>JAUBNQ010000028.1:8743357-8768918 GCA_032353495.1 Ctenopoma kingsleyae | reverse complement strand
GTCTCTGTCACTGCCGCTGTTTACTTTCTGCACCTCAGTTCAGTGAAGGCCCACCCTACTCTGCCTGTGATTGGCGGATTCTTGCCCTCACCTGGACCAATCTCAGTCCTCATGCTTAAACCCAACCAACCTGAAACCACAAAAGCAACGAGTACTGGCCAATCAGAGATAGGTAGGATGGGTCTTTAGCTGAGTAGCGGTGTAGAAACACAGTCAAAATGTAATCTCCACCAAAACTGACTAAAACTTACTGACAAGTCAGTTCCGGCTCTGGGTCCGGGCAGGACAAAGTTTGGGTCCGGATGCCCACCTCGGTCCGCCTGTTGGTGACCTCTGCCCTATACCCTCAGACTGTACTACCCTTTAATAGGGAAACAAATTAATAACTCAAGTGTAACTCGAAGCTGTTATACGACAAGTGCAATCTGACATTAGCCAAAGAGTGTTAGGTTTTCTACTGCTGTCGCCCAGGACACCACATACTATTTTGGTGATAACACCGAATGCTTCCATTTTGGACATTTCTTTTTAGGGTACTATCAGTTTTGTTTGTTTTATAAAATAGAGCTGAAATCTATCATTGTATTCTGTCAACATATTAATGTCACAGAAGTTTAAAAGTTTACATCACGTTTAGGTCTCTCTTTGATTTTTAGGTGCCTAACTATATAATAACCTGCCAACATCATGTATTTGGAGCCACATAACTTCCATTTTGGGTTTAATTTGTCTTTGCATCTTGTGGCCAGTGGCTGTAGTGCCCCCATCAGAATCCTATAGGATTACACAGCTGTTGTATTCCTAGTTAATATAATCCCTTAAAGCAACAATGGAAATGAAAGCCTACCACATTCCCTTTTTCACGAAAGCAGGAGAAGTGATATGACAGCAGTCCCAGGGGACATTCTGAACCTCTCGTTTGGCTTAATTGATATAATGAATGGCATGTGTTTTCAGCCTCCATAGTCTGGTAATTGCCATTTTTAGCACCCATCAATGGAATATGTGCGCTGGAATGATTGAAGACATTAATGCTTTTGAGCGCAAATGTTGTTGACAGTAACAAGAAGAATTCCCTGTATTGTTAATTAGCTAACGGATGTTATAATAACATTTTATGTGGAATCAATGAAATGTGTAATTCCTTATTTTTATACACTAATTTTCTTTTCCATGATTTTGATTTGGTCTTTTCTTTACAATAATAAATATATAATAAACACATTTCAGCCCATATCTTCCATTGCTTTCTTATATTGAAAACTGGCTGATAATCATTATTCTTCTTGTCCTACAGGCTGGAGGATCAGACAAAAAAGCTTCACAAGGACATGAAGAAAAGCACTGAGGCTGATTTAGGTGTGTTCTGCCTGGTGTGCCATTGATCTACACTTGTTCATCAACATACTTGATGTTACTTGACAGGTTTTTCCAGGCTAGTAGGGCACCTGGTTGCCTTGGTTTGTTTGGTTGTTCTTCAGCTCTCCGAACAACTTGACAAATGAGACGAGATCACGAGCCTCCGCCTTAATCTTTTACAGGTTTTTCTAGGCTATCATGGTGTGTGTGCTTTGGATTTATGAGTGAGTCTTTTTAAGCAGCATTCAGTTAGAGCACGATTTCTCTACCATCTCTGCCTTCATTTGTTCATGCATTTGGCAGCCACAGAAACCATGTTTACTTTTTATTTGCTTGTTGGTTTTGGAGTTGTGTATTTGGGAAGTAGCAGTAGACATGGCCTGTGGTAAGTAGTCAGTTGTGGGGGTGGAGGAGCAGGGACGGATGGAGGAGTAGAGTCGTCTTCATTTCCTCTCCTTTGTGCTCTGGAATATGGATGTCTGCATCATCAAAGTGTCATAGCTGTCAGGCCCTCATTATCGTTAATGGATTCCATCTGTTGTACAGGTCCCTTCTCCACCAACTGCTACCAGACAAGGAACTGGACGTACTCTGCATGTCAGCACTGCATTCAGTACACTGTTTTCTGTGTCCACCATCGTTTATAAAGTTCAGGGTGGAGATGTACAGAGCTCATGACCCTATAATCATTTCTTATCCTGATCAGACGAGTTCAAATCGAGATCTCAGATTGAGATATTCAGAAATGTCACACCATGATAATTAATTGGTTGAAAATTTGTCTTGAGAGAATCCCAACTGAGTGTGAAAAGAGACCAGATCTCTATGAAGCCCATTTTCACCGCAGCCTCTTTTGTCAGCTTGTGTCTCCTCAGTGCAGCTCATTTATTTTGACAGTGAAGCCATAATCTGATATGTGCGCTGTGTCTAAACAAAGTGGCAGATTAACAGTAATTGGTGCTGTCAGTGTAGAAACATTGCAAATATTCTTGTTGCTCTGGTGAATATTCAACACGGCAGGCAGTCACACCACCCCCTCAGATTTTTACAATGGGGGCAGCACTGTGCCATTCTAGTTTTGCTCTTTAGTTCTCTCCCGAAATCTCACTTTTGAAGACCCTACCACATACGAGCACACACAGATGAAGCACTTAAAGCCTTAGTGTAATCCACAAAAGCTGCCCCTGTGGTTAAAGAAGAATGGAAAAATTCCTTTGAATTGGATTACAATTTGTTTGTATAGATATGTAGATGAGAACCTCTATTATATTCATAATGCACAGTTCATGTCCTTTTACAGTCATTGCCTTTTTACATAAGTTAATTGACTATGTTTCAGCAGTATCATTTTCTTTGTCTGTGTGTGTGTATATGTCTGGCAGCCATGTCCAAAGCAGCGGTGAAGATCTCTGCAGACCTGCTGAGCAACCCACTGTGTGAGCAGGACCAGGCTTTTCTAGAGTCCATGACTGCTTTAGACACAGCCATGAGGAGGATGGACTCCTTCAACCAAGAGAAGGTTAGACTCCTCACCACAGTCTTCCACACTTCAAAAATGTACTGTGCTATCTCACTATTTTGCCTTTTGTCCCTCTGCTCTGTTTTTTTTGGCACTTGCTATTGGTATTAGATTGCTATCAGGGGAAATGTCTTTCCTCAGACATACAAAGTAGGAAACTACAGGGCTTTTTGTCAAAAATGCATGTTTTCATAACTGTCAATATTGTGCAGCCTGTGCACTAAAAACTATCCGTATGGCTTTCCTTCTGCTGTCTGCTTGAAAAGCATCTGTGGCATCATCCTCTATAAGCTCAAGCTACTGGTTATCAGCTGTGAAGATTGATGCATTTGTGACTCACTGTTGTCTAAAATAATTCATACAATGAAAAGGTCTATTCTCAACAGGACAATATGGCCTACCACAAAAGTACCTACATTCATAGCCAGTGTAATGAATAAATCTGTTGGATTGCTTGCATTACTTATTGAGATAAACATTTGGCTTCAGATCAACATTTTTCCATTATAGTGTTGCAGCAAAAACTGTTGTTTCCTCATTCTTGGACAAGAGATTGTAATCAAAAAATTAAATAGATAATACTTACTACTGCATATAACTCCACAAATCCCTCCTGCAGCATAACACTAGAAAGTGAAAGAGAATCAAGGGAATCACCAAAGTTTCAGACCACACAAACAGAATAACATACAGACTCAAACCGACACTAGCATTCATAGTTACACAACAAGATTTTGTAAAATATAGTCCATAATTTGCTTACATTTCTTTCTTGTTGTTCTTTTTTTCTTTCTGTTTTCACATTTAAGGTATGTGTTGATTTTGAGTATGTTTCGTATAAAAGTTGTGCCTTTTACTCTTGTATGTTGTGTCCTCCGGGGCAGCTATAGATATGCAGAGATTTCTCTCCAAAACTCTAAGTAATACAGCATACTTTTGCCTGCTCTCTCACAGCTGTACTTTATGATGATTTGTTCTTTAGCTGTCAGGTCTCTTCAGATTATTTGCTGGGTGCACTTCAGGTTTGATTAGAGTCATTGCCACCGGTGTTTATAATGTGAATCATAGTGGCCACTGTATGTGTGCATCCTCAAGGCACTACACTGTGAAGGGTAGACTTTTAAAAAGGAAAAAATGCAGGAGAGAACACAGGAGATCATGCTGAAACATATACCGACTGACTTTTTTCCATCTGTGTTTTCTTGATTCATTGCCCTGCTGTTAGGTGTTCTGGGCTTTTCACATGTGTTGCCTTAAAATATTCTCCCTTTTTCACATTTTTTTGTGAACCAGAATGATTTCATAACCTTTCACCAACAATGATCTAACAAGGTGGGGAAAATAAATACCTTTGTGAAAGGAACTTTTTTTATGCCATGGTAAAACAGGAGTGTAGTATCTCATATGAACACCATCTGGAGGTGTACTAGGTATATTAGGTTGAAAAACATTTGTTCTTTTTGTAGGAAAATAATTTTATGGAATATAAATGAGTTGAATAGAGTTAAAGCGAATACATATATTATAGCGGTTGTTTTTTTGTTTTTGTTTTTTGCTTCAGTCTTCAGTTTTTAAGGCTGGCTTTACTTAGTCCTTACTTGACTTACAGGTCACATTTTACGGGAGCCATTTTGAATGACTAGACGAAGTAGAATGTGGGTTGGATTGAGCGTGTGGGTTTGTGACCCGGGGTGCGTATGTTCCAGGACTTGGCTTGGTCGAGTGCCCAGGAGAGCACTCCTGCCAGTTTGACTGTTTTCAGGATAGAGCAACTTTTGCATTCTTTAGATTTTATACAACATCAAATTTGTGTTTTCTTTTTTACATATATATATAAAAAAAAAAAATTGTCACTATGTTTAAATTCAAAACAGAATATTTTTTTAACCAGTGCTGCCACACATACTTGACAGTCAATGGGTAAATGATGTCCGGTACTGTAGATCCAACTCTTTCTTTCCACATCATTTAAATGATGTAAAATTTCAGCATCAAACTCTCTGCTCCCATTTTTCCTCCTCAGTTGTGACCTTTATCTCTGCCAGACCTTGGAGGTCAGGGTCTCCTCAGTATCCATGTCAGTTCTGTCATTTCTGACTTATCAATTTAATATGTTTCTCTATTTTTAGTGTCTAGTAACAAAATGTACAACTTGTCTTTGTAGTATATAATATTGGATGTATTTTCTGGCTGCATGATGTGTAGTTTTTCTGTTTGGCTCTGTGGCTGGAATGTCTTTGACAGTGATTCAGCCAGTCACTTTGATCCCAGCACAGTTTCTCACTTGTGGAGCACAACAGTCACCAACTGTATTGACGTGGTTGTTTTGTTTTGTTTTTTTAAACACACTTTCATCCAGAGTGGATTTTGACAGCTAGGTCACACCTGATTTTCTCGGCATTTCTTTCAGTCTTACTAAATAAAAATCCTTGCCTTAACACAATGTTCAGTTCCAGGTTTGGGCTGGGTTGTGTGTCTACTTTTATACAGTGGCTAAAAGTGAGCTAAAGGCAAAATAGTGATTCTGAGCACTTTTTGGTCAGTCTGCTATGTGGAATATCACCTCAGGTTTGCTAGGTGTTTAAAATCCAGCACAGCTCACTCAAACACTACTGCAGCTTCTCCCTTCAAGCTGACTGTTGATTCTGACAGCACCAACAGAAACCCTACACAGACACAAAAGCATCCACCCTTTGCTCTTCTCTGTGTTGAGACGAGATGTTCTGCCGCAGGGCCCACAAGTAAGAGAGCCAGCAGATAAAACGTGCAGCGATAATGAAGGCAGCAGTGGCCCAGGTCTCTGTGTTTATTTCTGGGGCTGAGGAGGGCTCACAGCCCCGCCGGCACACTGCTGCTGAAGCTGAGCCCCAGTGTAGATGGCGGCAGAGCAGTAGAGGATGCTCCGTTTGGAGGGATATTGATTTCCTCTGCGATCTGTGTGTATTTTTGGGAGGCCTGTGTGCCGGGATGGCCTCTGCCCCGTGACTCACTGATGGAGACTGCTGCTTGAGCGCCGGCCTCAGGCTCTTCGGGGCCTCCAAGGAATAGCTCTGCCCCCCCCACCCCCCACCCCCCCCTCTGTGGGAAGGGGCAGAGGGTAGAGGGCACCAGCATGCTTAAGCAAATCTGCCGCTGTTGTTCTCCCTCCTCGCTGCATGTTCTCACCTTAGAAGCAGCGGCGCAGCACAAGTTGGGGAGGGGGGATGGTGTGAATATGTAAAACAAAGAAAATGTGAATTCCCATGTACTTATTTGTTATTGGTTCTCTGTTTTCCCTCAAACCACAATCAACCATTTTGTACTTGGAAATCTGCCTGTGTGAAGCAGTGAGTGTTGCTGTATGTTCTCATAGATGGTCAGGGCATTTTTACAAACCACAGCTGCGATCTCGCTTCCTTGTTGTTGTGTGATTGACTGTCCTTCCAATAGCAAGTGAACATATGATTAGTGGAGCTGCTCACTGTTCTCATGCAGCTGTCGCTTCACATCTCGCTGCTTTAAATTCTTCACTGCTCTTAGCATTTGGTCTTCACTTGACTCAGTTGCCTGGTTAACTTAGCATTCTGTTAGTGAGTTTAGAGTTGCAGTAGTCACAGTCATTTTGAATCTGCAATGTAAATGACACTGGAAACTTTATTAATTGTGTGCTAACTTCTGTCGATGAGACTTTGTGCCGGAGCTGGAGGCCTCAAGATGAGATGTTCATTTACTTCCATTTAACACCCCCCTTCCCCTCCTTTTCTTCCCTGTTGGTTCTGGCAACCAGAAGGAGAATGCAGGAAAATATAAACTGTTATTGTTAAAATGTTTGTTTGCAAAGAACTTTCATCTTGTAAGGCAGCCCACCCTCTGCAGGATTTGAAATCAGTTGGGCTTTGCTTTCATGTCCGTCCCCTGACAGTTTCATCCTTTTGTATCGCAAGCTCAATGAATATTCAGGGGTTTCTCCTCAGGGCTTGTGTACAATAAAAGAGTCAACGTCATGAAAGTTTCTTCCTAAGCCCCCCTCCCTTTTTTTATGAGTGCTCCATTTGAAATATACACAATTACTGATGTTTGCGCAGTGGCATTATATTGCAGCTAATGAGAGATGTTGAAGCTGTTTTGTTCCAAGTTTTATTTTGATGTAACTCAATTTGACAATGAATAACAATTCATGATGCCACTTCCCTTGATAGAGAAGTGCTTATTCCTTCTGTTAACAATTGTTCTTTTTATTTGGCTTTTTATAGGTCAACCAGATCCAGAAAACTGTTATTGACCCTCTGAAAAAGTAAGTGTCCTTCTTGATATCTTTTACCTCTTAATATACTACTGTATTTTAAGGTTGACGTTTTTAACACCTCTGCTTCAGTCAAATAGTTGTTTGAGTGGTAGAATGTTTTACACAGAGACACAGAGTGAATAGTAAAATATTGTAAAAGTGATTTAGTTACGTTTTGCAGCTTATTGTTTATAATGTAATGAATCCATATGACAGCCTGGACAGAGTAAGTCTAGTGTCCTATAACATTTTATTATTTGACTGAACTCTTTTCCTCATGCTAATCAGGTGAAAAGTAGTGAGTAAGTGATTGCTGTTGTGTTAGTGTGTCTGGAAGAAAGTTTATTTGGTTCTCTTTCCTAATACTCGCCCCCATTTGTACAGGCAGTGAGTGCTATTCCATTCCTTAAGCCCAACTCTTTTTTTTTTTACCATGCGCACACACACACACACACACATACTGCAGACACGCACATCTAAAACAGAGCTACTGAAGGGAGTGGTTGGACTATCCCACCCATCTTCCGGAGAACTTGTTAAGGGTTTGTTTCCTTCTCTTGGCTCCTCCCAGGAGATTAAACATGCTTTGTAAGGGAGCATGTGCATATTTTTTTATTACAGCTTTGTTGAACTTTCTCCCCGCATGAACCTGACATTTTTTAAGTAACCAGTGTGAACCAATTCTACTGTACAACATGAATAGTTTGTGTGTGTGTGTGTGTGTGTGTGTTAAGCCCTCTCTTCCTCGTGTGCTCTGGTGGCGGAGCAATGACAGGATGGAATGGTTCTAATTTCCTCTTCCTGGTGGGCGGCAGGCGGACGTGTGGGTAGGTTCAGAATATGGCAAAGGGCCCAGCTTCCTGGGCCCAGAGTTGTAGATTGGTTGAGGAGAAAAACTGTCTCTGGACACAAACATACATACACAAACACTAGCCCAGATTTTAGAGAGGGCGCTGTCTCACAAAGACAGTATTTTAGACCATAAAGTTAGACATTAACACGATTCTGAAACAGAGGAGAGAGCAGACAGAGTTTATTCAAAAACAAGTTTTAAAGCCAAGCTGAGCTGACCTCTTGATTAACTTTTTTCCTCCTTAAAAATGCAGCACTATTAGTTTATTAAAGTGTCTTCTTTAGAAAACTGAGACACAAAAGCTACTATACTTTACGGCTTCCATTAAGATTCCATTAGTCGTTCACTAATGAATATTTTTTATTGTTTACTTAGTCTCAAACTACTCTATTGGTGATCTTGTACAGAGAATTAGAGAAGCGTTGAAAAGGAGAACGTTAATGTTAATGGAAGACCTTGAATGGATTGTGTGTGTATGTGTGTGTATATGTATGCATGTTAGGTACATGGTTGTGTCCATGCGTGATTGCTATTTACAATTTTGGCATCCATTCTTAATACTTAGTGTGGTAAAATGTACAGTAAACAAATTAAAACAGGCAGTCCCCAACTTCTCCCCCATTGTCTCTTTCTCTCTCTCTCTCAGGCCCAGACATGAATTTTATCTGCTCAGTGGGTCACTGAATGACATCACTGTGTTTATGTGAGGGGAGGGGAGTGCGTGGGCATTCAGGCATTTGTGTTATCTAGGCCTCCTAACCTAGCCCTTTCTGCTCCGTTGCTCTTTTGGGTGAGATAGAAGTCAAGCCTGTTTTGAGACCTCTGCCCTGAGTTGAGCTATGACTGGACAAGGCATCTTCACCCCTCTCAGAAAGAGGAAGACTCTGCCCCTGCAGCAGGTTGTGAGGCCTAGAGCCAAGTGGACTATTTGGCCTTGGCTGTGAGGCCGATACAGTTATTGGTGGAGAGGGTGCTGCAATTGAATTTAATTTCACATTGTTGTTATAATATTCTAATTAAATGTTAGAAAATTCAACAACGTGTGTTATGTACAAAGGGTGTTTCCTATGAAGTTATCTTCTTTCTTTTTTCATCTTCTCTGGCATATACACATGTATCCAACCTGTGTGAGTTGTCTGAGTTTTTATCAACAAAGCACAAGGCAAGTTGCAGCAGATCAAACTCTCCTACTGCTGAGACAAAGGAGGTTCTGCTGGCATGCATGTCAGACACACAAATTCCCATGGCACACTGCTTTACACGTTCTGTAAAGGTGGAAGTTATTTTACATTGGCAGTAAGCAAATTTTAACAGAACGTGTCATGTGATGTAACTTTGTCTGACATTCTTAAGTCTTCATCTGAGACTGAAACACACTGGAGGTGGTAATTTGCACATAAACTATTCCCCTGCCTGTATTTTTAGTGGTTTGCTGTGTGTTTTTTGAAGTAGTGTTATGTGATAGTGATAGTCGAGAAGGACAGCCAGCATCGTAGACTGAGGGTGTCTAGACCAGACTTGGGCTTGGCTGATAGGTCAGACTGGCCTTTCTGTGGATTGGCAGCTGTTCATAAACACACACTCTGGTCCAGATGCTATTTCCATTCAGTCTGTTCACCACACCCTGACCTGTCACATAGACAGTGGTGTGCCCTTGGCCCCCGTGCAGCCCTCAAGCAGCACAAGGCATGACTGACCACAAGTGCAGACCTAGCGAGCTGACCATTAGCTGTCCAGCCAAGGCCAGGACATCGAGGGAAATGTCCAGTGTCTGAACTAAACTATCATTACAAGTATGTATAGTCACTTTCATACGCCTGCATATTCTTGTGTGGAAGCCTTTGTCACAGCTGAGTCAACTTAACTTCTGGACAGAGTGCCCTGAATGTAACAGTGAGACATCAACATCCAGCATGGAAAAGAGACAAATGGGTTAATGGGCAACTGGCTTTTGGTCTAGGTCTTCCTCCTTTTTCAGCACCAGGAGAGCAGTGGACCTTAAGTCTCTCAGTGTGTGAAAGATGATAGTTTCTTGCAGTGTTGTAGGACTTCAGAGCAGAACAACAGCCATCATGGTGTGTCATTAAGAATTGCCGTCAGATGAAGAACGCTGGAGAGAATGTAGTCACCCTTTGTGTCATCTGAAAGCAAATTTGCTGCTGTGTTGTCATCAGCCAGTAGGATCATGCTGGAGAGCAGTCATGCCTAGAGGGCAGTTACATAATCCCTTGGCACTTCAAGTATGTGTACACTGGAGCAGATAGTAGACTTGAGGATCGGCATCCACCCCTGCCGTAAACTGGGCCAAAGTGGTATTTTATAAATAGCGGTAAAGCGTGGGCTGCAGGGCTGGGCTGAGCTGAGCTCCGTGATGTCACTCAAATACTACAAGACCACTCCTTGCTTAATTTCCTGTAGAAAACAATCCCTGCTTGTCTGAGGTTGAGCCTCAGTTCACGTCACTACCTCTGGTAAAATTCACAGGCAGACATAATCTAGAATTTCACAGTCAATCCACAAGTTCTCTATGGTTCCCTCATCTGCTGCCCAGAGCAGGGCAAGGGTTGGCATGGAGAGGGACGTAAATCACGAGGCCCACACATTTTGTGGCTAATAATGCTCTGGGCAGAGGTGCACATAATAAACTATCGTAGCGTATTGTAGTGTGCCTACACAGTTGATGAAATGTTTTAAATGAATCATTCAAAAAACTGCATCTCACTCTTCATTACTATTGTTTTTATCACTGACTCAATTGTAGCAGACACCTGTGTGAATCATCGTGTGGCCTGGTTTTTAAAGACACTCTCGCTGGTTTGTGTTTACAAAATGTTTTTCTTAATCGTTGTCTTGCTTAGTTTGCTTTGCTGTCAATTTGTTAATACTGTAACTAGTAAGGTTTTAGTAATCACCAATTTCCTCTTCACACTCACCTGTATTATTTGTTGTATTTAAACAAATGAAAATGGAACATAACTACCTCAGTTAATAGAAATAATGTTATGCATTGCTGCATGTTAAGGCTAGATACATTCAAGTATACTTTAATTTTGTAGTTTAGATGGTATCTATTGTCCAGGCATATCAACTTAGTTTTTTATATTTTTTTTTTATTAAATATCATTATGTTGAATATTTACAGTAGACAGTATTCCTGCTTCCCGTTAAAAGCAGCCACAAAACCAATGCAACAAGTCCCAGGATAAAGCTCAGACTCCTGTTGCTAAGTTACAGACGAGTGTTTTCCTATTTTTAGTGCTGAAGACTAGGATTCTCATTGCAAGAATATATTTTCATTTGGAATATGATAATTGTCACAAAATGAATTGTTTCATGCCATTTTGAACTACAGTAATTAGATAATAGATTAGAGGAAGCTTAATGCAGAGCTGTCCTCTGGGGTTTGAGAGTACCTCTGCAATAAGACGTTGAGGAGAGGGATTTTATTTATTCATAATGACTTTTATTAAGATGGGATGCGATGCAGAATGCATGTCTACAAATTCTGTAGAGCACAGAAAGCAGTTTCACTGATTTCAGTAACTTCTTCGGTAGTCTTTTGTCACTCTATTTTAGTACTTTGAGTGGGTATATTTTTTTGTTTGCATATGTGTGTGCATGCATGTATGTGTTTGTTTAGTGTAGTCAAAGGTGTCTGAGACTGTCTGTACCTGTCTTGCAGGTACAGCGGTGTCTTCCCCAGCCTCAACATGGCAGTGAAACGCCGGGAACAGACACTACAGGACTACAAACGGTTGCAGGCCAAAGTAGAGAAATATGAAGAGAAAGAAAAAACCGGGCCCATTATGGTCAAACTACACCAGGTACTGTGAGTTTGATGCTTGCATCGGTGCATGTGTTGATCCACTCGAATGCTCCCTCTATCTGGAGAGGAGCAGAGTTCACTTGCTCTTACATGCTGCACGTATTGCGATTAGAGAGCAATAAGTGGAGAAAGATACAAATGCTGACTCGATATGAACAAAAATAGTTGTGCACATGCATACTGTACATGTGCGCTCCTTCACCCACGCAAGCTACCAGGCTCTCAAGTAGTGCCTTTTCAAAAAAGGCACTGCTGCACATCTACAGGCACATAATTGAGAATTGTAGACACACACACACACACACACACACACCATGAGGCCACTACAAAAGCACACGCATTCACAGATAGCGCTGCAGTGTTGCCTATGCTATTGCCTCTAACACATCCTCACATGGCGAGCCACCCACACACTTTGAGAAAAGCACTGTCAGGGGAACAAGCCTTGAAGAGGCCTCCACATCCCTGCTCTTTGAATCCCTGTGCACTTAAAGAAATGATGCTCACAAAACACCCAAATGTTATTTCAACTGGCATGTGTGAAGAAAACTAAGGTGTAGAGACCATACCGTAATGTTGCTGATAAACAATATGTTGTAGTTTGAATATAACAGCTCCCCGTTCTCCTTAATAAAAATTCTCACCCTCTCACACATATTCATTGTGCATTCCATAACTCCATGCCTACAGTAGACTACCCACTAATACATTCGCACACAGATCAGTGGTGCTGGAGTCCACTCACAGCCAAGTCTGCCCACATTACCCACTCCTCCTCACTGTGGTCGTGATTACAGCCTTTTTTTAAACTGTGGGAATTAGGCATATATCTTTCTGTAATAAGAAATAAGAGAAGGACATTACTGATGCTATAAAAGGTGAATTTACTTAAAAATCACTATTATGCATGTGAATTACAATATGAACTGACATTGGTAAAATATGGGATTGTTGCGTAAAGTCAGAACTGATAGTCACCCATTTATTTGTTTCCTCTCTCCCCTTCACACATTCACAGGCCAAAGAGGAGCTCCGACCAGTAAAGGAAGACTTTGAGGTCAAGAACAAGCAGCTGCTAGACGAGATGCCCAAGTTCTACCACAGCCGTATTGACTACTTCCAGCCCAGCTTTGAGGCTCTCATCCGGGCACAGGTTAGTGATTTCCCCCAGAGACGCACACACTCACCCCAAAGGGTGCTGATACGCCCTGTTTGAGCTGGTTAAACATTGCATAAAGTGAGATAGAGGATTGATAGAGATAGAGGGCAGTGTATAATCCCGGCAGTCTCTCATCACACAGTCTTAATGTAATTAGCCCCCAGTGATGGCTCACACCACTGTTTAGCACAGGAAGACCTCATCTGTCTGACTCCAGCTCTGTTAGCTTTCCTCTAACCTGAAGCCTCTGTTAAAGCAGCTGGGTGTCTCAACTTAGCGTCACCATGTCCCCCTCTCTTACCCCAGACCTGCCTGGTGATGTCATTTCCTCCTTTGTGCAGCCACTGGCACACTCCTAATTAGTAAAGTAGATTATCTCAGACCTAATGACAATATTCATTTTAGACAAATATCAAATAATTCTGTAACTCTAAGCACAAGTATTTTCTCTTTTGAGGTTAAATCTGAGTGTGTGTTTTTTTACCTTTTGCATGGCTGTGTATAGTGCTAAGAGCTTCTATTAGTCACACAGGCTATTTTGTTCTGTCTACATTATCTTGATTCATGTAGCTCACACACATGAATGAGCATTTACACATGTTTACACACACACACAGTTGCACGTGGGTGGTCAGTGGCCCAGTGGACCTCATCCCCAGCCTTGCTGCATGTGCTCAGTTTCATCCTCCACTCCTTTCTCTCCCAGCCGCTTGTTGCTGCTCAGCTCCCAGTGGCAGCAGGAACAGGCACAAAGGCTGCTTTTGTTTTGAGCCTTCAGCGTCACTAACACGAGCCCTGTCCAGCAACTGTCAGTGGGACACACAGCCTGACCTGTCCACCTGTACAGATGTTGATGAATTGAAACATTGTCTTGATTTTTTTTTTCTCCTCACTTGAATTCTCTGCTGCATGTGTCCATTTAAAAAACACTTAAAAGATTACTTGTCATTTTTTTGTGTTGATTTTAAGTCTCCAGAAACGGTAGTCACGCAATGTTAATTATAATAGTAGGCTACGAGGCCAAAGTGTATCCTCTCAATATAAATATTAAGCAGCTGGGGTTATGGTATGTTAAATTTCTCAGACACAAATCATGCAAATTAAAGCTCTGCTTTACCCAACAGCTCCTTTTTGTATGGTAGGTGGTCAGTGCTGTGTGAGGCTGCATTTACTCTTCGTGGTGACTCGACTAATTGTAATAGTAGATGTCTTTGTAGCATAGGGTACCCAGACACTGATCTGGTGTACATTATCATCACTGGTCATATGGACATTTCCGATGGCCCTTTCAACAAGCCACTTTTGGGGAAAAAAATATCCGCTTTACCCCCACAAACAGCAGTAACCCAATACTTATGGCCCACTCATGTGGTTTAGGTGGCAAATATTGGTATAAACATACTAAGGTCTTTCAGACTGAGCACTTAAAAAGGCTTGTACAAGGCGGTTTAGAAACGTAACTTTTTTCCTATCGGCTGAAGATGTCAAATCTGCTCATGACAGAGTGAGACAAATGAGATTTCCATGTAAGACGCATAATTCTTAAGTTTATTTCCATCTTAACCTAGTCTTATTCTGTTGTGACCTGTTGAAAGCTGGTATGCATTTCTCCCACTGGTATCTTGTTTGGTCTAGCTGTTTCTGCCTACAATAGGACACACATGTAATTAAAAAAAAAAGCCAACAAAGCCCCCCTCTAAGAGCATGATATAGTATGCATTGCTGCATGAATAAATATTGAGGTGTGTGTGTGTGGGGTGGGGGTTCAAGGGGTTGTGTTTCCCAGTACTTTCATTCTCTGCCTACTCTTCTGGAGACTTGTAATGTGATTAAAGTCTATTAATCATCAAAGCAACTCTCTGGGGAGCCTGACTCATGAACTAAAGGGAAGAAGCAGGGGTGGGAAGTGTCAAGAAAGCTTTCAGTGAACACTCTCTATCCCTTGTTCAGATTGGGCAAGAAAAGCAGGGTCACTACCCGTTGAAGTACTGACTTTTTGGGGCTTTGTCAGAGTTGTTTGATATCTGTGGGCTAGCTGTTTTTCTCTTGAATCACTTCTCATTAGCTGGGTTGAAGAGCTATGAAAGCAGCAGCTTCAGATTTGTGTAAGTGAAAGCAAGGTTAGATTGTGCAAGTAGAACATAGTTTGGATATTTCTCATTTTGGCTAAGAGACATTTAAAGAAACTGTCCAGTCTTTGTCAGATGTCAGACAGGACTATTTTCTTCTACCATCTCCATTAAGTCTTTTACTTCCTCCCCCTCTTCTCCCCCCCAGGTGGTCTATTTCACCGAAATGTATAAGATCTTCAGTGAGTTAACAGACCAGATCGACCAGGCAGGGTTGACTGATGAGCAGAGGGTGAGAGAGACTGAGGCCAAGCTCAGCGAGTTGCGTGCTCTGTCCATTGTCGCCGATGACTGAGGGAGGAAAGCTGAAAACCGGGAAGGGCTCCTTTCATGCCTCTCTGAATGGATTGCACTCTTTTCAGGCTCCTCCGTGCACTTCAAACGGACAGCAATGGCCTTAGCCTGATTATCAGTTTATTTCCTTGCGGCCTCATCACCCCCCACCCCCCATCCCTTCCTCTTGCACTACACTCTTAATTCTTTCTGCAAAGACTCAAAGCAGCTGAAATGCCACATTAAGTAAGCCATCAGCCAAGTGCAACATTATAAGCCAATATGTTGTTTTTTTAGCAAAAGCATCAAACTGTTCTCATCAGAACTAATTAACAGGGTTACACTTCTTGGTTTCAGAGATGCATGTAAGCATGTGTTTCTCAAGTAGGAAATGAACAAGGAAATGTTTTTATTAATCGTTTCTGCTATGTTACTAGCAATCTGTGAAACGGTTATTTCATAGTTTTTATTACAACACTACAGACTGAATGTTATGTAATGTATTGTAGGTTATCGGCAAGGAAACGTGTTTCTGTATCTTGGCCTTTTCTGGTTATCTCCAAGTTTAGCACTGTGCCATGCTGTGAGGACTTTTTAATGGGGTTTAGAGGTTTTGGTAATATCACCTGTGCACAATGTGCCTAATTTGTCCTGACTGGTTGTAAAATGGTGCCTGTGCAGCGGTGTTGAAAGGTTGACCTCTCAAGACTATAGAGAAAAGACATTTCTGTAAAAGCCAATCACTACCCAAAACAAAGACTGGTGCTCCCTCTAGTGAAAAATACTGATAATGACATTTTCCTTTTAGTCACACCATCCATCTTTTGTTCTGTTGTTGGTTGGTCACTTTGTTAACATAGAGCCCCACACATTGTTGGCACATTAGGTAAAGTCATTTCTCTGGATGGTTGATGGAAGACAACTGTTTTCAGCTTTTCTTGGTTTCTGGACCAAATCATTTTGTCATTACACTCTTTTGTACAGCTTAAGTAGGACGAACACACTGATGTTAGTGGTTCTGTATGTTAGTGTACACACAGTGATTGTTTCCATATCATGTTAAGATTTTTTTCTAGGTGTCATATCATGAAGTTGACTATTCTGTGACGGACATGTTTTGACAGAAATGATTCGATGAGTCTGTGTTCTACAATGCAGACCAAGTTACATGTAAGTGGCTATATTTATGAAGGGTTTTTTTTTTTTTCTAAATGAATTTAAGTTGTAGCAGTTGATTAACAAAACTAAGTGAAGACTTCATCAAGAGGATGGGAGAGGGTTTTATTTAGGCTTCTTCATGTATTAATACCACAATGACAATATTTCTGTGTATAATCATGAAATAAATGAAACTTGCAAATTGCAAACATGCCTATAATCTGTATTGATGCTGTGCTCAGTTTAAATGTAGAAATCCACTGCATTTGTTTTTATGGGTAGTGCAAGTAAAACTGTAGATATTAATCACAGAAGAATTCAGTTACTAACCTTTATTTCTGTTCCGTTTTACTTTACTGGAATTAGTGTCATGTTGACAAATGTCATAACTAGCACTTACATTGAAGCCATTTATTTTTTACAAATGATTGCTGGTTGAAACGGTTAATCTTCAGGTGGGGGTTCTACCTGCCCACGCCATCTTATGAAATCTTTCGGAACCAGTTAAAAAAACAAAAGCATGACCAAGGATGATCCTGAATAGTTTACATCATGGTGATACAAGGACCCAGAACCTAGTGTTAATACAAGTTCTACAGGCAAAAACATCTCGTCTCCCTTTAAGAATACCTTCGTGCAACTAGAACAAGGCAATGTAAATTTTAAAACTTTACATCCCAGGTTGCTTCTTAGTAACTTGCAAGATTCGTTCCTCTACACAACTTATTTACCACTAAACTCTCAGCGAATCAGGGCGCTGAATTGTTGACGAGGACGGTGGTGACACCAAAATGAAACGGTTGGTGCCGTTCTGTGTTACTTTTTATGTGATGCGTTAATATATTACACGTATGTGCAAAATACCAACATTCCAAAAAATATATGCTATTGTATATTTTAGATCAACTGTTTAATTTTTCTTGTCTCAGGTTCCTGTCCACTTTTGTTTCCTTACTGGACACTGGTAACCCTTTGGTGTTGCGTGTGAGTTACTGAGTAGAGTCCTTTAAATGGTCGTCTTGCTGTACATGCTTGATATCTGTTCCTGAAAGACTCTGCGGATGTCGGTGCGTCTACTTTTCAGAGTGGGCGTGAGAAGGCCGTTGGCAACACTGAACATCTCTGGATGCAAGTAAATGTCTTTCACCTGAAACCGTAAAAAGGTGAGACACGAAATCACAATGAAAGTTAGTATCAGGCAATTTGTAGCTTGTTTTAACTGGAAGCCGAGACTCACTTGTTCAAAGGACATCAGCCCTGCCTGCTTTCCCACAGCTTTCATTTCCTCTAAAACTGCATTCTTTACATCCTGTTGGAAGACAAACAAACGAGTATTAAAAAAAAGAAAAAACACGCAGTGGTTATTTTAAAGTGATGCTTTACAGTCAGAATATATAACGTACTGGATTCTGGCACAGCTCCTCATAGGATCCCACAAACCCTCTCTCTTTGGCCCAGTTTACAAATACCTCGGGGTCAGGCACAACTATGCCTACGAGATAAGACTGGTAACATGAAATACAAGAGAAAATCAAATATTTAACATGTACTTAGTCAAATGTTGTCATCAACAAAATAGAAACACTGAATAATGCTTTGTACCTGTAAACTATCTCCATGCACAAACACCTGGAGCACAGGAACACATCGCATGTAAACATTTTCTATTTTCTCTGGAGCAATGTACTCTCCCTGGGACAATTTAAAGATGTGCTTTTTTCTGTCAATGATGCGTAGTGTCCCATTCTGGAAGAAGAAAAGTGCATATACACACATACTCACTTACAGAAAGCAAGATGATGATATATGTTGTGTACCCATGGGCTGACTATTGTGTTTAATCTTACTGGAAGCCACTGGCCCACATCCCCACTGTGCAGCCAGCCATCACTGTCCAAGGCTTCAGCTGTCTTTTCTGGGTCCCTCAGATAGCCTTTGAACACACTGGGTCCACGGATGCAAATCTAACACAGGACAAGGTGTCAGCAGATGTGTTTTTGTAAGCCGTATAGTATGATTGCATCTTTACACTACCTCACCTCTCCTTCTCCGTTCTTAGCGTAGTAGTTCATGTCTGGGATGTCAACCAGCTTCACCATAGCGCAAGGTAAAGGAGAGCCAACATGACCTTACAGAAACATAAACACACCTGCTGAGAACAGGAGTAATGGGAACAAAAACACAAACAATAGGAGGAAACAGGTCAAGAATCATACCTGTGCTCCAGTCTCCTGGCATAGAAAAAGTGCAGCCTGCTGTGCACTCTGTTTGACCGTAACCCTCAAATATGAGACAGCCAAGAGTGGCTCTGAGGAAGGACAGCACAGTGGGGGAGATGGGTGCTGAAGCAGTCAGGGCAAACCGTAGATTACCTCCTAAACTGGTCTGAAACAGAGGTATTACATTCAAAATAGTACAGTTACATTCATATTGATGCTAAAAGCTAAATTCCATTTTAACCATTTTCAACTTTGGTCATATTTTCCCATCTGCATTGGCCACACCAAGCCAAAATCTTTCAGTTCTTGTTTGCCTGTGTGAATGCTTCTCCAATACACTCCCACAGGGCCAATATGCTCTGGGTGAATTTGGCATTGATTGCTGGAACAGCCGTTCTTCTCTAAAGTTTGGATACAAATTTGTTGACGATCTGTAGAGCTGCTGGTCTACATGTACCACTGTGTTAAGCAGTACACAACATAAATAGTGACAACTGTAAAGCTCTGGATTAACAGAAAATATGTCATTTAAGACCAGTAACTAACGAGTAAACAACCTACATATGAATGTACAACACTACAGTACAAAGCAATGAAAAACACAATTCTACAGCAAACATAGTTCATGAAAACTCAGATGCCAACAATGTGGGAAAATATGATCTAGACAGACATAAAGATAAAGCTGTCAGCAACTGACCTGAATCCTGTTGAAGACCAGTTTGTCCCACAGGCTGTTGTTGCGTACAATCCCGCTTCGGAGCTCTGCCTGCTTTCTCCTCACAGCATAGTGAAGCAAAGCCCGTCGCAACGGAGAGGTCACAGAACCCAGGATCTTCACAGAAATCAGTGATGATGTACATGTTTAACATAACAAACCGAGAGTGTTGCCTTTTAGGTGCTATGTAGGTTACAAGATCTGAATGCATTTCTGACCTTGTCATAGATGCGGTTGAGTAGACGAGGCACAACAGGAAAGAAGGTAGGTTTAAGAGTTTTAATGTCATCCATTAGGAGAGAAATGTCCCCTTGATAGAATCCTACTCTGGCTCCATGGCAGAACATAGAGACCTGTAACACAAAATGACTTAATTTAAGGTTTACACATAAACACACAGTAGAAAAAAATGTCTAAGAAGAGTCGTCACACCTGGATCATCCTCTCGAACATGTGGGCAAGTGGCAGGTAAGAGATCGACACATCGTCTTGCTGGATCACGAATGATCCCTGAGAGGAAATGAGAAATCAAATGAGCAAAGCACAAGGGAGACATAAAGTTCAGGCAGCAGCATATGGTGAAGCCTCACAGGCAATCAAACACACTGTATTTTTCAACAGCAGTTAAGATAGCTGATTCTTTATACAGGGGCAATTAGTTAAAGTGCCTCGCAGCAACAGGGACAATCAAACACTCAATTAATCATACCATTAAACACAGCAGGAGAGAGGGACAGTTTCGAGATACAGAGGCACAAGCATATGGGAAGTGATGGAAGCTGTTCGCAATTAGACAGGGAGGTGGAAGTGTAGACAGACCTCCAGGATCTTAATGACAGAGGAAGTGTTGGAGGCGATGTTGCCGTGGGTGATCATGGCTCCCTTGGGCTTCCCTGGATAAATAAACAAGACATTATTGCAGTGCCCTGCGCAGCAAAGGAAACTACAGCGGTACCATAAAGAGAGGTTGTTAGTGGGCACTGAAGGACACTACTCTAATGATGTGAGTGAAGGATAATTATGGAGAAACTTATGAGATCAGACACTACCTGTGGTTCCACTGGTGAAACAAACCACGGCCAGATCCTGGGGCTGGGGCGGCTACAGGAGGCAGCAATAAAATATGAGAATATGACAACGAGCTTCCTCCACTCTTAATTTAAGCCCTTTTCACAAGTGAGTGTTAATGATATCTTATTGGACAGGAGCAACGATAAAACTGTCATCCTGGCATTTAGAGGGGGATTAGACATTTACTGGAACCAGTCTGATGCGATGATATATGTGAGAGACGATAAACTCACCACGGGATCTTTGAGGTTCTGTCTTCCCAGGTCCTAAGATGTGGACAAAGGAGTCCATTTACACATCACCATTGATGACTCAATTAAAGGGGAGAAACTGAAACGAGTCTGCATTTAGAGCTTCCACCCTACTCACCATAAGCTGCTCCAGTTTCAAAACCTCCACCTTGCAGTTCTTCGCCTTCTCCACAAAGGCATCGCTGAAATCGTTAAAGAGAACCAGACAGGAGAGCTTTGGAGTCTTGCCTTTTTCCTTGTTCTCTAACAAAGATGCCGCCTTCTCTTCCCGGTCACAGATCACCAGAGAGATCTCCGCTATGAACGCGGCATGGCACACAGATGAGATAAAAACCAATAAACATTTTCTTTCTTAAAAAGAAAAAAAAAAAAACCTCTAGTCTGTAATACATTATAAACACACTATATACAAATGAAGAATGGAAAAAAATCCTAAATATATGTTGTAGATACCATCTATCGATTATCTCAACCACTTTCTGGTTCTAAATTTCATATACACCAACACACAGTAAGTAGTAACTAAATAAATTGTACACTTTATTAACTACTGACACTGTGAAAGAATCGCTTGTTTCAAAGTGATCTAAATCTGTGTTTATATTTTAAACTTAGTGGTACTTCCAGTGAAGCTCTTTCTCAGTCTTTTTCACAGACAAAAAATATCTATTTTCAAAAACCGCACTGCACACTGGGACCGAACATGTAATCAGTGGTGGGAAGTAAGTAGATACATTTACTAAGATATTGTAACTCATATTTCTACTCCACTGTATTTATCCAACAGCTATAGTTACTCATCACGTTGCAGGATAATATTTTAAATTAAAAACATATCATACAATTCATGGTTCCCAGTTGAACCAGTGTTTCGCAGCGTTTTGTGGCTTTTAACCCGTTGTGCAGAAGCAGAGTCTATGAGACGTTCTAGTATTTCCAACCGGTGAGTTCCCCTGTTGTGTTCAAGGTATCTTCTTATTTTACTGCAGAACTACTTATGATTAAAAGTACTGTTAGGTTATAATACGTCTGTATTTATGCTTAAGTTGGCTTTTGAAAGCATAACGGTTACTTGTAAATAAGTATTTTTACATATGCCATCTTAACTTCTCAACTAACAGTCACGAAGGGTCACTGTGCCTGCATATCGTGATACATCAGTGATCATAGGACAAGTTTGATTTGATAAAATGTTTAATTAAAATATATTCCTACAAATAAGACATGTGTTTTTGTTATTTCTAAATGCAGCTTTTCTTACCCAGGTTGAGAATGTGCACCATGGCCTCCATCCCCAGTGTGTCATACAGAGGTACCACTGCCATGGAGTAAGTGTAGCAGGCCAGCTCTGAGATAATCCACTGTAACCAGCAGAGGGAGACACAGCAACACTGTTAAACTCGTGTCCACCTTCACTCATTACTGGCAAATCTAGACCTGCACATTATGATCTACATTGTCGTACATTTAATATTTATAAAACACCATGTTAAAAAAAACCTACTCTGCATAGATTGGTCTGATGAGAGTTTAACAGCTCTAATGGAGCAGAAAATTATCTTCCACTCTCCACAGCACTGACAGAAATGGCTTTGCCCGACAGATATATATTAAAAAAAAGGAGTTTGGGAGCAGACATGCTCCTAAATTAGCTGCCCTGAAGACCCACATCCCCTACTCCGCTCTCAAAAGACCTGCAAATACACTTTCAAGACAGATACAGTCAAAAACTAATCAGATTTTCATTTACTAAAGTCTGAAACGATGTGATCCTGTGATTCCCAGGGTATGGTGGTCATTCACTAACTGCTATTGAGATCTGTGTTTGAGAATATGTTATGTACTATGCATATGAAAAACAAATTAAACCAAAATTGATCAACAATTTGGATTAGAGACGAGAACAATTGAAGACTGAATCTAACTGATTCTCTAACTCACAGGTAACCGCAAGGATGGGAACAAATTTCCCGAGTGTGTACCTCTGGTCTGTTCTGTGCAAAAATCCCAACAAACTGCTGTGGGTTCGCCTCGCAGCCTTTAGCCAACAGCCCTGAGCCGAGTACCTGCGCCTGTTCAGCCACCTGGAGGATTGCAGATGCAGCATGAACATACAATGAAGAGTAACAGATCACACAGAGGAGCTATGATGCCTGGAGAATCAAAATACTAAAATATAGAAGACCTCAGTGTAGGAGATCCACTGGTAGGGCTGCCCCGGCTTCCTGAAACCAAGACATGGGCCATTTCCTAGAGGATACAATACAGTGGTGTGAATTATATATATGTTGTATATGAACTGTCCATATATATTATATATATTAATTATACATCACCAACAATAACATTCAAGAAAATGAAATGTGCTGTTATAGTGTCCACTGTCATCACCTGAGATCTTCAGGCCTCTCTGGAACATGTCATAGGCCGTTCTAGTGTTCTCATAGTAAAAATCCAGCAGCGAGTCATCTTTAAGAAGAGCCGATCGTCTGCAGCTGGGATCTCCCTACAACAAACGCAACTGTCAAACACCTTCATATACTTCAACATGTAATGATGTCACATTTACACAGATCTTAATATGACACCAACAGCGACTGTGACTACTCACGTTGACAGCTACAGACTGAACTTGCAGATCACAGGGAGGACGCATGGGTCGAGGACGTGTCACCAGCCAGTACGCGGTGAGGGAAGCAAGGGCTCCTAAACCCAGCAGAGAGGAGGGTGACAGAGGCAGAGATGGCAGAAGTCTCCTGAAGTCCTCAGATTCTGAGCCTTTCAGTCCAGCGCTGGAGCAAAGTGATCTGAACCACTCCTGGAAATGCATAACTGAAAGAAAAAAACAGGAAAAAAAATGGATGGATTAAGATCAGAACTCACAGCAGCCACTTCAGAAGAGTCTGATCTTTCTCTCTCAATCCTTCGTGGTGCTTTTAAACAGGGTTCTCTGACACTGGACACTCTCCAGAATACCTGGATTATCTTCTGATTTCCCCGCCGTGCACAGATTCATGGCACCCTGTACCAGACACAGTAAAGCAAGGCCATAATATACTGTATCTGAGACTCCTCCATGTATCAGTAGGGATGGCGTTTTTTTTAGCTTGAATTTGTTGTTCTGTGAACACAGAGCTGATTTAACTTAATTTAATTAATTAGACTTGCAAGCAGGTACTATCAGGGGCCAAGCTCCCTAGCACAACTTAGACTCAATACCTCAAGGACACTAGTCCCACCTGGAGCCTCGAGAACCTAATGCAGTTGAGAAGCCAAGAGGACCAACATAGCTCATCATCCACTTACCAATTGTGGCAGATTGCCACCGGCCATGAGCCTAGTTCTCTCAAAAATCTTGCCTCCGTTATCTTAGTTCTTATGGTAATATGGAATTGTGGGGGGCACGGTGACCAAACCATGGAATGCTGTCCATGTCTGGTTATCAAATAACCTCTTAACCAGTCTATATCCTCTCCCCTTTCTGGGAATTTTTCCCAAGATTTACTTGAAGACTAAAACCAACAACATTGAATGTGTCCAGAATTATTATTAATTCATTTGTGCCACAGAGTACTATTATCAGTAAACTATTTTTAAAAAGCACTTCAGTGAGTCACAATGTTCAAATGGGTGCAATCCGGTGACCTAAAAATTGCATTTCTAATTCTCTAAACTGTAAAATCAAGGCTCTCTCATATTCTTAAATTATACTAACATTTTACTAAACAATTATTTCCCATTTATTTTGTGGTACGGTGCTGTAGACTCCTGATGTACACCATCATCAAAATGATTATGTTTATGAATAGTGATGTTAATGTACATCTAATTTACCCTAATCATTTATATTCTTAATAATGTTTTTTATAATGTTATTTTTATACACTCATACACAGAAACACTATCATCACGTTACACCAAAAAAAGGCAGCAACCCAGCAGCAGGACCTGTCCAATCTGATCCTTTGTGCAAGGAACAACAGGAAAACTGCAAGACTCCTATAAAAATAACTCCAGCAGGCTACTGGTGTGCATGTGTGCAGGACAATACCCGGCCTCATGTGGCTGCCCTCACTAAATTTTATCAAACACCGATAGGAGATTATCTATTGATGCATCCAACGCCACCAAGTACCACCACAGACTATGCAGGAGTTTATTATCTAATCACATTGCTACCTGAGATAACATAGCATTGGCCTCGAGTGCTACTGTGAGGAATCTTGGAGTCATCTTTGACCAGGATATCTCATTTAACCCTTACATAAAAGAAATCTGTATATCTGGAATATTTCAAAGATTAGGAGCATCCTGTCTCAAAGTGATGCTGAGAAACTAGTCCATGAATTTGTTACTTTTAGGCTGGACTACTGTAATTCATTACTGATAGGATGTCCCAATAACTCATTAGAAAACCTCCAGTTAATCCAGAATGCTGCAGCCAGAGTTCTGACTGGAATTAGCAAGAGAGATCATATTTCTCCTACATTAGTTTCTCTTCATTGGCTTCCTGTAAAATCTACAATAGAATTTAAAGTCCTGAAATCATCAGGCCCCATCATATCTTAAAGACCTCATAGAACCTTATTATCTCAGCAGAGCACTTCGCTCTCAGAGTGCTGGTCTACTTGTGGTTCCTAGAGTTTCCAGAAGTAGACTGGGAGACAGAGCCTTTAGCTATCAAGCTCCTCTCCTGTGGAACCAGCTCCCTCCTCAGGTTCGGAAGGCAGACACCTTTAAGACTAGGCTAAAGACCTTCCTT
>JAUBNQ010000028.1:8712600-8741385 GCA_032353495.1 Ctenopoma kingsleyae | reverse complement strand
TAAAACTACCACCAAATACCTTATGGTAAACCAATTACTTCCAATGATACCAAACTGAATAATTGGCCCAGAGCTCATCTCCAAATTGCATATTGTGTCCACACAGTAATTCATATTCTCAAGATTTTAAATAACATAAAAGTTCTCACAGTGGAACAACTGGAATCTCAAAATGTTTGACATTTTGGTCCAGACAGGACAAAGACAAGTAAACAGACTTTAATATATGGGGAAAAAATAAAAATCTGCATGTCCTCACAATGAACTCTATATATTCTATGTACAATCTAGATTAAACATAGTAGTCAACAAAAAAAAACTTAGTTAAAATTCCACTGAAACTATAAAATACCAGTCTGAAGGCTCTGGTTAAAAGGCTGAACCACAGACTTGGCACTGCACACTGAGAAAGAATAGAAGAAAAGGCATGAGCCCCATGCTGTTGGGTGGGGGGAGTGGAGAGACACCAGGAAGTTACAATGATTGGCTTAACAGAAACAGGCACTGAGGTAACTCTCAATCATGTTGTGCCACACTTTGATCCAACAAGGAGAGAGAAAGACAGACTCAGAGGGTGCAAACAGTAGTGAGGGGTGTACATGATGGTCTGCCAAAGACTTGATTGTTCATATCAAAACTCGATTAAAAAAAAAAGGAAAGATGAACGCAATTTCTGTGCAAACTACAGCTTCGAGACAAACTCAGTCTACGTCCACTCACACAGATAAAAATAGACTTCTCTCAAAAACTGGGCATTTAAACCCCTACAACAAACCACTACATCTTCAACCAGGCAAGGAATTCACCTCACTGAATAAATCTCTCCTTTCCCACATCAACTCCCCTCCCTGAAAACCCCTCAACCTCTCACCCAGTTTCTCCCCCACTACCCAACAGTAAAGGGGATAATGAGTGATATCGCACCCCTCCCTCTTCAGCTGGCTGATCCTGCACTGCTTCCGTTCCCAGCATGGACAAAGTGATGCCACACTTGTCCTCAGAGGATTTATATTTTACTACAATCAGTTTATGTGAATTAAAGCTTCTCAGCTGCCACTTTACACCTGCCAGAGAAACAAAGTAGCTGGTGATCTCCTTTCACTGGGCAAATAAATGGAAAACAACGGGCTTTAGAAAAAGTGACATCAAAAAAAATGACAGTCTGTTGTGAAGAGAGCTTCCTGTAGTTCCTTCTATCTCTCTCCACTGCTCCCTCCTTTCTCACTCCCATTCATTGCGGCTATTGTCAGGGCCCAGCTTTTTGTGGTCCAAGCTTTTATTCAGTGGAAGACTTGAGACAAAAGAAATGGCGAACACACGTGAAAATGTACGGTACTGAAGGAAAACAAATGCACTTTCACAGCCTGTGTCAATTCCTGCTGGAAGAGAAAATCCTGAATCCGACGGGTCGCACCTGAATTTTTCTCATTGCAAAGCACATGACAGAGGTGTGTTTGTGAGGGAATCACACATTGTCAGCTGGAGTGACGTTTACACAATCACAGTGGATCAAATTTATGTTTGGTGCAAACGACGTAAACATGGTAACTAACTGATATGCTGTTATGGAGTACACAAAAATGCCACACAACAGCCGAATGGAGGTTCCCAGGGACACAACAGGCATGTAGCAGCCTGAGGGAGTCTGCCTGTCTGTACACATTTACTCCTGCTCACAAGCAGAGACAGAGCTGAAGCACCGAAAATTACACAGAGTTAGTTTCAGTTACATTTTTTTTCCTGACAGAAAGAAAGAGAACAATATAATATGTGTAACGCACAAAAACTGGTTATGAGATAGATCTGGCATGAAGTCAACTGTCAAACGGTATCTATACACCACATGTTGGTGCAAGATGAAATAAGCCTAACATGAGTCGAACATGAGCAGGTTAAAAATGAGCATTAAATATGAGACATTAAGGATATAAAGTGTTACTTTGATTTTAAAAGCATTGACCCTTGTGGGGTAAAATAAGGCCTTAACGTTTCCAGCATTTAGGTAACTTTCTGAATAGTTTTGGTACATACGTATTAGGAGAGTAAGAAGTCAGTTTTCAACAATCTATTATGGCAACAACACCATCACACTGAGATTAAGCTGATGTGCATAAACAAATAAATCTGAGTTAAGTTAACTCAATTTCTTGCTCCATTTAAAACTCTAGAAGCCAGAACTATTTCATATGCTTACAGTAACCCAAAGAGCTTCTGTGTTGATGAGAGCAATGCTGGGGAATACTGTCCCCTGACCCAGAAAACTACAGGAGGTGAGACAACGAGGGGGGAGTTTTGTAATGGGAGAGAGAGGCAACAGAATTTTGTCCCCAACTCAGCAGACCAGCAGCAATGAACTCTGCCCATTTCCCATGTGCCCAGTGAAGTGAATGGTCTGATCAAGAGGCGATGAGGAGAGAGTTACAGGGTGGACACGTGAGGCTGGCCGGGCAACAGGGGAAACGAGCAGAAGGGAAAGAATTGGATAGACGGGTGTTTTCCGGCTGTGATTCTCAAATGAAGCGTGAAGAACAGAACAGAAAAACAGACACACTTGGATGCAATTAGTTTTTTCTTTTGTTGAGGAAGCAGGAGGTGAAGAATAAATGAGAAACACTGTGCATAGTGCACATAGAAACATTTTCACTGTCCCGAGACTCCCATGGTCTCAAACTCACCTGATACCAAATCAGGTTTCTCATTGACAATGTCAACTTTGTTCAGCTTTTCTGCAGCAAAGTTTTCATGTATCTAAGCAACAGCAACACGCTCCAGTGTTCATAGACCTCTTTTGAATCAGCATGTGTCTTTGTGCAACATGGCAGATCATCCAGCCCTACTTCACTGAGAAATCAAATAGATGATCTACCAAGTCTCCGCTGCCAAACTGTACACTGTCAAACACTTGCTGGCATTTGGCTACGTGGACAACTTCAAACATGCTGCATACGCCTCAATATCTACATAAAAATGCAATACTTCAATACAAAACAAAAGACAAATGAAAATCAAAGCAGGCAAAAGCTGAAGACATGGACAAGAGTGTAATTTGACAAAGGAATGTCAGAAAACTCTACAGCCATAATTATCGCAGACTTACAGAGAGAAAATACCAACACACTGTGCAGAAGCTGACAGCTACACCAAAGTGCACCCCAGTTCTAATAAACTATGAGGTCAGCATAATGGCTTCTGAAACCTTTTAGACTGCTTCACTGTTTTCCACACTTTGTGTTTTAGGTTTAGGTTTAAGTGAAGTTACGGGCAGGCACTTTTTAACCTTTTTAAACATGGCATGACACAATTTAAGAGAAGAATTTAGTCACTTCTGTTCCACTGAACACAAAATATCCTGTTTTGTCCAGTTTGAGAAACACTTCCTCATTTAATGCACACATAAATAAATGATTTAGGTTAAATGCCACTGCCTGTGCTGTGATATTAATGTTCTTTTATAATTAACTCTATGCAAAATGTCCGACAAATGCAGTAAACACACGGATCATAATAAAACTCAGAGGCTCACAGTCTATGTGGTGATTAAGTAAGGTAATGTGATTAACACTTTCACTTGTTGCACACTTGATTTTGTTGTAGTTTAACTTTAGGAGGGATAAAATTGGCATTTTTACCCATCATGCTACACTTAATAAACTATATCAATCTCACAAAAGTACTTCTCACAATTAACTACATTTGTTTGGGTCAGTCAAGGACAGTCAGAGACTTATCCTGAAGACACACCAGCTTTGTCTTGGCTGTTTGCTTCAGGTCATCATAATGGCGAAAGGTGAACTGCTGCCTCTGCCTCACATCCAAAAAGGACCTCTCTGTATTTGGCTGTATTCATCCTTTATTCAGCTCTGCACCCTCATAGCTTGACGCCACCACAAAGCTTCACTGTAGTGATGGTATTCAACATAGTGCTTGGAGTTCAAATGGTTCACTTTATGTCATTAGACCAGAGAATATTTTCTATTGTGTTCCCAAATGCCTGTAAAAGATGTGTGGCCCTCTTAAGTCTTATGTCTTTTACTCAAAGTGTCTTCAGTCTTGTCATTTGGCCATAAAGACCTGATGATGGAGTACCGCTGTGATGGATGTCCTTCCTGCAGGTTCTCACACAGTGGGTGTTGGTCCTCTCCCCGGCCTTTCTTGCCTGGTTACTCGGTTTGTCTTTGAAGAATAGTTGTGGTTCTAAACATCTTCTATTACAAAATTACTACAGTCCAAGTGGTTTTAAACTGCTGGCCTGACCTATGTCTCACCACAGCTTTATCACTAAGGTATACAGAGAGTTCATTGGACTTTATGACTTGGTTTTTGTCCTGACATGCAGCTTAAACCCTTATACAAACACGTGCGTGCCTTTCTAAACTACATACATTAAATAAATTCAGTGTGCAGCGGGAAAACTCCTGCCAAGTTGACAAATCTAAGCAGGATGCACCTGACCATTATTTATGTTACACCACAGGGGTCTGAATACTCAATTTCTGATTTTTGATACATTTGCAACTATGTCTAAAAACATGTTTTCAGTTTGTCACTAGTGATTATTTATTGTGTACTTATGTGCATGATGACATTTTGATTTAAAATCACAATGCGTGCAACAAGTGATGTGAACATTATCTGAGACAAATGACGTTAAGTTAAAGCTGTAGTTGCAGAAAAAAGAAATCTCATATAAGCAGCATTACTAAGAGCAGAGCCACTGTGAAGTAAAGTTATTTCTCTCATCACTGGAAAATAAGGATAAAACTGAGGCGCTGAAAACTTCATGCGACAGTTTTAACAGGTTGATTCATTTTCACGTTGTTTCAAAGGCTGCAGCAAACTCTGAGCTCGTTAAACTGGAAACTGCGGACTCCGGCCAAGCTTTTCTTATTTTTAGATCGGAATCTGAGTCTTGGTGGTTTGAGCGTGTTTCCATATCGAAATACAAACAAACCAGTACTGAAAAAAGAGAAAAAACAAACGTAACTTACCCGAGTGAAACGCAAGTCAACTTTTCTTCACACGCTGAAGTTACTCTTCCAGGAGCACATCCATCGGAATCCGTGCACACGCCAGGTTTGACACAATACAGTTTTATTTCCGGACAAAACCTTCAAAATAAATGTGTGCAGCTTAGTTTTGACATAGAGCTGTATTACCGAAAACGCACAACCGGCGACAGAATCGTTAAAACCAGTAATTATGTATTTTCTTTATGTCTCAACAACTTTACATACCCAATTTAAAAACGTATTAGCAAGATTTTTTTACATTTCATTTCAAAATTTTCTCTCGTTTATTTCATTCCTTGACTTTATTTTGAAGTTGAAATAACATAACTTCCTGTCTGTATCCGTCTCCTTTTCGGTGTCTTGACGTTTTTTTTTCCTGCGAGTCTGACGTCACGTCTTAATGATCTATTTGTGTATTTCAGAGAGATCAAATAATGAGAGAATAATTATAACATCCCTGAAACTAAAACGTACGCTGAGACTGTAGATTTAAGAAGAAAGCAGGGATAGTGTGATGTAGCCTGTTTGTTTATTGCAATACAGTAATTTGCAGTAACATCACTAAACTAGTATGTTTATAAATCTATAGAGATTTTACATCAAAAACTGTCTCGGCTTAACACAGTTGGCAGCAGTAGATACAATAAAGACAGGTACTGACAGTGTGGAAAATATTCTTGCCTGAAAAAAATCATTCTTGATGACAGTAAGACTGTAGGTGGTGAATTATTTATGACGACTAACCCTGAAAGTGGTTAATTATTGTCTGACAGTTTCTTTTTCACATCGTAGCTGCTCAGAAATCATCCCAAGTTGTGCACAGCTCCACTGAGTCCTCTGTATAATGACCACATGTGCTGCTGTCCAAAGGATGCTTCACCTAAAAGAGAGTGTAACAGGAAAATAATCAATCAGGAATATAAAGCAGATCTACTCATTGGTACAAGAGTTGCATGTGTCTAACCTTGGGAATAACTGGGGGGTTTAATGTTCTTTTACACAGTCCATCCCAGTTGAAACCTTCAAACCATCTGAAGAAAATAGAACATCATAACCAATAAAACCATGTTTCTAAGCACACACACTTTGATACTTTCCTCCAGTGTAATAAACCTGCCATCTTACTTGTGCTTTTGAATGTCCTTGGCCCCATTTCTCAGACTGCCCAGCCTCTCTGAGGGATTACTCCTGGGTGAAAGAGTGTGAAAGAGAATACACAAATAAATAAACTATGAATCCATAATCATACCCTGTGTTCTGTCACAGCACAGGTCGCGTCCAAAACACCCGCATCATTTCTTAATTTGCTGCTGTTTGTGTGCTGAGGTTGGACGAGGGGAAACACAATATAATACACAATGGTGGGCAGACGGAGGATGTTTTTTATCTGTCTGAAAAAGTGCTATAATATAACTAGTCAATTGTCAATAGCCTTCACTTTACAATTCATAGCATCTGATGGGTTGTATCTGGAACACCTGCAGAGTTTCTTTATGAGACTGGAGGCACTTTTGCTGATGATCTTTGGGAAGTCAATCTGATCGATGCCACGAATCGTCGCAGTCAGAATCTTCATTGGGTCAGAGCTGTTGAATGGAAGCCTGGAGCGGGAAAACACGAGCCTGTCAACATCACTCTACAACTGGAGAAATTAGTTTTAAAAGTGTGGCTGCATAAAACTTACCCACCGCTCAGAAGTTCAAAGACAAAAACGCCCAGTGACCAGAAGTCTGCAGATACACCATGACCTTTGTTCAAGACGATTTCAGGTGCCATATAGCCCACTGTACCACAGAATGTCCAGGTTTTCTGACCAACTTCGACCCTCTTTAGACATCTGGAGCCAATCTACACAAAAGTATATAAACACATTTTCATTTACTTTTGGAAGAATAAGTAAAGAAAGAGTAAAAGAGTAATGGAAATGTGGACTTTGTAACTAACTGTACCAGTTTTGCATAACCATGCTCATCTAGAACAACATTTTCAGGTTTGATGTCTCTATATAAGACATCTCGACAGTGAAGAAAGGTCAAGGCCTCCAGAACACAAGCTGCGTAAAACCTGGTGCTGCTTTCGTCCAAATATCCTCTGAAACAACACACACAAGTGGTTATTTAAGCACCACAACGAACAAAACAAATGTTTGTCATGTAGGCAAATATAAGACATCAGTCCCTGACCAGTCCTATAACTGCACAGTGATAAAAGCTTGGCTACAAACAAGTAGTACATTAAGTATTTCCTCAGTCCCTTGAATCTTAACTCCATTTAGTCCAAAAACACTTACTTATCTCTGAGTAGACTACACAAATCCCCACCAAGACAAGCTTCTGTCAAAATGTACAGGCACTCAGTGTCTCTAAAGGTTTTATGCAGCCTGTGATAAATGAAAATGAAGAAACAAAGATATAAATATACTTTTAATTATTAACATCTTATGTAATCCAAACAACCCTTGTTAGATAAAGGAGAGACACCTGACTATGAATGGACAATGAGCCTCCATTAGTATGTGCCCTTCTCTCAGGATGTGCTCTTGTTGACCGTTGCTGAGGATGAGCTTCTTCTTAAGGACCCTCATAGCAAAAAGACACTTGATGTTGCTCTTCAGTTGCACCTAACACAGGTGAAAATCAATAGACTACATTATAGAAACATGGAATTTCAACAAGGTAGCAGCACTGGGGATCTGTGTCATTGTGTCTGAGCTGCTGTAAGATCAACCCTTACCAAGTCTATGTGACCAAACTCCCCAACAGCTAGAGTGGAAATAATGTGGAAATCACTCAAGGTGGTAGATAAGTGAAGGGTAGGATCCTTGTTTAACCTGCACAGAAGGGAAACAGTGAGCTGATGACTTGCATTTTCTGTAAGCGCAAACATGTAATTCTTGTTTAAAATACTGCTGTAATGTTCCTCACTTCATTTTGGATTCACGGCTTTGCTGTGCCTCATGGCAGCAGTCAAATGCCAACCCGCTGATGATGTCTTTGAAGGTCCTGAAACACAGAAACGCATGAATTTCTCTCCAGATCTTGGCAGGTTAAACTGTCTTTGCAGTTCGTTTTAAACGATGCAAAATACCCCCTTACTCTGTGTCTATTACCAAGCATGTAACATCACCAGCAGCAATCACGTTCACATTCTGAACATCCTCTCTAAAGACAGAAACAAAAATCATATTGTTATGAATTAAAATCACACGATATGCACAAATGTCATGTTTTACAATCATGTGCTGTTTGCATAATAGTTGCTGAACCATATGTATAATTTGTCTTACCCCCACAGAGCCTTTTCTCCAAACCACTGTCTTTCAGAGAGCTTAGACAGAACTGTCTGCTCTTCATGGCCTGGCTTCTTTTCTGTCACTTTCACCTGGCAAATCCAAAAGAGAGAGGTAATGAAAAAGAGGCGGAGAGCAATGTAAAAAAAGTGCTACAGTTAATTATGTCTATCATAAAGCAACGTCTAAAGCTGCACTGACACTTTGTCCTCCACTTTCTAAATCTTTTTCTCTGAAAGCCTCATTTCATCTGTTCAGTGGACAGAGAACATAAAACCATACCTGGCCTTTGCTAATGATATAAAAGGTGTCTCCTGTGGTCCCTTGTCGAATGATGTAGTCTCCTTCAGTGTAATGTGTCTAGGGGACGACAGATGACAGACAGAGGAGCAAAAAGTGAAAAAAGAAATTTCAAAGAACATAAGAAGAGAGAAAGAAAAAAGAACCATCTCTCTTACACACATAAAAATGGGGTCACATAACAATGAAGGATTAATATCCGAAGCTATCGCTGCACCTGCTTGTTATCTGATGCTACACAAAGAAATGTGAAATAGAAAATGCTGAGTGGCCGCCAGTAAACATGAGTGTTTACATGCATTCTCTCTGTGTGCACACATAATCTATTGTCTGGTTCTGTCTGAAGAATGAGTAACGGTTACACAATGCTATGCTTCAATTTTAAGAACTTAATCCGTACCTCCTCCATAAGATCTGACATTTTCATGATGACATCCTGTGGCAATGAATGCAGGAAGGGAATGCTGCAGACACACAGGTACAAAGCAGGCTCACTAAAATATCACGCTCAGTAACAGGTCTGAAAAGGGTTTGATTTATTTTTTACTGCAGTTTATGGGTGCCTAAGCATGTTCAGGAAGGAATATTAACATTTTGATCGGTGCTACAAAACAACATGACGCTGGTGAGCTGAGTGTGTTGTTTTCTAAGAGTGTGATGATCACCTGCTGAGCAGCTCCATCGAATGAGGAAGCCTGCTGAGACCACGCTGCGTAAGGATGGTCTGGTAACTCTTGCGGTCAACAACCCAGAGCTTGCTGTCCGTTTGTGCTGTGGATCCAAGGCAGAGGAAGCGATAGAGACTGTGTCAGTGACATCAGAGCTCAGGTAGAGCTGTAATCAAGAAGCACGTATAGAAATGGCACTAACGACATATAGCCTGTGATGGATGTGGATGTACAACGCTGAAAGTACAACACGCTTATTTTCCTTACAGAGGACTTTGAATATAGATCTAATCTGATTTCCTTGCTAAAATTACTCTCTTTCATTATAATAGAGCTTGAAAGAGGGTGTTGTAAATTAATAATGACCCATATTGATTGGTTGACTGAAGCTTCCTGCAAGTGGAAGTAGATGTCCTCTAGACAGTCTAATTAGAGCCACCATCTGATAATACGGTGCAGACTAGTTATCTCAATTCCCCCATTTGGATATACCCCATTGCTTTTCATTTAAGCACTATATGACACACAGTTCATGGTCACTGTTTTTTGCACGCATCTGAAATTTTTTGCACCTTTGTTACTATCACAGTGAAAGAGATAACTCAAGTAAAAGTCTTATTGGTGGCCTCAGATGGCAGCAATGAGGAAAAAAAGTAATTTAAGGTCAGGAAGAAGATAAATACAGTGGGCCCTGACCACATCCAAGGGGAAGGGCTGACAGAAATGGACACTGAACAAAGGACAACAGACATGAGCTGAGCATTGTTACCAGAGAGTAGACATATTGTGTGGAACAGTGAATTGAAAAGACTGACTGGTCACAAGATAAAGAAAGCAGTGTAAAAGGGAACAAGATGCTTAGAGACTAAACAACGTAAATAAACTGATTTTTCAATTTAATACTGATCCAGGTTGTTTCCACAGGCAATTTATTTGTGAAACCAGGTCAGATGCATGTGGCGATGGCTGAGAAAGTTTTCCCACAGGATCAGATGCTGAAAGGAAATAGAACGCTTTGTGTTTTCTAAGGAATATCACAAAATGAATGAACAAAATAAATATATGATAAATGAAGTCCAACCCCAAGTAAAGGTCATTCAATACAAGTTTCTGAAAATCGTATTTGTAAATGTATGTAAACATTCAGTTAATGCACATTGGATTACAAAGAGGAGATGGGGCAGTCTGACAGCTGGGGTTATCTAGGTTATCTAAATTCCCCTCAACTCAGAGAAAACCGTTTGAAGCTGTGGCGTTGTCTAAGATCTCAGAGGTCTTTGATTTGAAATTCAACAGATGTCTTCTGTGTGAGACCATCGCCATAAATCCACCTGCTCTTGACAGTCTCTTAAACAAGAATTATTTATATTCCCACCAAATCAAAATTTATCACAAGGAAATGGCACCAGTTCTTCAGTGTGACAGATCTCTCTCCATCTGCATGCAAATATAAAACCAAGAAGTCAACACAATGCTTTGATACCTGAGACGGAGTAGGTGTAGGTGCAGTTGTAGAGGAGTGCTAACTCTCCAAACGTGTCCTCTGGCTCAACTGTGAGCAGCTTTAGTCCGTCTTTTGTCACTTCCAGTCTCCCCTCTGATGATAAAACACACACCCAGTGAAAAAATACAGCGTGAATATAATGCAGAGGACTGTTATGTGCATGTGTTTTGTGTCAGGAGATATAGAGAACCTTCCACTACCTGACATGTACTGTAGAAACAACAGATACGCAATCATCCTCTGACCCAACCAAGGCCACCACCTCATTAGTCATTATGACAAGAGAGAAATAGGGATCAGTCGCTGTCTATTAGCTGCCACATTACAAATGTGGACAGGGTTTCTGAGGACAAAAGCACTGATGTATTCAGCAACCAGAGAAAAGCAGAGCCTGTTTCTTCAGACTAACACTGACATTTCAACACAAAACACCAATGTAGGTCACTTGTTATTCCCTCAAGTGCCTCCTCTTTTTTTGTTCAAACATGCAATTATCACATCGTTGTGCTTGAGAGCAGTGTCAGATTATCTGTTAGCCAGCAGATGACAATGGATATGCAAAGATATGATATGACGCGAGAGATATGATGATGATGATTCATCGTGCTGTTGTCATAACTTCAGCACCTGACAACGGAATGAAATGTTAATAGACATCGTCAAGCATGATTAACGTTAGCAGGTGTAAGAATCGAATTATTTACCTTCTAAAACATAAGCCTGAGCCCCTCTGGCCCCCTCCTGGATGACATAGCAGCCTTGATTGACGGTGGCGGGATACATACAGGTGATGATGCCTCTGATTTCTCTTTCGTCAAGGTTCTTCAACAAGTCGTTTTTCATAAACGCTGCCTGAATCAGCCTTTGAGACCTGAGTGTATAAAGGTACAATAGTGATGTTATTTAACGCCTTGAATGCACTTTCTTAGGCTGCGGTGTTTGAAAAGAATTAAAAATATTTATTGAGTCGGAGTCATGCAGTAAGCAGTCAGTGAGCCTTGAACGAGACTCTTCTTCAGTTAGAGGAGGTGTATGCTGAGGGAACACTGTGTGCTCTTACTCGTGGCTTTTGTCACAGTTTCTGCGTGAAACCATGGCGAGAGTCACCGGGTCCAATGTGAAGGGCGCAGAAATGACTGTCTTCCTTTTGGTTCTCTGTTTGTCATCTCCTTGATCTGAGCTGGCTATAGGTAAAAAAAACAAACAAACAATAAGTCAGAAGCTGAACGCTACCTGTTGATGCTTTTTAATTTGACATGTAAGAGCAGCATGTTCTGTACCTGCACTGACTGCTGAGGGTCCAGGGAGGGAAGCAGTGGCTCTGTAGCGATCCAGTTCTTCTTGCAGTCTCCGAATGAGTTCGTCCTTTGTGTCCAACTCCAGCTCTAACTCATCTATCAGAGTGTCCCTCTGACGAAGTTCTTCAATCTTTAGTTGTAGGGCAAATTGGAGGTCCCGAAGTGTCCCCATTATAATATATAATCTATGTACAAACAGAGAATTAGTTCAACTCCACTAAATGTACTAAATGTTATTGTCTTACTTTGAGTTGCACTAACTCCACTTTTGCAGCTACAGTATCAACTGACTCATAAGACTCCTTTTCTAATTCATGTGCATCTTTTTCTGTAATTATTTATATAAACATTCACAACTTGAATAGTGTATTAATAACACAGTCGAGCGTAAGGAATAGTGCTTTCTTCTTCGATTAATTCATTAGCACACACACTGAGTATGATTGTTCGGATTTGGTTTCCAGAGGTAGCACACTGCACATGTGCAAATGCATTATAGTTACAGTATGCTTATGCAGTCCTTCATCTTTCTTTCTCTCAATGGAAAAAAAAAATCAAGGACACAGAATTACAAGAAAATAAAAGACAAGAAGTAGAGGCTCTGGTAATATATCTAAAAAAAAAAACAACAACAGATAAAACGCTACAATGCCTTACATTTATAAACGGACTCACTGAGTCAAACACACTGTAAGTACAGAACAATTACAGAAATAAAATCCAGATTTTTTGGGGGGTCGCACTCGCGACAATGTGCAGTCTTACGCACTGACAACAACCTCTGTGATGTATGAATGACTTATGAATAAGCTGTTTGTAAACACAGATGCGTGTTGCTGTCCTGCAAAATGAAATGCCGAACACTATTTCACACCACACACAAAGATCACTTACCACATGTAGTGTGTGTGGCGCTGAGGGGTCTTTCTCACTTGTCCGGAACAGGTTTGCCCCAGTTTGGCAGCAGACGGTCCGTTCGACAGGTGCAGATCTCCTCTATAACCGCCCAAGTAAAGGATGCTCCTCTCTCGCTAGGGGCTGGACAGTGCTGGGCAGAGACAGCAGGCAATCACATGACCGAGACAGTGGAGACCTTCCATGAGGGTGTACTGACAAATGAATGGACTGGATCCCAATTGGGTCAGAGGGTATTTTTGAGCTCTGTGGGTAGCAAAATTGAGCGGATTGAATAATCGTTTTACGCGATAATAAAAAAAAAAAAGGGGCTGAAAGAGATTACAAGCTGTCTGTGTGCACTGATCACAGGTTTGTTCCTGCACACAGCAAAGTGGCCTATATCCTGATGTTGATATATAAACTGAGTGTTTTTTAGACACAGTTATTTTAAGTACCCGTCATGGTGATGCACTGGCTACTTCATATAAACACGTTACACAGGAATAGTAGTGCTTAAATCGCGTTAGTACAGAAACTAGTGTTTTAAAATTCATAACAAGCTATAGTCACACTTTTGATTATTTCGTGATACCTGTTTAAATTTATATAAAACCAAATTATTGTATTATGTTTAACATAATACAATAATAATAATAATGATAATAATAATGTTTTGCTATGATTATACTTATTTAATTCATCGTTTCCAGGACCATGACTGTGGAAATTACTAATTTAATTTGTTTTTTTAATTTAATTTTAGTTTATTTTCATGGAGGACAGCTTTCAGTGGTCGTACACCACTCCCGTCAGTGGGTGGCGGTAGTGTCGCAAAGCAGCTAACGCCACCGGGGAAGAAGATGGGCGATGACAAGAGAAGAACTCCTGTGGCTATCCGTAACTAGCAAAGTAACGTTAATTGGGGATATTTGTATATCGATCCGTCGACGTATTGTGGTTATCGTTCTAGTCTGTTCGAGGACTCATCGAAAATGATCCTTACCGTGAAACCGCTTCAGGGAAAAGAATGTAGTGTTCAGGTAAGTAAAGCACTGTCGAGATAGCTAACTGCTAATTGTTAGCTAGCTAACTAACGTTAGCCTAATTCGCAAAATCATTTAGACTTTAAAGGCAGGTTAACGCTAGTGCATTAACCGATAGCAGTGATCCCGTCAAATGCTGAACTACCTTTACCTGAAACTACCGAAATATGTAATGTTTGAGTCTAAAGATGATTAAGATTGTTAAACTTAAAATGACTGAACTAAATGGTTCGTGCCCAGTTATAAATTGACGTTAGTGTAGCCAGCCGGCCAGCAACATCAACGAGAAGGACAGTTACTCTGTCGTCCTTTGTTCCCTCTGATGTCTATGAACATCTTAAAACGGAGAGGTTGAGTGTGATTATGAGCTGGTAAACGTGAAGGGAAGTCACTAGGCTAACATGTCGGTAAAGCAGCATGTTTGGAAAAAATGTTTTTGTTAGTTAGTACAGCAGGTAACAGCAGGTCAGTAATAGTCTCAGTTTGTGCCTTGCATGTTTTGAAGTGATAAAGTTACTGTATGAGGCACAGATTGGATTTAAACAGAGGCTACAGAAAGTATTTGACCTCGTAACATTTGTACAGTTTATTGTGTGTGAACAAAATGTCGTTTTTGCTTGTTCGTTTACATTCAATGACTGAAAACCTATTAAAACTCAAATCTCAAATTTTACAAGTGATCAGTCACTCTGTGATGGCATTTTAAACTGTGGTCAGTTAGCTGTCACATTAGTAATGTAGTCAAGATGCCTGGGAAGAGATAGGAACAGATGACCTTGGCAACCAAGGCAATGGTTGCCAAGGTCTTTGTTCCTGTCTCTTAAGTCTAAAGTTGATATTTCAGCAAAAACTAAAAAACTCCTTCAAGGCCCTCTTTTCTTCCTCAAACAAGGAATTGTCACATGATTGTACTTGAGAGCAGTGTCAGATTAAACAACTGGGAGTGAGCATTAGGAAAATTGAAATGCAAACATAATCTCTATAGCTACACCTAATGGTTTTCATTATTTTAGCACCTATCATCTCAAGGAAATGTTAATACAGTAAATAGCCTCAAGTATGACTAAGATCAGTAGCTGTAACTTCCTTCTGTTTGGTTCTCTGCTTGTCGACAACTTGACGTGTTGGGGGGGAAAAAAACACACAAGAACCCAGAATTTAAAGTCAGATTTGTCTGAACAAATTGTGGTCTGGTGCATCCTGTTTGCTTTAATTAACCTTAGATGCGTCTTGTTTGGAGTCCACCTGTGACAGTCTGACCACATCCCACTATTTGCACTGCCAAGTTGGCAGTCAGAGTTAAGGAAAGGGTGAATGCAACAAAACTAGTAAAACAAGTAAAAACAAGTAAAGGTATTTGAAAACTCTGTGAAGCTAATATATAGAAACATCCAGAACCCCCTGAGTAAAGGAGCTTAATTTAATCAACACAGTAGATTGTGAGTATAGGGGCCAATCATTTTTAGTATGATCAGTATGCTTACTGCATTAAGATAAGATTAGTCTGAGGTATTGTGTGGACTTAATTACACAGTAGAACCTTTTTCTATAATACGAATGTGATAAAGAGGTCATTTGTTAAGGTACACATGATACACATTTGTCATGTGTGTGAATTTCTCATTAATTCTTGGTTTTATGTAAAGCTAATGCAAAATTAGAAATTTTGAACATCTCCTCCCAAATTTCAGAGCCACATGTATTTTGATTATGTAGTTTGACTAGATTGTTATGTTGATCTTCCAGGTGACTGAAGACGAAAAGGTCTCTACAGTGAAGCAACTTGTATCTGAACGTCTCAACATACCAGCAAACCAGCAGCGGTTGCTCTATAAAGGGAAAGCGCTTGCAGGTACATCCTCCATCAGTCAAGTGTTTTATAACCTTTATGTATAACTGTAATTGCAGGATCCATCACTTTATTTTCTATTTGAAATGTTTAAATTTTTGATGATTGCATACTATATTACTTTCCTCAGATGAACACAGACTGAGTGATTACTCTATTGGACCTGAGGCTAAATTGAATCTGGTAATCCGTCCAGTAGGAGAGAGGACTGGAGCTTCAGGGACAGCTGCTAGCGGCAGCAGCAGCACACATGGAGGAGTGTGGCAGATGGTGTCCACTATACTTGCTAGACACTTTAGTCCGGCAGATGCAGCAAAGGTCCATGAGCAACTTATTAAGGTATTAATTAAATATGTCATCATTGTACCTAGGCATTGAAACCTGGTGAAAGAAAAATCTTTGCTTGTCTATTTTAAAATGTAGATAATTACATTACATACATACAAGTGCTAAAAAGCATAATTTTCAGCAACTGTAGACTGAAAATGTTTGACTAAAAACTTGGTCAAGACGCCCAGTCCTCATCTGTCCAAACTTAGATGAAAGAGCATGTGCTTCCTTTTGAAGCCTGCTTTATCCCATAATTCAGTGTCTGATGATCATTTGTTCAGGCAACTTGTTAAGTCATAAAATTGGGAATCAGCATGTGATGTCTTAAGTTTATCTATCAGTGGAACATATTGTAGAATACACTTGAGCTACCGAACATACAAATACTGTGTATGAGTCATGTAAATGGAAGTTATATAGATATTTTCAGACAGTTGACAGTTGTCCATTACGTATTGATATAAAAAACACTCAACTGTCAAATGTTATTTGCTAAATTGTCCGTGTTTGGTAATAAAATCAGAAATGTTTTACTTAGTAAGTTGGCGAGGACCTCCTGTTGACGCACATTTAACTAGTCTCTGAGACTTTCTCATTTAGGAAAGAGATGGAGGCTGAAAGATCCATCTCATGAATCAGGACATATTTAACAGATCACAGACCACACAAGCTGGTTAACATGGTTTAGTGTGTCATTTGCATTAACTTAAATTGTTGAAAGATTAACTATTGCTGTTTTGTAGCTGCTTGTACAAAGTACATTTTAAATGATTTAAGAGGTTCATCTTTACTATCTTCCGTGCTTCACTAAAATAGAATAATGTACCTACACAAATAAATTCAGTAAAATATTTTTAGCATGCTGTTTTTCATTGTTTTTTTTCTTTAAGGACTATGAACGTTCACTTCGACAACTTAGTCTCGACGACATTGAGCGTTTAGCGGGAAGACTGCTTCACCCAGACGGAGAGGGCATGGACACCTCATACATGGACTAAGACTACCTACATGGAAGCTGCTTTTTGTAAATTGTCTTTCAAACAGCACTCGCTGCCGGAAGATGCTTACAGTGTTTAGAGTGTGAGGCATGGAAAATACAGTATCCGTTTTGTTCCAGAGAGCCCCTGGTGTGAACATGGAACCATTGACTGTTGATTATTTCAGCAATAGGGCTTTCTTATCCATGACTAAAGGACTTGGATAAGAAAACTGGCCACTTTGAACTGGTCCTTGTCATTGATGTTGCAGTAATGGCACAAGACCTGATCACACCATATTTGAATACAAAGGAATCCATTTATGCTGTTGGTTTCACATTATTTCTGGCTGCTACAACTCCCAGGGGAAACAAACTTCTACTGGAGGGTATTTATTAGTTATGTCTGTTGGCTGATGACTGGGTTTTTTTTTTTGTTTTCTGTTAACCATCTGTGATAATACATGTTTTATCCCATAACTAACTGATGGTCACTAATTTGTAAATATCATGTTTCTATATATACATACACAGACATTAAAGCACAGAAAAACGATTAATTTCCTTTTGTGTTGGCTGCTGAACTTCTTAGTGTGGTAAAGTGTAAAAACTAAACGAAATTAAACATACTACCTATTTTATAGCAAAGAAGTACAAGTGGTTAGATACAGGAAGGAGGGATGTTAGTTCTAGAGGGTTGGCTGTCGACCAATCAGGTGACGAGAAACCTCGTGATCATTATTTTCTGGCCAATCGGGTGAAGAGAATGCACTTCTACGAGGTAAACCGACGGTTGTCTGTTTTGCAGCTAATTTTGGATAACAGTTCGAGTAAAATGAGATGTTTTTGATTCTCGTTTTGTTCTCTACAAGAAGAGACGATTTGTTAATTAAACACCGGTAAGGTCGACATTGCTTGTTCCACCGCTTAGCTAGTGTTAGCACAAAGCTAGCTCTTCTTTGCCACTTCCTTTTTTTAGCAACTAGCTTTAGCCAGCTAACGTTAGCCGATAACAGCATTTCAGGCTTGTGCTCTCTACATCATTTGTTGCTATGTAGTTTTTTTTACACTACACCAGTGTCTTATTGGCAATTAATGTGCAATTTTCTACTCGAAACACTACTTTAGTGTGTGATCTGGAGGATTCGGCTCATTGTTCGAGTCGATGCTTGGGCGTTAACGTTAACACGTCCTCTCATCAGGACCACTTATCCTGTGATGGAGCAGTACTGTCATCCCAGAAGGAAGCATAGCTTACTTCATTTTTATGTTACTCAACTACTGTCATGATTATTCACCACAGTCTTCCCTCTCCAGGAACAGCGTTTTTTCGCTAGCGTTAAATGTGTTTAGAGCTAACTGCATTTCTAGTTTTAATATAATTAGCTTCAGTAACCTGACTTATTTTGCTGTGTTTTCTCTCCCTATACGTTTGCTGTTGTTATACCAATTTAGTTAGTGTGCCCTGGTTACTGGAAGGATGGAAACTCTGATTCCCACCATCAACCGGCTGCAGGAAGTCTTTCTCACAGTGGGCGCGGAGATCATTCAGCTGCCCCAGATAGTTGTGGTCGGATCTCAGGTTAGCCAGAAAAATCACAATGAATGCTTATTATATACTTCTTATCATTTCTAAGCTGTAAGATCTCTAAGTCATGTTAGAAACATTGCTGAATTGTTTTCATCGCGTGTCATAACAGAGCAGTGGAAAGAGCTCTGTCTTGGAGAGCCTGGTTGGACGGGACTTCTTACCTCGAGGATCAGGAATTGTCACAAGACGACCCCTGGTGTTGCAGCTTGTTAATGTTTCCCCTCTACAGGAGAGACTGAAGATTGAGAATGGTAGCCCAACATAAAACTGATTGTTTAGTTTGTTTTAAATATGGTTGTAATCACCAAGACCACAGCAAGTTATAGAAGTAATGATACACAGATTAAAGTAGAGCAGCAGCTTTCTTATGTCTGTCTAGACATGCAGTCTTATGGCAGCAATTTGTGTGATTAGCATTTAGACATGAACTTTCACTCACTGTCAGCTACACCTGCTAGAGACTTATTTTCTCTTTTCTAACATACAGTCTTTCTTCCTCTTCTTCTTTACTACTTTTTCAGGAAATGGGGTTAAACAAAATGTCCAAAACAGCTACCCAGGTCTCTGCATATTTGCCCTGCATGGTCTTTCTTTCATTTAGCCTTTTCATTTCTTTCTGTCCACATTTTGTTCATTCTAATCTTCATCTGTCAAGCATGATATCAGACTGTGATATTTTCAGTTCATGTTATTTCTCCCCAAGACCTATTTTTACAGAATTCTTCAAATTGGAGACATCCCTGTAAAATCACTTACATTCTTTATGTGTGTTCAGGTGTCAAAGCTGAAGAATGGGGTACATTCTTACACTGCAAGAACCAGGTACAATCTAAGAGAGTCTAATGATGTGCTAGCTACCTTTGTCCTATTTTATGATGTGTCTAGATAATGTGTTATTCTCTCACTTTTTTTTTTGACAGATCTTCACAGATTTCCAGGAAATTTGTCATGAAATTGAAGCTGAGACTGAACGCACTTTAGGTGGCAACAAGGTGAGAAGCAAGCAGTTAAATATAAGTGCAATTAGTGATACATTTAGCTTTGTACATTACATTCATGATTTTCTTCTCTCTTTTTATATGCTCCAGGGAATCAGTCCTGAGCCCATATATTTGAAGATTTTCTCTCCCAAAGTTCTTAACCTCACCCTGGTTGATTTACCTGGAATTACTAAGGTGAACTCACACATCACAGCAATGCTGATTTTGTTTCATTGTTGCAACCATAGCAACAGTAGATTGTGATTAATGCTGATTACATTTGTGTAATTATCACAGATTCACAACGCCTCTGTCTCTGTGCAGTGCTCACTCACTAATTTTGGCTGCTTATTGTTGTTTCTTCAGGTTCCTGTCGGGGACCAGCCAGAGGACATTGAGGCCCAAGTGCAAGCAATGATCTTGTCCTTCATCTCCAATCCAAACTCCCTCATCCTTGCAGTGTCCCCTGCCAATTCTGACTTGGCCACCTCAGATGCTCTGAAATTGGCACATGAAGTTGATCCAGATGGTAGGACATTTTGTACACAAGCGCTTCTTCTCCTCGGATTTCGTTTTAATTATCTTTCCTCTTCGTCGGTACTTATTACATAACATGCTTCAACTACAAATGCCTTTTAAATTAAATGTACAGGAAGAACACATTACAATCACCACATTTCAGGCTAATGGACCTTTCAGGTCAAACTTTCTGCAACATCCTGGCTGTTAACAGTTATGGTGCCTGTAGTAATTATCTGGGAGGTTTACAGTGTGGCAACTGTGTCGCTGTGTTGTGCACAGTGGTTATGTACCATAATATCTGTGTCTGGGCTCAGATTTTTCCCCTGCTGATCTCAAATCCTGTCCCATCAGAGACTCGTTTCTCTTGCTTGTCCTACTGTAAGATTTCAAGCTGGCTGTGTTGAAGTAAAAGAAGACTAGATGACTGTCATCTGTACACTTAAAAAAATGCAGTGTTCTCATTCTGTGTTTATGTGTCCATCAGGCCGTCGAACACTGCTTGTTGTGAGTAAGCTGGATCTGATGGATGCTGGAACTGATGCTCTGGAGGTTCTTCTTGGTAGAGTCATCCCAGTCAGGCTTGGAATTATTGGGGTGGTTAACAGGTTTGAAATAATAGTAAATCTACTCTTTATGTTTGGTGATCAAAGCTGTTTTTATTTCATTTTAGCTTTAGAATACAGAACATTAACACATTGTTGTTGTTGTTATTATTATTATTATTATTATTATTATTATTACCCTGATCACTTGACTACACAATCTCTGTCCCTAATTGATGTTCCTCCTAGGAGTCAGCATGACATCAATACCCAGAAGAGCCTGGAGGACTCAATGAGGGATGAGCAGACATTTCTGCAGCGCCACTACCCCTCACTCGCCTCTCGGGCCGGCTCACGTTATTTGGCCAAAACTCTCAGCAGACTGCTCATGCACCACATCCGGGACTGCCTGCCAGACCTCAAAACTCGAGTGACTGTGCTGATTGCCCAGTACCAGGCACGGCTTAACAGCTATGGCCAACCAGTAGAAGACCATAGCGCCACCCTTCTGCAAATAGTCACCAAGTTTGCCAGTGATTACTGCAACACAATTGAGGGAACTGCCAGGCACATCCAAACCTCAGAGCTGTGAGTCTGACCTCACTTCATACAGTAGTAGATTCTTCACTGATAAACAAATATTATTCTGCTTTTCCCAACTGTTCCTATATCTAATTTAGGTCTTGTTGTTAGGGTTAGTTGTTGTTGTAGTTATTGTTGCACAACCCAGCATACAGTATTTCATGAAGGTAATGTCCTTGGGGTAATGTAAATTAAAGTGGTATAAGCCTTTTTCTTTTGGCACCTTCATCTCTACAGTGCTCTTAACACAAGGCAATTAATTCATGTAAATATGTTGGGAGCAAATATTGACCTTTTCTGGTTGACTGCATTTAATTTTGGTGCAATTAACATTGCTGACACACAGCACTTAGAAACAGCATCACTGTCACAGCTGAACCAATCTCTTCTACAGCTGTGGGGGTGCTCGCATCTGTTACATATTCCATGAGACCTTTGGCCGCACTTTGCAGTCTATCGACCCCCTCGGGGGGCTGACTGAGCTCGATATCCTCACAGCCATCCGTAATGCTACGGTAAGCTTCTTTCTATTTCTGTAATTTGTTTAATTCAAATTCTGGGCAAGTTCTCTTATTTGGAGGGATAGCAGGTAAATAGTAGTAGTAGAATTGGTGCGTGTGTGTGTGTTCGCGTGCGTGTGTGTCTGTGATTTGCCCTACAGGGTCCACGTCCAGCACTATTTGTACCCGAGGTATCATTTGAGTTGTTGGTGAAGCGGCAAATTAAGCGACTGGAGGAACCCAGTCTGCGCTGTGTTGAGCTTGTTCATGAAGAGCTGCAGAGGATCATCCAGCACTGCTCCTCCTTCAGCACACAGGTTAGCCATCAGATGGTGATGCACTTCACTCACTATTCAGTTCTTAAAGCAGTGCTGCATTTATTATGATATCACAATGTTAAGAAAGTATGTCTTTGTGTTTGCAAGGAGCTTCTGCGATTTCCCAAACTGCACGACTCCATTGTGGAAGTAGTGACTGGATTACTTAGGAAGCGTTTGCCAATTACCAATGAAATGGTAATACTCAGTTTAGCTAATATGACCTTTCAAACAAAATATAAAAACAAATAGTCATGTTCTTTTAACTGTTTGTTTTTCTGATTTTTTTTTCTTTAGGTACACAATTTAGTAGCAATAGAGCTTGCTTACATCAACACAAAGCATCCAGACTTCACAGATGCAGCACAGGTCTCTGCATCTGTCAATAGTCAGCAGGTAGTTTGTCCCTCACGACAGGTACTCATATTCATCTTTTATTCTGCTATGGTTAACAGCTCAAGTTGTGTTCCACAAGACGTTAACCATTGTGTTTCACATCAAAACATTACAGTACCTTTCAGAGTTTGCAGTAGAATTCCAGGCTCAGCGAAAATTGCTTTGACCCTTCAACTTGTCTTTGACTTCTTCGAATTTCTTGTTGTCAGGCTGAGGCCCTTGATGGAGGGAAGCGCTGGAAGAATGAGAAGGTTGCTGAAGAAAAATCTCTGGCTGCAGGCTTTGGCAGCCCCAGCAAAGGCCAGGCCATTAACCTACTCGACACAGTGAGTAGTGGGAAATGCAGTAGGACAAAACACTTAGCAGTGAATTCATCGTAGACTATGAACATTTTATTTTGTCTCTCTCTTCCAGGCAGTGCCTGTATCCCGTAAGCTGAGTGCAAAGGAGCAGAGGGACTGCGAGGTCATCCAACGGCTCATCAACTGCTACTTCCTCATTGTCCGCAAAAGCATCCAAGACAGGTTCGACTGGAACAGATCCAGCATGCCTCTGGGCACACTTTCTCCCCATGTCCCCCTCTGTTTCTCAGTTGTTGTTTTAACTTTGTCTTGGGGCTGTGTGTCTGCAGTGTTCCTAAGACAGTGATGCACTTCCTGGTGAACTTTGTGAAAGAGCATCTGCAGAGTGAACTAGTGGGTCAGCTTTACAAACAGCCACTGCTGCAGGAACTGCTCATTGAGTCACAGGACACGGCACAGCAGCGGACCGAGGTTGCTCAAATGCTTGAGGTAAAATTGACTGAGATTTTTGTTCTCCGAATAAGTTCTGACCACTAAGAACAAGAGGTCTGTTCCCCTTTTTTCCTTTATCTCCCATTTTATGGCCAGCAATTTAACTGCCCTGTCTTTTTTCTTTATTTCTTAGGCCCTCAAAAAAGCCAATAACATCATCTCTGAGATCCGGGAGACCCATCTGTGGTAGCCAGAGGACACGAACAAATTCCCTTGTCATAGACAGCTTTGAGAGTGTGAGAGTGTATGTGAGTGTTCTAAATGTGTGGCAGTACCACTGTTTTCTCATGGACCAATGACCATAGCACATTTAGATCTACTTTGTCCTGTCAGCTGTCACCTTGAACGGTACACTGGGGCTGATTCTTCTCACTGTGAATGTTGTGTAGTGACAGAAATTAATTAAACACTCAGGCCTAAAGTGTTATTGCGGAGTTGAAATGTGAAAGTTGCAGCTGCGAACAAGATCTTTTTGCGTCATTATGTTGGGTCACACAATTGTTATAAATGTGAAATTTAAGTTACATGTGGAGTATTTAATTTAAAAATATTGTTCGGGGTGTTTTTTGGATCAAAGATGTGTTTGCACTGTGTAATTCCACACTTTCCAAAAACCGGGCTTCCTCCAAGCCCCTTCAGCAGGTGCTAAAATCTATGTTAGATTAGATGTGTTCCAACTTTAATCCCCTTTGTTGGAGCCTTCAACAGAGTTAAAAATGAGGTGGAAATCCAGCCCAATCAATGCTGACTGCAATCACCCTGGAGAGGTTACAGAGTGATTGCAGATGTTTGTTTTTTTTTTCTTTTCAATTAGTTTTAGTATCCAAAATAACATTTACAAATCAACCCATTTATATTGTTCCAATGACTTCTCCAGTTTTGTGTGTAAACATAAAGAGGCCAAACGTTATTACATATTTCTCAATGTTTATGTGAGTTTTTTTAGGTATTTAATGTTTTTAAAATCTGTCAGGAGATAACATTATGACATCATTGGGGTAAGATTTTTAGACTTTAGGTCCAGATAGTATGACTGAAAAGTTTTGTAGCATCTCTTCACTCTTTGTAAAGTGCATTATCCACTGGTTTCCACAGAAAGATAAGCTCCAAATTCTCAACCCTGTTGAACTATACAAACTCTCCTCCAGTAATAAGAGACTGAGAATACAGATACCTCGTGTAGTTTTATGCAAACTTAGATCTTAAGTTGGCCAGAGCCGTTTGCTTCTATGCCAATAATTGCGTAATATTTCTTGATGTGTAAAATTAATCTTGTTCCATCTGCTGTTCCTTACTTAGATTGTTCTTTAGGCAGATCCCTCCTATAAGTGCTGTAATAATTAATGTGACTCTCTTCCCATAGCCAAAACAAAACAATTATGTTAAATATAAGGCTTTTTCAAAAAGGTCTGCCTCAACATCACCATCAGACAGTAGCTCACACTTCTTCTGTGTGATCAGAGAAAGAACGCAGCACCTTTGATCTTTCTGAAAACCCTGTGTTTGTTTGCATGTGCGTGAGTGTGTTCAGGATTCATGCTGGGATGTATGAATGAATGATTCATGTATATTTTCTGTTATTTAAATGTATAATATCATAAATATGTCGACTGCCTGTGAGTTCTTGCCTGCCAATATTTGTGATACATGTTTACTGAATGAAATGGGAATCATTAAACCCTAACAAAGGACACAGCACAGACTGTTTGGGAGTTACTGGTGACGTGCAGTTTTAACAATTGATCGGTTTTCATAAAATCTGTTTGTTTGTCTCTCACAGTGCTGCAGCAAGTGCGCTGGCTACGTACAGTAGAAAGTCAAACAGTAGAAATTTCGTCTGACTGTAGATGATGAATTATTATCTTTTAATGTTAAGGCAATTTAAGTCAAATGTGAGAAGTGAGAATGATGAGCTGAATGCAGTAGTAAGAGGGGAGAGCTAGTCATTAATGTTAGATGAGAGTGAACGAGGGCACTACAGTCCAGGAGAAAGCAAGTCAAATTAGTACTGAATATACAAAACCCACAAAGTATTAGCGGTGCTGTACACACAGCAGTATAACTACATCTACAACAGAGAGCCTGATTGAACAGCTTCATTTCATCTAGTGTGAGGGCACTGTGCTCAAAAATGAAAATGAGCCACAAGTTAATAAACTCTTATTTCAGGTGATTATTTTAAATTGCTTGTACTTTGTCTCCAACTGTATTCACTTATGCTGATCGCCCTCTTATAACACACCCCACCTCTCCACTGACTGAGACTAGACTAGACCATACCAACTGTGACAGGATGGGAGGGGGCTTGGCTGCAGTATTCTGGTAAACTGCATCATTTTGGTCACATAAAATCTGATGATTTAAAGTGAAACCCATCCAAGATGCATTTTGATTCATTTATAAAATCCCTCTACGCTTTTTTTCCTTCCACCAGAGGTGCGCAGAGGGTTTTGGGTTCTATTACCCTCCTCGTCTCTCTTCCACTGGTGAGCCAGCTATACCAGAGCAGCCTGAACAAAGCCATGGGAGAGAGAGAAGAGCTTCTGGAAAGAAATGGCTCTCAATGACTCTGTCGCCTGGACAACCGGGTAAGAGAGGAGGGGAGGGAGCATGAGAGAGAGAGAAAGGACCGGAGCATAAAAGGAGAGGAAAACAACACATTATTAACTGCTAAGATTAGAAGATTCCTGTAGACTATAGGGGGGAGTGGATTTTTGAGTGTCATTCTCCTGCAAGGGGTCTCCTGGTGTCTCTCTCACTTGATGAGTTATTAACTATGACAATAAAGCAGTAAACAATTTTTTCCTCACACCAGAGCACGGAGGACATGAAATTGCAGAGCACAAGTTCAGCACATTACAAGTGGACCCACTAGGCCTGAACGCTCCACCTGTAATTCTTGTCTCATCAGCCCCAGGTAAGATTGTCCTCAGTGTTGCAGATATTTGCATTGAGAGGGTTGCTTTGTTTTTGGCTGATTTATTTTGAAGAATTTTACTCATTAAAGACAGTATAACTATGCATATGTCTAGAAAATGAAAAAGCCAAGAAATAGTAAAAATAAAAAAAAGCCCAATCCTGTTTCTTTGCAGGTAGTTTTGAGTACAAGCATTGTTCATCAGAGTAACTCTGAAGCAGGTAAGTTTTAAGAAATAGACTTCATTACCTCTATTTTTATATTTTGGATTATACTGCCAGAGAGAAACTACCTTCAGTACAGAATATGGCTTATTTGTTCAGTTTTTGTTCAGCAGAGTGAGAGAAATTGCATGGTACATCCCAGGGATGCTTCACACTGCGCGCACAGCGAGCTCTGCGCGTCCTTCAGTACGAGCAGGAATTCATCGACAATAAGAAAACGAACATCTTTGCTGGATGCAAATGGCTCTTGAGAGTTTGACTTGAACTCCAGCTTCCCAGTGCATAATGAATATAAGGCACGTCTGCTAAAAAAAATACTGCTGAGCGCTCATGCATAAGGGATATATTCATAGAGCACTGGTGGTGAAATCAATGCCCCTTTAAATGAGGTGGTAAGCTGGCTGAGTTTACACCAATCTTAATGTGTGCTGGGCACAAGGCTGCATGTGATATCCATATTGGATGAGATGGAGAGGAGATAAACTGAAGACGGTGTGCTTGTGGGGTGGTGTTATTTTTAGCTGCTGTCACTAAAGAAGGTTAAAAATCTCTCACCTTGATGGAGAAGATAGAAATGTGAAGATAAAGCAACAAGATTGAAGGGAGGAAAAGGGCAAGAGAGTGAGGGATGGAGAGTAAAACGAGGGCTGAGAGAGAGATAATGATAGGTGAAGAGGTTCAGGCTCGCAGCATGAGTTCCTACCTCACCTACACGACACAATCCAGAGATATATTGCAGCTTAAAAATGCTGACACTCAACTTATCCACCTTTTTATTGGCGAAAAGAAAAGTACATAGTGGAAAATCTGCTTTGTGAAAATTACAGTTCACCCTCCTTTTTTTTTTTTTTTTTATCATAACTCACTGAACACGACACATGAGACAGCCCAAACACAGCTCTCAACACCTGCACAACACAGTGCACCAAATACAGCTGCACAGGCAGGTACAGCATGGCCACCTGGGCTGTACTTGTTTAAAAAAATAAAATAAAAACATTATACTGAGAAAGTCCTGACTGAACACAATATCAGAGCAGGTTCATTTTTCAAGTGATTATAAGATTTCATACCTCAGAACCTGCAAATAGATGGTGCTGTGATGGTTCATTTCAATCCTGTTTCAGCTCTGAATCTAAAATTACATTACAAAGAAACACAGCCACATCATTATAAAAAAAAACAATAAAGCTTTAATATAGCCTGATCCATATGACAATGTTTATTCCAATCAACACACAAAGCAGAATACAAAATTACACTACACCTGCGTAGGGTTTAGGGTTTAACGACTGTGTTCTAATCTTTGCAGAAAAATAGCAGTGCTGAACAATTGTGGCAGCTTGTAAACACATTAGTTATACCAGGCAGTGCACTGCTCACAGTGCTGTGCAGCTGCACAACGCTCGTAATTATTGTACATAAGGAGCAATGTTTTTGGATGTGAAGGAGCATCGTACTCATCAAGAAGAAAGAAAAAGATGTGTCCCTGAGGCTGTGCATCACTGTAGTTATCTTTTCTCCACTGTTCATGCATGCTGTCTGTTGCATGATACACAGTAGGCAATAGAGGGTTAGCATAAAGCACAGAGCCTGGCCCCAGTGTCTAATAAGCACTAAGTCTGCCCATCAGTCTCTAATGAGTTCCTCAAACTGTCAGACTGTGACATCTGCACTGCTAACCAGCCTGTTTTGACTTTGAAACAGAAACAGAAATGAAGCTGTGGAGATATTCCTCTCATTTAGATCTTTTCAATGAATATTAAACAGCAGCACAATTTTTTTTTGTAGTTGTTCGAGTTGTTAGTTTGTTTGAAGGGTAATGGCTGTGGTGTGCGGGACTTCAGTCATTCCCCCGACTTTTCTTTCCTCCTTTCTACGTCTCTCTTCACATTTCTGTGCTTGTCTGCATGCGTCCTCTCATTTCTTGTTGATTACAGCACCATCATCAAAACAAGCAGGCGAGGCAGAGATGAAATATAACAGGATTTCAATAATCTAATCACCACAATTAGCAGTTGTGTTCCGTTTACTTTACTGTTAATGCACAATTAGAAATATTATTGATACTCTCAGTATATATATAGTTATAATTAGCGATGTTCGATATTGGCTTTTTTACCGATATCTGATACACCGATATTGTCTAACTCCAATATTTCCAATACCGATATAAACCAATACCAATATATGCGGGGTCCCTCCTCATAAAAAAAAGAAAAACTAAATCATTTTAGGTAACTAACATCACATATCT
>JAUBNQ010000028.1:8689579-8712411 GCA_032353495.1 Ctenopoma kingsleyae | reverse complement strand
GTAGCTGAAGAGTTTGATGTATAATATGTGCATGGTATGTAAAAGTTGCGTCATTAAAAAAGTAAAAGCTGATACCGATAATTTCTGATATTACCTTTTAATGCCGATATCGGCCGATAATATCGGTAGGCCGATAATATCGGACATCCCTAGTTATAGTATAGTAAAAAGTAAATAATGTTGACGTGCATTGAGAAATAACTCATACAATCTTTGGTCATTTAATTTCAACAAGACTGGATTCAAATTACAGCCTGCAAATTGGAACAAATTATTTACCTTTATTATCATTTTAGAAGTATGCAGCACAGAAATCCAAAAGTAACAAAAAATAATCAGAAGAATTTGTTCAAATTGCATTTCTCCTTAGCTGTTTTCATACTCTAAAACCTTCCCAACACCATTAATGAATTTGTTGTCTGTCAGAGCAGAAATTTCACATTTACACTGTGTGGGCAGATGCTGGTCCTTGGCTCTCCCATTAAAGGTGCACTGGTGTCCTTGTCAATGCTGTAAAATGACATGGCAATTAATTAATCTATTTGTTGTGCAGATTCAAAATGACCCCAAATTGGCCTTTTTTCACACAGTATCAGACATAGTGTGAAGTACTTGGTTTTCAACACAAGTGTATTTTTAGTTTTTTATTTTTCATAATATAAAAATCCATCATAAAACTGGATTAGTATCTGTAAATCCATTAGAATCTCTTAGAAAGTGAGAAACCATAGAACCAAGGCTGCTCCATTACCAGTGAGCTGAAGGATGACTTTGTGGACAGTGACCACACTGTCTCCACAGCAGACGTGAGCACATTGTCTGCTTTAGCCCTACCTTGAAATACAGTTCTTTTAGGTCTAAGAGCAAAACAAAAATCTCATAAATCAACAAGCCTCCAGTCCATTTAGCTTTTGGATTTGTCTCTCAAGAGTCTTTCTTCTCTGCCTTCTAACCCTAGGAGTCTTCATCATTTTTACAAATATTGATTAAACAGTATAATTTTGAAAACTCTTTTTTTTTATGATGGATTTTATCTGCAGCTACAGAGCTGAGCACAGCCATCTTTTACACATAATCAAGATTCACTGTCTTACCTGGCTGACCTTAAAGCGCTATTTAAAGGGAGCGGATAAATTGCTGCAGTTAGTGGGCTCACTGCCACTTAAATGCAAACTGTCTGCAGTATCTTGTGTGTAGAATAGGGGGGAAAAAAGTGGCACCTATTGACACCGTTAGTCAAAGGCTGTCCATCACAAGCGATAAATCCTCTCCTATTCCACAACTCTGTCTAATATCCCACTCACTCTTCTTGTCAGTAATTAGACAAGTGAGATGATTTAATTTGCTGCAGAGCAGACACAGTTACGTTGACTGCTGATATGCAGAAAGCCACCAGCAGGCTCTCTCCAGGTGATAATGGCTGACAGAGTTGGAATTAAATCACAGCTTTTAGCCTGTCTCACCTCCACGCTCTTGTGATCAGCATCTTAAAGCGGGACCCAGCTAACCTTTTTCTCATATAAGCCCATGTGCGAGAAAAAAAGGTTTTCTCTATGTAAGCTGCCATTGGAAGCCCTTTGTCGACAGCCGCTTGTGGACAGGGTTAATTCTCATGTCCTTGTCCGCTGTGTGAAACTTAGGATGATTCCTTGTCCTTCATTTTGTCTGATGCTTATGTCAACTCCTGACAGTTCACACATCTATTTTGTGCTCATGTTCACCTGCTCAAGGAGAGAAAGGGGTGTTACTTTAAGTGAGCAATGATCATGCGGTGTTATGTGTCCCTGACAGGTGTCAGCATGGATGTGGAGGATGAGCCGCTGCTGTTTCAGACCAGCTGGGGAATGGAGGAGCAGGAAGAGCAGGAGGAAGAGGATGCGGTAGCTCACACAGCAGGACAGAGGTGTTTCTCTGGGGATGCTGAGGTGTGTGGAGTGTGGAGGGTGGTGGGGTGGGTTTACACACAGCCCTGGGCCAGTGGAGTGGTTTTAGGAGTAGCTGTCCTGCTACCATGTACCCTATTTGCCTACATGCTCCTCTACTGCCCTCCTCTGGACATAGACCTCTCCTACAGTGCCTTTGAAGTTCACAGTCACTTCTCTGCAGAGCGTTTTGACGCTCTCACCATTGCTGTAAAGACTCAGCTGGGCTCCTGGGACAGACGTAGGCGAGACTTAGACAATAGCGAGTCTGAGGCCCTAAGGGAGCTTCTGTTGGAGAAGCTGGGCAGGCAGGGAGTGTTCAACAGGACAGATAACGAGGGCATGAGATCCTCCGCTTATCAAAATGACCCTTTCCAGGCAGGAGATGATCAGAAGAGAGGGGTTGTAGTAAGCAGAGATAAAAGGACTGTGCATGATTTGGATCAGGAAGAAATGAGGAAGTACAAAAGCTCCAATCACAGAGCAGAAGAGGAAGATGAGAGATCATGGGATGGAAATTCTACTTTGTCACTCGTTAGGAGGAAAAGGTTTTCTCCCAATTATTATTTGCAGAGTCAAGCTCTCTGGAGGATCGAGCTGGTGTTTGTAGCTCAAGGGGAGGGCAATCGCAACATCTTCACCCCAGAACGTCTGCAGACGATCCACCACGTGGAACATCTCCTGATGCAGCACCCACAGTTTCATCAGTTCTGCTGGAAGCCTCTGGAGGTGCTGAGGGATCTGCCACTGGGGCCGTCCTATTGCTCCCCACCCAGCTCACTCCTGTCTTACCTTTACCCCAGTGAGAGGGGGGGCAAAATCTACTACGATGGCATGGGTCCAGACCTGGCAGATATTCAAGGTGAGTCTACAGTGAGCAAGTAGGTAAAAAGACACATTTCAAGGATTACCATCTAACTGTGCTGACTTGTCTTATATATATTGCTTTGTAGGATCTCTGAGTCTGGCCATCACCCACCCACAGTTCTACTGGTACGTGGATGAGAGTCTGTCTCCTGAGCATCTCTCCTCCTCTCTCTTACGTAGTGAGATCCACTTCGGAGCTCCTCTTCCCTCCTACTATTCCCTGCAGGATCGAGCCGATGAACAGAGAACTAGTTTCAAACACTTTGTGGTTCAGTATGCAGACATCTTGTCCAAGCAATCAACCAGGTCAGGAAAGAAATACTGCAGTATTGGCCAATTACGATAGTACATCATCCCTTTCAGGTATTTTAGTTTGCTGCTTTGTATTCGTGTATTAGATATTGTTACAAAAAGTTTTTTCTTTGGTGCTTTCCTTGTCCCAGCCAGGTGAAGGTGCTTTATGGGGGAACAGAGCTGTTTGATGATGAAGTGAGGCACACCTTTCACAATGACATGATGCTGGCTGTCATCAGTGGAGCCTGCATTACTATGCTGGTTTATGTGCTTACCTCATTCTCTGGTACAGTATGACCTGCTTCTTCGTATTAATGTATACATAAAAGAATATATGGGTACAAATACTGTACATGTTGATAATCTTGTTGTAATGTTTTCTTGTCTGTAGTGTTTCTGACTTTATTCGGACTGGCCAGCATCGGACTCAGCTGCTTGATGGCTCTCTTCTTATACCATGTGGTCTTTGGTGTGAGGTACCTGGGCATTCTCAATGGAGTGGCAGCTTTTGTTATCATTGGTATAGGTAAGATTAAAGACACCAGTTGCACACCAATTTTATTTGCATTAAAGGTGTAATTTTGGGAAATACGCTTATTTTTATTTTATGCAGAGATTTACCACTGTCATGTCTGTATAGTTGACATGAGGTTAAAGCTGGCAGCCAGTTAGCTTAGCTTAGTGAGACAGGAAAACAGCACAGTTATATCCAGGAGTAACAAAATCCACCCCCTCACTTCATGTAAAGTAGCTTCATGTAAACATTATACAACAAAACTGAACACATCCCGGTGCAATATCACTCAGTGTTAAATGATTCAAATTTGTACCAACTTGTTATTTTAGTCTGAGTGTTGGGTATTTTATTTTTTCCAGGTCAAAACTAACAGGTTCCATAGAGTAGTGTACCTACAATTACAGTGCAATAAAAGTGGGTTTCACTGTAATCACTACAACAAATGTGATTACAATTAGGCTAATGCTAACTGCATGAACAAACTTATTAAATAACTCATTAACAGTAAGTACAGTAAGACACCAGATTGAGAGATTTCATAATGATGGGAGAAGGTACAAGAGCATCAGAAGGCTGCTGAGCACATTGCTTAAACACAGCTGCAGCAGTGCTTAGGAGGAAATGAAAGGTGCAGTGTACAGCCTCAAGAAATGATACCACGCACTATTCACCATTCATAACATCTTGCACTAAAAATGGGATGAGTGCTTTAACACAGTGGTTTCTGACTGATCAGACAGTATGATGAATATTTTGTTCAAGTCCAAACCACTCTAGACAACATGTCAGAGGAACTATTCCATACAAAACTGCACAGTTACACATGCTAAAGTAAATGAATATGAATGCAAGTTTATATACACTAAAACTGAATGAAAAGGGAAATAGAAAATATTTTTTCAACTTGACAACAATCCTAGAGAGTTTTTAAAGAAGAGTTTGCAGAGTTTTTAAATAAGAAAAGAAATTAAGCTATTATCTGGACAAATATGTCCCCTGACTTGAATCCAATGGTATGCCAGTTTGTACTATTATAAAGAAAAAGGTAGAGTAACAAAACCCATCCATTTCAAAGAGCATCTTAAGAGTCATGTGTGAAAAATGACAGAACATCTCTCCACAGATTTTTTTCAAGGGCAGGTCTCAGCCATACCAGGAGGATCGAATCGGTCATTAGAAATAAAGGTGGACATAGAGTATACAGTGTAATAAAAATAATGCTCTGAAACATGGACCTTTCAATATAGTTTAGTTACTCTGTTTTTCTGATTTTTCAAATGAATTGGCTTCATTCATTTTGAACTTTACAATAAGTTCCATTACCAATAAAAAAAAAACTATTTACAATTCATTTATCATGATATCTAATAAGTCTTTTGTTTTCTCATCATTTCTCAGGGGTGGACGATGTGTTTGTGTTCATCAGCACCTTTAGACAGGCTTCTCATCTGCATCAGCCACACCAGCGAATGATCTACACAATTAAAACAGCTGGGCGAGCTACTTTCCTCACCTCCTTCACTACTGCAGCTGCCTACGCCGCTAACACTTTCTCACAGGTAATCATGGAGGAAAAAATCCAGTAGTTAATAGGATCTGCAAAGGTAGTATAAATGTTATGGATGAATAGAAGTGCCTCTCTCAGCAGACAACCATTTTCACATGATAAGCACAAATTGAATGTTTCAAGGTTCTTTACACTGTTTCATTTAACTGACACTCAGATCCCAGCCGTGCATGACTTCGGCCTATTCATGGCCCTCATTGTCAGCTGCTGCTGGCTCTGGGTGTCTGTCCTGATGCCAGCCGCCCTGTGTATCTGGTCTCAGCATGTGGAGCCTCATGAACAAGTCTGGTTGAATTGGTGAGGCATTATTTCCTTACTTCTGTGTGACACGGTATTTGTGCATGCTGTGCGACACCACGGGAGAGATGTAATCCCTTCAGCTGTCTCTCTCCCTAAACTGCCTCCGTCCTCTGAAGCTGGAAGTTGTTTTCAAGCCTGTCAGTGAGTCACAGCCCTTTGTCAGATGAGGATGATGATGTGGCACTTCTGTCAGTGGAGATGGAGCCAGGTGAGATTTTTATCTCCCTAGCACAGAATGAATGATGGAGGGGAGAATGAGTCCAGGCTGTAAAAAGCTGCCATCGAGGCACCACTAAATCCACTAAATCCCACCACTAAATCCCTTTGTTTTGGCCAGGCTCCTGTGACACAGACAGTGATGCAGCCGTTCTGTCCCTGTCGTTGGAGACACCTCTGTCCCCTCCGGGGCAACATGTGGGTGTGGTGAGCACAAATCTACAGTGGGCCCTGAGGCATTTAGTGGCAAAGCCAGCTGTGGAGCAACGTAAAGCTGTTCTAGGTGAGATTTTATATAAACTCAGTGAATTAATTTGAGTTTTGACATTTGATTTTTTTTGTCAGTTCATACCCAAGATAACTTTAAAAGATCAGGTTTAAATTCTACAATTTATTCTGCCAAGCTCTTGATCTATGACTTACACATGAGCGTTTAAATAGGAACTATTGAATAAATGCTGTAATCTCTGTCTGCCCTGAGGGAATTCAGGGTGTCAAGTGGAAAGTAGGCGCCCTTCTCATGAAGTATTCATCCTCCCACTTCAGGGGTGACTGTAATTGATCCTTGCTCCTGATCTCTCCCTCAGCTGCTCTATCTACTTCATCAGACCCTCCTCTCTGCCATTGTTTATCATTGTCGTCCTGCTCCCCCAGTTGTCTTCCTCGTGGTTCTGCTGTTATCTGCCGGGTGCTGCTGTCTCCTGAGGCCGGCCACTCACGCTCCACTACTTTTCCGCCCAGACACAAACCTCCAGACTCTGCTGGCTCTGAGAAGCAACCTCAGTGGTCAGGGCATCTCCTGCCCCATGTGCTCAGGTGAAACTGTCATGGAAAAATACCAGTTTCATCTCGTAAAAAAAACAAGTATCTGAAATGCATGTTGTGTCCTGCAGGTGTGTTCATGGAGAAGCCCCACCCTTTGTACACCCACACTTCCCCATCAGCATTTAAGTTTTCTACACATCATCAGACTCCAGGCACAACAACCTCCACTGTACCTCGGAGCCCAATAAAGCCAAATTCAAGCACAGACCAAACAGGTAAAACACATAAAAAATGTCCTCCGCAGTATTATAAGACCTGTTTACATGACTTATATATTCATGCTATATTTTAGGCTCTTTGCTGACAGTGTATATATCAAAGTTGGACCTCGGAGCCTCTACAACTCTTTATCGATTCTCCCTTAACACCAGCACTCCCCCCCCATGGAAACTGTGCAGCACAGAACATGAAGAGGTGTCATCATTTCAGGTGTGGGAGCAGACAATGTCAACTTGGTTGAGTGTTATGTCTCCCAACTGTGATATGTGCCATAAAGTGGCTTATAACTGATCTTGTTTTATCTGAATAGGCTTATAGTAATCCCAGCAGCAACTACACCACCAGAATGACAGTGTGTGTTTCCCATGTGTACCACCCGTACCCCAGCTGGATGATCACATCTGGCTCATGTGACCCCCGACAGGGCTGGACAACAGAGTTTTCCTTTTATGTAGCAGCATCTCTGCAGCAGCACAGCAGGTAAAAGCACCAAGGGAAAAAAACATTGTTACAAGTTCGATGGACTTTGATGTTGTTTTAGTGGAGTATCTGTCATTCAACATTACTTTCTCTTCTTAGGAGGCTGCACTTTGCACAGCGCCACCTGAGACCTCATCCCAGCCGAGTGTGTGTCAACCCGCCTGGCTGCGGCGTTAGTTCTGGGCCTGATGGGCCCACACAGGGATCCTTTTATGCTCCTCTTCCCAGTGGTGAGCGAGAAAGTGCCACAGTATAAGAAACTGTCATTAACATAAAGATGGTTTGTTAGAGCTTCAGGAAAACTATTTTCACGCTGCATGTGTCACATAGCTGAAATGTCTTTTTAACATCATTTATTCTCCTGCTGAGTTTTAAAAATACAGAAAAAAATGAAGTGATATGACACTGTTTTCTTTTTTCAAATATAGCTTCTTAAAGTAGCACTCTCTGAACCTACCGGAGGGTTTTTCCACAGTACTCCATTTTTATTTACACTTTATAAATAAATGCCCTTGAGAGATTTTCCTCTGTTTTTTTTTTTAAAGATGTCTCTTCTGCTACCAAAACGAAACCATCCAAAACATTTGGCTTCAACCCATGCAGTGGCGGTGTGTGCGGCCAGCCAGCGGTGCGCCCTCTTGTTGACACCGGGGCTATGGTATTTCTGGTGTTTGGGATCCTGGGTGTGAACCGAACTGAACACAAGGACAACCACGTTATTGGAGACATGGTGAGGGTCACAAATTTTGTACAATCAACAGAAAACAGTGCTGAGCTACATTTGAAAAGTCTTTTCCTTATTGTGTTGCCATGTTGTTTTATTTTCTCCAAAGGGCAGCATTATATTGGATCCAGACTTTGATATTTTCCAGGAAATGGGGCATCTTTGCAAAATATGTAAAGCTGTTAGTGCAAACAGACAACTTGTGAAGCCAGGAGGAGCACAGTGCCTGCCTTCAGGTAAAACCCATACATAGTTATTTGGCGTGAAATCCTGCGGCATTAAAAAGTAGTGTAATGAACGATCTTATCAGTTAGTCAATGGACGAACGGTTAGTCAGTAGTTATTTTGGTAATTTATGAATTGCTTGTGTAATTTTTTTAAGCAGTACCAGATTCACAAAGATGTGTATCTGTTGATTTTATTATTTCTTTAATAGTAAATTGCATATTTCATAAAACAGTGGGCTGTATACTGTATAAAGTGCTTAACAAGTGAACAAAACAGACTCAGCAACTCAGTGTTACTCAGTGAGTCTAACTCTAAACAAAAGTGTCAGTGCAAACACATCTAACAAAAAAATCACAGAGGATAAAAGTGTATAAAAGGTTTGTTCTTTCTTCGGTTCCTTCCAGGAAACAAACTGTCTTCTATTCTGCCTCTCCTCCATCCTGAGTGTCACTCTCTCCCTGAACCCAACCTGCTCCCGGGGCAGCTTTCCCACGGAGCAGTGGGAATGCACGGAGGCAAGGTCCGCTGGCTGTCCATGGCCTTTGAATCTGTAAGTCCTTCACCCCTTTAGCTTTTCATCTTCATGCATCAGGAGCTGCATGTTTCAGAGTTGGTAGTATCCCTAATACTCTACCTCCCCCTTCCCAAGACCACATACAAGGGGAAATCCTCGTTTCAGACCTATTCCGACTTCCTTCAGTGGGAGAACTTCGTACAGGAGCAACTCGCCACCCTCCCACAGTCTTCTGCTCTGCAACGAGGTTTCCAGACCTGTGAGCACTGGAAGCAGATCTTCATGGAAATCATAGGCAAGTAAGAGGTGACATGTCAAAGAGGTGCTGGAGAGATGAAGAGCATTTTATGCTAATTCAAGAGATATTCATCAGCAATAGCAAGTAATAGCGGCAGCATGTAAAACTCATTTAAAATACTGGTCTTTGTAGGTGTGGAGAGTGCCCTCTGGAGTCTGCTCCTGTCTCTGGCCATCTGTGTGGCAGCTGTGTCTGTGTTTACTGCACATCCTCTCTTACTGCTGCCAGTGCTTATAACCATCGTAGGTAAGAGGACGGTGCACATTCAAGTTGTTTAGATATTTACAAGTGGATTTAAAAATTAATTAGTTTTTGTCTGTCAACAGGAGTGATTTGTCTGGTGGTGGCAGTCATGTATTGGCTGGGCTGGGAGATGGGAGCTGTGGAGGCAATTTCTCTGTCTATACTCGTGGGATCTTCAGTAGATTACTGTCTGCACCTGGTGGAGGGATACCTGCTGGCTGGGGAGACTGTACCCTCTGAGCCTGGTCATAACTTGGTATGGAATTGTACATAAGTTTCATAGCAGCAATTGGAAAAACCTTCACAGCATGTTTTCTGTTTACACATGTTAAAGTTAATGATTAAGATTTTCGATTTATTCAGACAAAAAGCGCCGTGAGGGCTCATGAATAAAGAACAGCTCGTCCCACTAATGTGTGCTTGTTTGCAGGAGCCTCTGGCTGAGAGGCAGAGGCGGACCCTGGAGGCAGTGAACCATGTGGGGGTTGCCATAGTGTCCAGCGCCGTCACCACGGTGATCTCCACAGTCCCTCTCTTCTTCTGTGTCATTGTGCCTTTTGCCAAGTTTGGCCAGATAGTGGCCATTAACACTGCTGTCTCGATTTTGTTCACCCTGACCGTGACTGTGGCCATGCTGGCATGCATGGCCCCTGCCCGCTTCAGCAGACCCCCCGGCGCAGTGCTGAAGGCCAGCCTGGCAGTGTTGGCAGCTGCAGCCTTGGGAATAGCTCTATGCTGGATTGGAGGACAGCTGGGAGCACTGGCTTGGCAGTCAATCAGTACATAAATACAACTGTCCGTCAACTCACACTGATGTCAGATAGAGGAGTTCCTCTGTACGGAAAGCTAGATGAACTGTAAGCACTGTATTTCCTCTATGTTTTTGAGGAATATTAGATCAGTAAATGATCTTGTACTTCACAGCACAAAGATGTCAGAATCAACTCCATAAATAGAAGCACTTTTTTCACTTATATTAATTGTTGGATTGTAAGTATCGGGGAACACATCCTCACCCACTGTGTTATCTTTTCTACTCTTTGGTGTAAATGACTGTGTGAGTCATAGTAGTGGATTAACATGTCTGGGTTGACATTATGGTTTGGTTTATGGTATTTTTTTTTCTCGTTTCGCCCTCGGCCTGGAGGTGGAGATTATTAAGAAACTATTGGGAAACACTGTCTGAGTCACATTTTTCATAAGTGTAATTTATTGAGTTGTGAAGAGCCCCCGACTGTTCTGTGACTTGCTTATGTGAACACTGTCAGAGCTCTGATGTTTGTGAAGATTAGTGTTCACGATTCGTGGTCATCTTGTGAAAGATCATGTTTGTTTAATTGTCAGTGTTTTCCTAATCGTGCATTGAAAGTGTTTTCAGCCACATTTGTTGGTCATGATGTCCAGCTGTGGCTGGATTAAAAAGCTGTGTAAGCCAAATTTATACTGTGCACAGTTTTATTAAATGTAACGTGTGACGTAAATGTCTCAGTATGCTGCTCTCACGCAAAAAGAACAGATGTTCTAGTTGTTTATGCCAGTACTTACCACAAGATATCATCCTATTTTCTGACCATTTGACATGTTTATATCTCTGAACTCAAACTGCTTCAAGCTCTATTTTTGTCATCAGGATCAATTGAAAGAAACCTCTTGTCAGCTCCTCAGGTGTACCCTCTACACGCCCTCCAGCACTCTTGTAGGCACTCAACGTAACCCACTCCGCTCTAGCACAATTTAGAGCACCACTCACATACTCATCGACACCAGCTACGGTCTGCCCCACAGTAAAGGTGAGGGCCGTTTCTCAAACCACCTAACACAATAATGATTAGGAAGAGGGACTGACTCAGTTGCGGCAAGGGCAGTATATTTCACTTTTGTGTGTTACTTGTGAATGTCAAATAAAGCAAGTGCAGCAAACCTGAGAGCCTTTGTTTTGTGAAAGCTCAGCACTGTTTTCTTCTGCATTGTTATGTAACAGTGCAGCGGAGGAAGATGAAAACCTGTCACCATTTTTTACAGTCACATAATTACTGGGAGAGCTAAAGTACACAGCGCCACAACTCCGAGTGGCTGTCATTAATTATGCATATGAAAAAGCTCAGATTTACCATTGAATTTCAGTGCACCAGTTTTTCACATTGGTCATTAAACAAAAGTGTTTTTCCTGCTTGGAAGAAGAAGGAAGATGTTGGCAAATATTTTCAGTAAAAGCAGAACCTTAGTGCTCTTTTGTTCTGGAGTCTCCTCTGCACCATATTTATTATGCTGAAGTAGAAATAAATCGAAAGTTGTAAATACATTTCCACTGTCAGTGGAAGAACTAATTGTTCGGTTGTTTTTTGCAGGAGATTGTATGGTATTCACTGTTTTTACTCTACATTAAAATGAGAAAACAAATTTCACTGATATAGAATATGCTACATATATGTGAAATATATCATCGAAATAAAACATGGATTTATGTACAAAAGGGTAATGTTCTTGGACCTTTCTGGAATCTGTATCATATATTCATGAATTTGAAATATGCCTTGAATCTTTTCAATTGTAGTCAGCCAAACTGTTTCTCACCCAGACTGTAGTGTCATTATATTTGCATGTATTTGGCGTTACTTATTGTTAGGTTAAGTAGAGTGGGGACCCCAATTTCAGTAGCGTGCACTGTGCTCCTCATGTTTCTATGAAAAAGCACAACAGTAATGGAATAATTATTGAGTGAGAGTGGGGTTATAATAGTGGAATGAATATTTAGCACAGTGGAAAAAGAAATCTACTTTCCTACTGCAGTATGAAATGACAAGCTCTACCTATAAATAGTGAATCACAGGTCAAAATGAATAATGGATATTTATATTTGGCTTTGTTATTTTTTTGTTTTTTGCCAGGTGTCCTTTGTGGATTTAGCAATTTAATTAGACAAACAGGCTACACACACACAAATAAATACATGATTGACGAGTGAAATTATACAGAGAGGAGAAAGCGACGTGTATGATTTTGACGCGGTGCCCTGGAAAATTCTCTGAAACTTGTTTCCAATTTACCATTAAAATCAAGTACCTCTATCCAGGTGTCCTGGATTTTACTCAACCAGCAACTCAGTCTGTGCAATGCAGGACATGGTTTAACTTTAATGGCACAAAATAGACTTACTTTACTCAGTTTCTGTGGACACAGACCTCATACAGATGTGTCAGGCAGCTGTAATGTTACACAGTTTTCTCACTGTGCTGAATGAGGAACAAATGTAGAAAAGGATAGGTGAGCAACATAGCATATTCAACATAGACTAATGGCTATACAATAGAAGGCAATTTTAGGGCTACATATATATCTATATATGTATAATTACTATAACAATAAATACCCAGGCTCATTTGGTTCTTGAGAAATACTTCATTATACCAAGAAAAGGCATTTTCTCTGGAGAGAAATTAATTTACATCAGAACTGTAAATCAACACTGAAACATAAGTCATATCTTTATTACCCCATGCTACAGGGCACACACAATGTTCAAGTATGCCTGAGGAACTAAATGGATCAGTTAAAAACAACAAGGAATAAGAGAGATAAAATGCATTTAAAAATAAGTGAACTGGCATTGCATTTCACAAAAATTCATAAGCTCATGATTTTGGAACAATTCACTGTAAAGTGCTAACTGATTTGAGTTGAGAAAAGCACATGTTCCCTTTGAAGATCATAGACATTACTTTATACATGGAGGTACAGAAATAGCCAGTCATCAGGCAAGCAATTACCAACCAGAAGACATGGACCACACTTCATTTATTAGTCCTTTAATAAGATAACTGCTTCCTTAATTTCCGTGTTAATGGTAACAGCGAGAATCTTGCCACTGGTTGCCAGGACAATGCCAATTACAAATGCTGGTGTTGTCACTGTACAGTTTTCCTTCTCTCCTTGTAATTACATGCAATTGACTGACATACAGTATCAAAATCTCAAGTCAAGTCCTTCTAATCCTCTTATACATAGGAATCCTTGAACCAAAGGGACGAGAGTGTGAGGAGCGTAGAGGAATTATTGAGGAGTACAGGAGACTTTACCGTACTCCTCCTCCTCTTCCTCTCCTCCCCCTGGATGTGTTGGGCTGGCCCGACAAAAGCAGGGATCTGTCCAGCTGATGCCTGCCTTCCTACAGGTCCTGAGAATCCACTGTTTTCCTTTGTGCCTCTTATTGGGAGGCATGTGTTGTTTTTTTTAAAAAAAAAGAAAGAAACAAAAAATATCTGGAGGGGACTGGGTCAATAAATTTTCCCCTACTGTCCGCCTAAAGCGGATTTTCACCCTCCCACCCCAATCCTAACCATAAAAAGGTAAAAACAAGGTGTACTGCAGAATGGCTTTACTCCTCACAGTCTGTGGGGGGAGCTAGAGCCCCTAGGAGCTGAGGTGCGGTTGGTAGTCTTCCGGCTGCTCTGTCTTGTCTGATTCATCTTGGAGGCCGAAGGTTTCCGAGCGTCAGGCTGGCGCCTCCCCTGGGGGCCCCTCCGCTTGCCCCTTTGCCCCGCACGGCCCCTTCTGGCCCCCGCTGGTCACTTGCGTGAGTGCAGTGTGTCCTGAAACTTGGTGCTAGTGTAGCGGACGTGAAATCCTTTTTTGTTGATTGTATCGTCAGAGCGGAACTTGATCACAATGGAGTCACCGGCCGAGTAGATCTCCTCTGGAGGCTGTCAGGAGGGACAAAACAACAGAGTCATTTGCAGCTGTGACTTTCTGCTTCTTTGACTGCATTTCAATTAAACTAAAGACTTCTCACATGCTGAAACTAAAGTCAGATCAGTGACCATAACGAACGGTTTCTAACTGCTTAGGAGTTCTGGTTCAGTAACACCCAGAGGCCATGTAAGGGCCTGAGACCCCGGAGTGGCCCTATCCAGCTTTATTTTGATTCAGGCTTTGGCAGCTATTGAAGTGAGGATAAAACGTACTCTTATGATTAGTGCCATGTGCACCGTCTCAGCAATCACATTTCTTTTCTGAACCTGCCTTCTCCATATACTGGAGAGTACTTCTTTATATTTCTACTGTCTCAAGTACAAACTCATCCAATCGATCCAGTTTCCAATAAACCGAAAAAAGGGAGTTAATTGTATTATGTGAGCACAGAAAATATGCAACACTTGACCTGGCTGTTTGTTAGAATAGTGGTGTCACATGAATATTAATTTAGAACATCACACTGAAAAATAATTAGCTGGTTGGGGAGCTGCCTGTGGCTGCTACAAAGACAAGTGCTGCTATGTCAAAGCAGCCAAAGCTTGTGCAACCAACTGTAAAAACACAACTCTGGTGATTAAAGCTGTCATTCATAATATAAATAATATATCTACAAGAGCCCATTTGTCTGGGTTTATCGGGTAAGGGATTTAAAACACAAGAACAACGTAGCCTGCAAATCGTATTGTAGTTTGAGCTATATGTATGTCTGATATTTTAGTGAGAAAAACCCTTGGGCTAAAAGTGAGCCTCTCCCACTATAATGAGTTTTCATCCTACTTTTGACTGAATTGTGTCAGTTTATTTTGACCTGTTTTATAAAAGGAAACTTGATTGAGGAGCACCTCCCTGGGGTTCTGAGGGTGTTACGTCCCCTACAGCGAATGATTCATAGGAACAGGCATGAGTAAAAGGGCAGAGCTTATTACTGAAGTGTCTAAATGAAATCATGCTGTTCTCTGACCTGAGGAAACTTGTGTTTCTATTCCCTGAAGGCCTCATTGTTCCAGACTCTGACTGCAGCCTCAACATTGGCTGATTAATTCACAGTTACAACCCAATGGCTGAGAGAGTCTGATATCTGCTATCTGCACCCCGGGAGTGATGGCATGTGTCGACATACAACCGCCTCCACAGAAACACTCCCAAATACTTCAGCTTCAACAAAGTGATTCAAGTTAGGTATGTACTGGATTCGAAAACCCCCGGGTGGTTCACAAAGTCGCCTTATTACAAGCTGCTGTCAAAGGTTTCTTAATAGCAGCACTAATTCTTAAACAACTGTCTCAACATTCCTGCTGCCAGAAGTGCTGTGACAAGTCAGTTGTGTTTGTTAAGAAAGGACATTCACAGAGTATTCATTGCTAAAAAACAAAAAAAAAAAGCCTTTACCCCTGAGCCACAGTAACGTCCCAGCCGTGGAGACTTGGTGTCAGCTCCATCAAAGAGTTCCATATAGTCATAGCCACAGTCTGCCTCCTCCTCAATCTCAAAGGTCTGGAAGATGAGCTCCACGCCATAGCCTTTCTCTGCCGAGATCACCCACTGACAGTCAGAGGCTCCGGGGTAGTTATTGTCTCCAAACTGGGCATGGGAGAACAGGTCCTTGGTTTTGACTTCAGCCTTTAGACGACCTCCACACTCTGTGGACAGACAAGTTGAGATGAGTTCATATTTTGTAGACACAGGCCAGAGCTGATAAGAATCAATACCAGCTGCTGTACATGTTGGTTTGTGGCTCATTTGTAGTTTTAGTCATCTAAATAAAAAGCATGCGCTGTAGTTAAATATGAGTCATAATCATTCTCAGACAGGGTGGTGAATTGTAACCAAAACTTGTATTACATCCAAAAAAATGTCAAGAAGTTTAACGTGATTAACGGACTGAAATTAACTTGTAGATTTAAAGATTTTACTCAAATCCCTTTTAGCTTCTTCTGTGTTTTTTCTTCAGCAAGACAAGAAACCGAGCACTGTTACAACAACATCTATGAGTACCTGCACTATGGGAAGCCTCAAAGCCTTTCTTCTGCACAGAATTATCAGAGAAGAAACGAATGAACAGCTTGTTGCCACTAGACGTGATGGGTTGGGGCTTCTTTGTGCCACAGAAACGACCCAGACTTGGTGCTTTTCCATCACGTCCATCATAAATCTCAATGTGGTCATAAGCACATTCCAAATGGGCCTCCATGTCAATTTCATTGAAGGCCTGTATGAAAATAAGACAGCAAGTGAAGAGGATCAAATATTTTTAGGCGTCTTTTTAAAATAAAATTACATTATCTTGACTGTAATATGTTTTATTTCCAGACTCTTTGTCCACATGGAAAAAGAAAAAAAGACAAATTCTCTCAGCACACTGCTATCTGACTAAATGTTATTCAACTGCTTGCATTGCGATTTAGAAATAGAAGCATGCATGACATGTTTTGATATCATACGTTGTCATAGATACTCTTTTTCTATTTAAAAATCTCCTGTATGTCAGTCACACAGAAGGCAAAAATGCACATAATAACAGAAGGGGGAGCCACATATCATCATTAGAAACGCCAAAAACAGTTTCTGACATCTGCAAGGTAAACACAGATGTCCTCTGTGGATTTAGTAATTTAATTAGACAAACAGGCTACACACAAATAAATACATGACTGACAAGTGAAATTATACAGAGAGAATGTGGCACGTACGATTTTGATGCGGTGCCCTGGAGTGGTGGTGAGTGCCCACGTGCATGACTTCTTACTAGGGTATTTATCTGGCCAGTTGGGGCTGGTGATGACACCACTCACGCTATTCACAGTGTGATCACAGCCAGCTGTAAAAAGACATGACTTAAGAGACAGGCCTCTCTACAATCATAAAACTGCTGAAAACTGATGGCTGTTCTGATTACAAAGGACGAACAGCGATACATATGCCACCAAAAGAAAGAGTTTGAATTGTCTGAGGTGAAATACCTTCTTTACAGTCGTGTTTGTTCTCGTGCAGCACAAAGCCACTTCTGCACTGACAACTGTAGCTCCCAAAGGTGTTGACACACTCATGTTGACAGCCACCGTTCTCCTTAGAGCACTCATCTTTGTCTGAGAAATCACAGAAGACACAACCTTGACAAATGTTCCCTTTGAAGACTGAGACTTCAAATGACTGAAAGAAAAGAGTTATAATATCCCGATTCCATACTACCAGTCAACTCACCTGAGAAGAATTGTGCTTTAAAGCCCTTTTTGGACACTGTATTGTCTGATTTGAACTCGATTCGCATGTTGTTGTACTGTGAGGTAATAGCTTCTGGTTTCTCTGCCCCACAGAACTTCCCATGCAGCCTTGAATCTGCTGAAAGCCCACTGCGCACCTCCACGTAATCATACTTACAAACCTGAGCAGAGAAACAGAGAATGTGAAAAAGGCTAGGGAGTTTTATTTGATTTTAGTTATGAAATACAAACGAGAGGAAGGTTTTATTTGCAACAAGGGGAGAGATGTGGTGCAATGACAGAGAAAACACAGAACAAACCCACCCCGTGACGATTCATAATAACCCCAGTGCTCACGTCATTGCCCTCAGTCTCGAAGACGTCAAAGAGCAGAGTGATGCGGTACTGCGTGGGGGCAACCAGCTGCCAGATGCAGTTCTTGTTTGGAGGGTACTCTCTGGGCCAACCCGGGCTAGTGATTGAGCCATTCAGCTTGGTGATGAAGCCTCCACAGGCAGCTGGACAGAGAAGACAACATGGAAGAAGACAAGGACAAATTGTTAACTTGACAGAAATGTAGATGTGTGTGGGCAATGAAAGTAAATTACGTCATCACACCTGTTTCAACAGGACATATTCCAAATGTTATGTTGCAAACCATACAGCTAAAATGATATCCTTCCAAAATATCCTTTCTTCGTACTGAATAAACCTGATTACTGCCTGACCTTCCTGTTAGGACTCAGGCGAGCTTTGTATCAGTTACACAACAACTGGTGTTACCTATTCCCTCACCTGGCTATTCTTAGCTACAATGAATGTGTAGTGTTGATCCTTACAAATGGTAATAGTAGTTTTTAGGGATTGTCAAGTTTTAGATTCCACTCTTTTGTGTGCTTATTCCATTTTAAAAGAATTGACCTATTTGGAATAATGGTGAGAGAATATTGCAAAGATGCAAATGCTCTCTTGTTTATTTTAGAGTGCATAGCCTTACATTTGTCGCATTGTGTTCAACCTGTCTTTTCAAATCTTATTGGAGAGGGTGTTGTTTCAATTTAATCTGTTTGTCTTTAATATTCACAGCTCTATATTTTCTACATCAGCTAAAGAATCTATTGCATAAGCTGAATATTGCTAGATATGGTAACGGTGCAGTAGCTGACCTCCTCTAGGGACAGAGGAAGTGGTCAAACAGATACTGTACAACTTGTATTCTCATAGTTGGGTCTTAAACAACAACATGTAATTGGAGATAAAAATAACGCTTGCATTGTTGTGACTCAAATATTTAAAAGATAGTGTACAGCCAGTACAAGCATCACTGCTGGTATCCTTTCTGGCTTTGAGGAATGACTGTACTTATTGTATTTGGGTGGTTAACTGTGTAAACTGCTCTAGCATGTAAATTACATGGTGAGCAGGGCTGGTAACTTCTCCCTGTACTTACCCTCACAGCTGCGTTTGTCAGCAGCCAGCTCATAGCCTGGGTCACAGGCACACTTGTAGCTGCCTAGTGTGTTGACACACCGTTGCTCACAGCGACCGTTGTCCGGCTTGGAGCACTCATCCATCTCTGAAAACACAAAGATACGTTAGGACCCTTTTTGCTGGCCCCCTGGCTCGGTGGATTACAAGAGAAACCCTCCAAAACAACATCAGGGACAGGCCAAGAGAGTCACACAGATCCCAAAGGTGCAAGTGGAATATAAATATCAGAAAAACATTTACTGTTGGAATATAAGATATAAGATATTTGGACACTATAGGAACCTTCACCTAGTTTATAATCCTTAAATTCTCACCTTTGAAGAAGTTGGCAGCAAAACCTGCCTTGTTGACAGAGCCATCTGAAACAAATTTCATCCACAGCTGGTTGGAGCTGGTTTTGATGTCATCTGGCTTGTCATAGCCGCAGAAGCGGCCGAGCAGAGGGCTGTTTTCAGAATTCCCATCACGCACCTCCAGGTAGTCATAGGCACAACTGTCATGTCTCTCAATCTAAGAAAAGGTACAGTTTGAGAAAAGAGTAGGGTGAATTTGTTATAAGATGAACAAAAATAGGAATTATTTAATATATAACAAAGCAAGGTTTTCTTACCTCAAAAGACTGGAAGGTAAGGCCTACGTGGTAGCCCTGAGCTACAGAAATCTTCCACACGCACACTTTGTTAGGCCTGTAGTCATCAGGGTAGTTGGGGGACTGTATTTGGCCGCTGTCCTTCTTCACCTCCCCACCACAGATGGCTGCATTTCACAGTAAAAAAAAAAAAAAGATAAATAAAATTGAGCTCCCTTGATGGCAATATCATCAGCACACAAAACAAAACAAAAAAGGTTTTCCTCAATGTTCTGATTTACATAATGTGGATCAGCTGAAATGGCTCCACCAGCAGCAAACACAAACACAAACATAAACACACATTATCCCTTTGCACAGTCTGGAAACAATAGAGCTGAAACTGAAGGCCGGCCAAAATCTGATTAATGCAGTGTAAAGTTCCTGACACATCAGCAGTAGGGGAGCCAAAAAATGTGGATATTACTGCAGCTTCTAGGCTCACTGTTGGATGTGTGACCGGCCATGCATGCACTCAGCTGAGTGACATGCTAGAATGGGTGCAGGGAGGTCGGGGAATTGGTGCTTACCCTCATAAACGGCAGAGAAGCCTTTTCCCACCCAGTTACTGCTGCTGCGGAATTCAATCCACAATCGACTGTCGGTGGAGATTATTGGTTCAGGCAGCTTATCGCCACAGAAACGACCTAAGTCACAGGTGAAGACAAACACACAAAGAATTGATCACCTGCAATAACTTTTTACAGTCCCATCTAGCAAAGCTAACTATCTCATGAGCCATTTCTCTTCTTAACTCTCTAAGGAAAAGGTGAAACTATATATTGCATTTTATTTGTATTTTAACCGGCTTTTGAATTATTTTAAAATAATTTAACCTATTCACTTGTTTATTTCTTAATTTGTTTTTTTTTTCTCATGTGCCTTGTGCTATATCTTGTCACGTCGCTGAACAACAAAGTGCCCTTTGGGGAAATATTCTTCTATGCAGCTTTTAATGTCACAGGAACTAAATATATTGTGAGAGTATTAGAGGGGCAGAAAGGGCTACTACAGTATTCTCCAGTTAAAACTGACCTTTGAGTGGTGCTTTCCTCCAGTATCCATCTCGGATCTCCACATGGTCATACCAACATAAATGGCTCCTGTACAGATCCATGGATGTGAAGTTCAGAATGATCTTAAAAAAACAACAGAGCATGATTACTAACACTGTATGGGCCAAAGTTCACACACTGCTAATGCTCAGACAAATCAGACATAACAGAGTCAGCAGAGACCATCAGTAGATACTGCTGTCAGTGATGGTTGTTTAGAGACATCTCAGTGTTGGTCTGGCACTTTCCAAATGCTCATACCTTTTCTCCTGGCGTGACTGATATTCTCCATATGCAGTGCATGTAGGCTGAATATCCATTAGGGAAACCAGGAGAGGAGAAGTTCCCGCTGCTGTCCTGCAGACTGTCCCCACATCCTGTGTACGGAAAAAAAACACACACAAACCTGGATGTAAGGCCTGAGTTGTGAGCATGATGCACTGCCATTTAGTCTCTAACTAAAAAAAACCTAATCCACTAAATCAAGCTTTATGGACATTAGCTCTGAAGTAAATCCATTGAAGCCTTGCTGCAGAGACAGATGCTTGATGCTGGAATGATAACAAATGTGAAATAAAGGGCAGCTCTTTTATGTTCAAATGCACATCTGCTGATAATATTCACCCACGGCCCCACGCCTCACCCCTCCCCCACGAACTCCAGATGATGATCACACAAAGGAATAGAGAGTGTGAGACACTTTCTTCTGAGCATTCTCTGAAAATAAACCTGGCTCACTATAAATAACCCAGGCCTTCAGAGGATGTGATGCATTATGTACGTGTTGCCAGTGAAAAACCACCCTTGGTTTGACTGACAAAACTAAGTGTGCAAGTGTCCAAACATAATGTACAGCCTCAAGACACGAGGCTCCTGCAAAGTGGAGGAAAGATGCGTTTAATTAAGACTGTGTGGAAATGAGAGGGAGTAGATTCATATCTGTAGCTGTCAATCTTGTGTTCTGCCAGTGCATTCATCTCTACCTCTGTGTTATCTTTACCTTGGGCTACATTTAGTAGGAGTAATGAAAACATCTCCCCCAACTGTTTGCATTCATTGCTTCCCTCGAGGACTGTGTGTAAGCAATAAAATGAGATGGCCTGAGCTATGAGTTGTGTATAATAATGCTTGGCAAAGGTCTGCCGGTACTAAACCATTAACAAGCGCTCAGGCACACGCTGGGCATGACAAACATGCCAAGGAATGCTGCATGAATGGGAGATCCGTGGCTCTTTAAGAATTTTTTTTTTTCCTCCAAGAACACGTGGAGAGACTCACTACCTCATCCCCCACAATGTGCGCCACATCATCCAGTCTTCCTCACAAGACAAGAAGAAGCAGACAGAGCGCTTTCACAGACACATATAGATCCATTTAAGGTTAAAACTTCCAGTTCTCTATAAAACCACACCGGCTGGTCCATCTCTGGTGACCCGTCACTGTGTTTATTCACTGAGCTTAACGTGAAGCTGACAGCTCAGCTGTCCTGGTCTGACCTACAATTAACTGTCTGACATGAAATCTATTCAGCAGAAGGCTGTTCTCAATATACATCTGTTAAGGCTATGAGTTCTGTTTACTTCACTGGCATTGGATCCTCTCCCCTCTCCCGAATCATAAACAAAAGTGATTGGTTCAGAAAAGTGCCAGTGCTTACATAACTCTCTTTAGTATATGACTGCATCGTTTACACTGTACACTCTGATGTGTGGACTTAAGAGTTGATTCCCAGCAATCATTTTAGTCATTGTCGTCCCAATAACAGCTGTTCTTTTGCATCTATCTGGGAAAGAGTGATGACAAACTTCCTGTCCCTGGGTAGTGTTTACACTCCTCCCTGCTCGGTAGCCTTAGACGCTGTAGCCAAGGAACCACACCACATCAATAGTGGATGCTTGGCTATTTCCGCACAGTGTGAGCTGCATCTGGGGAAAGCAGGAGGAGCAACAAACCTCTCTCAGTGCGATGTTGCGGACACATGCAAAAATAGACAGGAAAAACCCTTAGCAGACAGTATCTGTCATTTTGGTCTTACTTGAGCATTTGTAGAGTTTTCGTGCCTGTGCAATATCCCCTTTGCTCAGCCTGGTTCGCTGGCCAATGGGTGGTCTCACTCCATTCACATCGTAGCGTGGTAGGATGGTGTCCAAAAAGATGCCTCTGCAATTGACAAAGAAAGACTGATGTTAATGTCACATGAAACCCAGACAGCGTGCACACCATTCTGCTAACTATACCAACACGCACATACACCGCAAAACATGTTTGCTCAAGGATTAAGTGACTTATTCAATCACTGTCAGCACAATTACTTGATACCACGATCAAAATGAATACTGCAAGTTTTTACAGAGCCAAACTAAATGTGGTTGTTTTGTTGAAAAATAATGTAAATTCAAATACCAGACAAAGAGGGCTCACATTTACTCTGGTTTTGCATTTAAACAGATGTGACAATAGTAATTCTACACTAATATACATATGTGTAACAT
>JAUBNQ010000028.1:8665639-8680140 GCA_032353495.1 Ctenopoma kingsleyae | reverse complement strand
TTTGTTTTCTAAAATATGGTTGACTTGTTTAATTATTAACACTTGTGAGCAATGTGCATATAATGATAACTAAAGAAAATGATTATTCTAAATTATTATGCTTCTGAATTTTTTTATCTGAATAGCAATGAAACTCGACTGTCCTTGAAATTACTTAATGTGTCGATTTGTACTGTACTATATGACTGAAAAACTCTACTCTTAATAGATTTGGACAGTACATAAAGTAACCTCTGTGGTCTCATAGCAAGGAACAAACAACAGTGTATAAAGGTTACGTTGACTACGTTACGTTACGTCTGTGCAGGCTGAGGAAGATACACACCAACAAAACATTACTGAGTATAAATGTCACATCCATGTTTGATGCAAACATTCTTGTGCAATATCACTATAGTGGTACCATTTCTCACTGTGAACACAAGGGTAACATTTCCACTACACAACATTTATATCTGCTGTGACTAACCTGCTCAAGTGGACAAATTGATATTCAGAGATGTGTGTACACAGTCTGTCTCTGTTGCAGTCTTGAGCCATGAGTCCTGTCTTAATTCCCTGCCTCAGAGGTCACTACTTAGTCAGAAAATCAATCTCACCCAGTGAATTTTTTGAGAGCTTGTTAATACGAGAGAAAAACAGCAAACCGTCACTGTTTCAAGCGCAGACACCAACATGCACGTACTTGTTCGTTCATACTCGCCTATAGTTTATAGGATTGCCAAGCCTATTGGTCCCCGCTGACTCACAGCTGTTGTTTAAATACAGCTTCTCGTTTCAAGAACAGCATTTAACCCGACAAAGCCCAACAATTACTGTTGAACATGGTGATACAGGTGTAGCAATGTGTAGCAATAACATGATGGAGTGCTCATAAAAACAATATGTGACAGGTGCTGTGAGGACTCTCAGCTGGATGAGTGGTTTTAAAATGGCCTTGCACAAAATTATTCCAAAATGAGAAACAAACTGTGGGAAATATCTTAATTTCAGTGAGAATCAAAAACAAGTTCTCTCAGTGTTTGTGCGTTCTTTTGTTATTACCTGTATCTGTGTGATTAACAGTCTGGACGGTCCTCTGAGCCAAATCTATTATTCTGTCCACTTTAAATAATCGCAGGTCCTCCTCATCGAGAGCAATGTCTCCCAGAAAGGCAGCTGAAACAGACAAACGGAGAAGACATGTCAAAAAACCAATATGGAGCATAAGTGCGTGCCACTCAGTAGCCTCAAGCTTTTCTTGCTGCTCAGGCCGAGTAGGCTGCATGGAGGCCTGGTCAAAGCACTGGAGGGAGGTCTAGAGCATGTAACGCACATATGTTAAAATAAATTCTTTTTTGACTCTGCTTACTGTCTCCTTGCAGTATGTCTTGTATTGACTCATATAAATGTAAGAAACATATTGCACACAGCTTGCTTCATGCAAGTCAGAGAGAGTGTGAACTCAGAGACCTGACCATTGACATGATTAATTGAGCCACGTTTAGTCCAGATGTTACCAAACAACAAAACTCACACTGTGTCTTGGTGCCCTTGGATAGTTAATTAGAGGTATCAGATATGATGTAGTGAGACGCTGACACTGCCTCGATGGAGTAATATAGGGCACCTTGAACAAGTAATAGCTCTTTAATGAGGCCAAGGAGAGGGAAAAATAACCAAACAGTCCCACTTTATGAGGAATGTGCTTTATGGGATTCCTTACTAAATGCCCCATTTCTGTAGAGGATACGCTGGGAGTCCTCGCCACATAGACAGGGTGCTCAGTTTTACAGGCTTTTAACACCAGCACAAATTTATGACCCGGCTTGTATGCAGGAGTTGTGGGTACAGTATGCAGGAGGTGTTGGAGGGTATGCTTGTTTTGGAGGGAGTAGTGAAGGCTAAGCTGTGGCACTGTTTGTCCAGGTCTGAACAGGACATGACAACGAGAAGGGAACGAAAAAGAGGAAGAAAGTATATTCCCTCTGCTCTGCCTGCACCAAAACTCAGAATAGAGAAGGCAGATGTGGAGCAGGGAGAAAATGACAGCCTTCCGAATGTGTGTTTGGAGGTTAGTGTGGTGGAGGGGACACCAACCCTTAAGGGTAAAAAGCTGGAAGAACCACTAAACTGTAGAGATAATGGGAGTGATTTACAGTGGTTGTATTTATCAGATGTTTGAAACTGTAATTCTTCAGTGTCTCACCTTTATACTACAAGCTACACTTAATGTGAAATAATCAACAACATTTGTTTTAGTGAAGCTGTTCTTAAGGCAACTCAGTGTTTTTTTTTATATTAGCATACAACAAAGACATCCACAGGTATGATCTCTTATCTCTTGTACTTGTATAAAAGTTTGATAGGTGTCTTAGAAAAGAGAAGAAAAGATGAAAAGCACAATATTTTCCCATTCCCTATTCACCAGAGGAGTATTATTGAAACAATCTGGAGGTGGATTTGGTGGAGGCAGGCCAGTCTTCAATCTCCACTGAGGATGCACAGCAGAATGACTGAGCTTGGGATCAGAGTGTAATGACAGCAATAAGGAAAGGTGTAGACCACTGCTGGCAAGACAGGGCAAGTACACAGGACGAGCATAAATTCCAGAGGTCAAAATGTTCCTCTCATTCGTGCTTGCAAAAAGCGCTAATTCACCCCAACCAAATCCCAGAGACACAAAACAGACAACTCACAGTCAGCACTCAAACAGAAAGCCGTTGCTAAATACGTCACTGATAACGGGACACCACCAGATGTCGTGCAGAATATGACGGGTAGATTGAAAGAACATTTTTGTCTTTTATCATTACATTTTTTATTTGATTCCTAGAACCGGGATTCCCAGATTCCCCGAGTGCCGAAAGAACAGACAGTACCGGAACAATTATTTCCAAGTTGCTGTTATATACCGTAAAACCATTAGCACTGAGAAAAGGTTTTCATAACAATTGCATGAAACTCTTTTGTAGCCTGAGCAAACTGAAACATGTTTCACTGTTCACATGTAGTATCAGTTTGCGCTATATTAGCAGTGTCATGTGCAGGCCGTGACCAAATAACGAGGTGCTGGATTTCTCCCATCCCCATGAGGTTCACAGAGGGCTGTGCTCTCTGCCCGTGGCGGAGTCCCAATCATCCACCACTGTGCTGGAGACAGGCTGGTTAATCCGCAGTGTTATTGTTCTCAGACAACAGTGGAGATTGAAGCGAGCAAATGCGTGGCCCGGCAGCATTAAGACTCATTTCCCCTGGGCGCAGCAGTCGTCCTGGAGACGCTGTTGCAGGTTTATGGAAAGACTTGCAGGGATTGTGAATTAATCCCCTTGTCTCCTGGCTTTAATTATCCACAGATACATGGTTTTAGGAACCTTTTATACACAACTCCATGCTGGGATTGAGGACAGGCTATGGACAAAGGTGCTAAACTCATCTAGATAAATACCAGTGTAATAATATGAAGTACCAACACACAGAGATTGGTTTGTTGTGCTGTAGATTAAAGCCCAGTGAATGTGACAGATGGCAAGTGATCTCCATAGAGTACAGTGCTGTGTGTCTTTCCAAACAATATTCATTACCTAAATGACAACAGCTGCAGTGATAATACCAATATCTACACAGAATAAGTTAGATAATAGCAGTAGGTTTTTTTTATTGGTTGCTCAAGTGCATGTTTCTTTTTATTCAAAGAAAAAAAGCAGTTTCTGTTTAAGCACAGATCTATGTGTGTAAACTAACAATTTTCTGGAAAGTTTTTTATTTACATTTTGTCTGCCCCCCCAATCATTAATTTTTTTCATTTAATCTGACCCTCATAATCCTTCTCTCAATCAGATTACACAATATCGCAATCAAATTAATCCCATTGATTTGTGTAATGCTTTAGCCTCAACCTATGTGGTGTCAAATTCTCCGGAACTATTCCCATAAATCTCCTTTCCTGAATACTAGACCACAACATCTGCCACTGAAACCTGCGCAAACAGCAGTACTAACTAAGCCGACGCAGAGACTAACCCCAGCCTATATTCAAGGCTCAGCTACAAGGCCATGATTTACTCTTAGACAGTCTTTCCTCATGCAAGACCTAATGATGAGGGATGAGAAAGCCTGGCCAATGTGTAAGCCTGTAATGCATCACAATACCCTGGCACCACCTTTCACAGCCTGTGTTTGGTAACAAACGCTGCATTTGAATTCCAATAGGGGCCAGTGGTGTATTGCATTAAGGCGATTACCATCTGATGACACTGTAAGTATCACTTTTCAGGTTTTATTCTGTATCAGCCCTCTCTGCCAGATGCTAGGCAGTGTAGCTTTGGTACATTCATACACTGCGTGTTTAAAACTGCAGAGAAAAGGAAGAAAAGTATGAATACAGAAAAAAACAGCTTTTGAGAAAAATGATGAATTGTCCTATGCAGGGCCTGTTGTCGTGTAAATATGGTACCTTTCTCTCCTGTAAAAACAACACCAGCTGTTATTTCTTCAGCAAATGCTTACCTTGACATTTCTTGACACTGCAATTTGAGCCCAAGGCAGAGGAGAAAAAAAAGTCATCTTATCGGCACTCTGCTCATTTCAAAAAGGTAACCAAGGTATAATTAGAAGAGAGTTTCTGGTGAAGTCTCAGGCTACTGCCTGAAAACTGAGTAATTCTTTTCCAATAAAAGCCTGAGGTCTCATCAGCCACCACTGAGATCAAGACATAGTACTGTCACCACGCTGCAGCTTCAATCTTATTGACAAAATGAGAGTGGCTTGCAAGCGGCTAGCTGCAAAAGGGCACACAGCAAGAGACTGCCTTCCTTTTAACATTTCACACTCCATCAAGCCCATTAGCAGATTGGATTTCCCAGCTCATCCCTACCACTGATTACTGATATACCCTACTGCCTGTTGAACCGTCTCTAATGACCCATCAGCTCACCAGACATTTGTCTTTTTTTAAATGTCAACAATACACGGGATTTAAGTCCCTAAATTATTAATTCATTGCCATACTGTGGGGATTTTCACCTTAGACAAAACTTATTTTTACCATCCTGGCTTCATATTTCTGGTTTAGATAGTAGCCTAGCACCCAGTCACACAGTGTGGTGTGAAGAAAGAGCATGTTTTCTCAGAACAGATGCCCAAAGCAAAGTTTAAATGGGATTGTAGATAGACTAAATCTGGAAGATATCTTCACTGCTCAACACTTTCCATAAATAACGGCTTTCTGCTGCTGAAGAAAACACCTTAGGTATTCACTACAGGTGGAAGGATTAGAAGAACAATTTTTCCGGATGAACGGCAACATAGCGCCTAAGAATTATTTAGGAAAAAAAAAACTAACTGTGAATAAAGAAGAAGTGAGTGTTAAGCTGCTCATTATTGTAGGCTAATTGGGTATCCTTTGAGCCATTTAAATGAGCTCTCCCAAAGCATTTGTTGTTACTCAGGCTCCGTACTCAGACTTGGTGTTAATGCAAGTTTAGTTATTACTGAGCTCTGACAACAAACATATTGTTCCAACTAATGCACCACGATTGTGCCAATAGATCGGCTCCCTAATCACCTGAACCCTGCAGAGAGGGAAGTGGCAGGGGTCCTGTAATGTAAAAAAACACACCCAGTGTGGGCTCAACTACAGCCTTCATTCCATGATAAAAGAAAAGCATCTGCTTAAGTGTTGCTTGAAGGCCCAATCATGAAGTTCAACAGGCAGCCCCATCACACCGCCAGAGCAAGACTGAGGGACGAAGTCGTGTCATCGGTTTTAGCTGCCATGTTAAAACGCTCAAATGAATATAACCCTAAGACACAAAAACCAGTTCATAAAAAAACCGCCACAATGTTTAAAATGTCATGTTGATGTTTTTTAGTGAAAGATTGTTACATCATATTATACATTTCTAACACTACACATGCAATGTCTCAATGGCGTTTCAGGTGCTGTTATCAGCTAGTTAGTGACACTTCAGTAGATTAAAAAAAAAAAACAGAATTGTAGGAAAATAAAAACTCTGAAACAATGTAAATAAAAAGATTCCAGATATTTTATTTTAAATAAAGTCAAAGCCAAGGCCTCACACTGACTGTTGAGAGGAATGACACAGGTCTCTGTTGACAGCAACAAATTCTTCAGATTGTGGATAACCTACGCTGTGGGTAGTTGCCTCATGAATGCCCAGCACTCACATCACCTGAGCTGTTGTGGCACGGTGTGAATGGCCTGCCCTCCACCTTCGAGCCATGCTTTCCCTTGGCACAAGGTGAATGACTTACAGTCTGGTGTATGTGACGCACTCGAGACAGGCGGAGGAAAGAGCCGGTGGCTCGGTGAGACGAGAAAACCAGTTGCATAAGAGAACAACAGAAGAAGGGGGGTGTTCAGGTCGCTCTGGCTGCAGCAGAGGCCACAGAAGCTCAAATGCAAAAGCTTGAACATGTACAATAGACAGCACAGACAGACAATGTTGTCACGGGAGTCTTTAGTAGATTAACGTGTCTGATTCATGAATTAATTCATTCATACAAGTCAAACCAGTGACTTCTTGCATGGATATCATTTAAGCAGAGAAGACAATGAGCGTGACTAGTTCTCATCCATTTTTCATTTTGAAAAGGAGGGGATCTAATCTCAGTGGGTTGTTATAGTCTTAAATGACTTCCTGGGATGCTGCCAAGTTTGGAGTTCTGCAAACTAAGGAATTTCCACTGGTTAACTTCCTAAATAGATGGCATTATTTCAGTGTTATTGCACTGCTCACTTCAATCAATGCACGTTTCTATCTTGTTCGCTGTAGCGATGAGTTATTTAATCCTTTAAACGTGACTACTTTTTTAAGGCATTTTGTCGTTTAACTGAGGACAAGTTCCATATGAGTTGTCACAAGAAAGGAAGAACTCAGTAAACGCTTTTTAAATATGTCCTGCACTTGACCAAACAGCACTAATTAGAGTATGACAACAAGTCAACTTGTTTTTCACAAACACCTGAATGAGAGCCATTATATTCACAGTCACATGTCTCACCATCAATAAGTAAAATCCCTGACACCAAAGATCAGTGCTGAGCAAGGAAAATTCAACAGAGGGCAAACGTGAAATGCAGTCCTAGCAGAGCATTACTGCATTAGAAACTTCACATGGCTGTAAGCACTTCTTTTCCAAGCGGAAGCAGCGTGACAGAAAAATGCTGATGTGAGGCCAAAGAAAGTGATACTGTCAAATAGACTAGATGTGCTTGAAAAATGAGGAAAAAACAAGAGGAAAATCAATAATCCAGAAGTCATCTATTCCATGGAAAGTGAAAATCTGTGTCTCCAGTGTACTGACTGAGTGAGGAGTAAAAGGGAGAGCTGAGAGATCTTGGATATTTTTCTACTTAGTAGGAAGGAGAAAAGCAGGTGGGTGTTGGAAGAGCTGGAGACTGGGAGGGTTAACGGAGTGGGAGTTTGTACTTGTGACCGTCTCCCAACCACCTGTCTGCAGACGTGCCCTGAGGAAACCATAAACAAAACTGCACTCTATTCAAATGGCACTTAGAAGTGAACTACTAATAATGATAACATCCTTACAGACAAGGCAAACACCAATCCTGAATGGGGATTATCTTGTGGGGGGGGGGGGTTGTCACTGCTGACACATTTCCATTAAATATCAACAACTTGCTGAAAACACGTAAGACAAATGACTTGGCATGTAAACAAGTCGTCGACCCTCGGTCAGTTTTCGTTTCAGCATTATGGAGTCGTGTGAACACTACGCCCAAACTAGTGATCAAAACACTTGAATGACTACTAAAGAGCAAAGCACAAACAGGAAACCACATCTTCACTGACTTATACATGGGACATGGTTCATCAGCAGCCTGATCTTGTTTACGTAAAGCCACTGCAATCCTAAAGCACAGTCTTCATGTCTCCCTTGACTTTTAATCTTCTTGTCAGGGGAAAGATGAAGAAAACAGATATGTCAGCTGCTGAGAGCTGCAGGACTAAATTGTATTTTATAATCGGCTGTCACGTCAGAAATTGTCAAATGCCAAACCAGTAGGCACTTCCAGGACGTTAGAGGTCATTTTGACTGAAGCCAACCCTCTGTATCTGTAACCTGAATACTTTCACCAGATGGAAAACACAATCTGTTCAAACTCCCCCAAAGGGATTTGGCAAGACAGTGAGTTCACAGTACAAAAAAAAAAAAAAAACAGATTACAATGACAAGTCTGATATGCTTTGGCCAAATAATGGGAAAATATGCAGGTCTCTCCACGGCAGAGAAGAATGGGACGTGTTTAAACGGGGAGCCATCTGAATTATGTGTGCATAATTTCTAAGCTCCACTGTATTTTCCTCTCTCCCCTCCTCCACTTTGTTTTAGTGGCCCTGTGAACAGCCGGTGGAAAAAAACGACTACTTGTGCAGTGATAAAAAAAAAAGAAAAAAGAAAATCAACCAGAAAGCAGAAGCATAAGTCTTAAAATCTTAGTGTAAGGAACCTTTGTTTTCCCAACAGCTCAGACATTTTAATAACACACAGCAGACAGCCTGCAGGAACTACATGATCGCATTTTTAAGGATAAAAGTGCATTTGCCGCAAGCAGGAGGTTGTAACTTTTCAACAAGCACTTACGCCAAAACTTTTCATGTCTTGGGAAATACATTCAGAGACTCATCCTTTTTATTTTCATCCTGCAGCCACTCTCTCCGTGCTGGGTTATCCTGGGCGACTCTGTGTGAGCTTCAAATGTTTAAAACTGCAGAAACTATGTCGCTCAGTGCAAAACAAATGCACATAATGTTCTCTCAAGCCTTTTAAAAACTACAGCCACTGCTGTCATCTCTCTGAAAGCGTCTCTCTGGCCGATCTTTGCGAGGTCCTCAAACAGATTCGTGGCATGTTTCTACCTCCACATAAATAAGGTAAAATCATACAGCGTAGCTATAAAAAGGGGGGAAAAAAATCTCACCAGCTTTACAGGGATCCTTATAGTCGATCGCCTCTGATGTGGCAGTGGGCTCCACATAGTAGCCTGGATCAATCGCCTCCAAATCGATCGCCGATATCACGCCGAGACAGGATAGAAGAAACAAACATCTCGCCGTGAGATCCATGATTGTGGTGGGGGAAACGGCGACGGGCGAGGGATAAAGGTAAAGGAAGAGAGAGGGACGAGAAAGGGACAGAGAGGGAGAGAGAGAGAAAAGAGTGATTGAGAGAGAGAGAGAAAGAGGGAGACAGAGAGAAGGAGAAAGAGGGAAAATGGGAGGTTTTTCTGGGGGGAAACGAGATCCTCCAGAGGGCGGGTTTTAAACACAGCGTCTCTCCGGTGTCTTCTTGGCTCTGGGGGCAGTGATTTCGTTCCTCAGCCGGAGCTCCGGGCTAGTGCAGAGTGCTGCCTGAGAAACTTTGATGATATGGCAGCTCCACAGGGGCGGTGAAAAAAACCCTTTCACTCGGCGATGTCCGTGAGCATTTTTATTGCTCCCTAGCGGGTCCATCAGGGGTCCTTGAAGAGCTTATGAGGACTATAATGTGGTTCGCTTCATATTATATCTTTATGAAGATTGAATGCTGTGGCGATAGCTTTGCCTTCGCTGTCTCCATGGCTCTCTGTTTATAGTTATAAACCTTAATTTAATTTTAAATCGACAATATGCAGCTCTTTGAGGCATGAGTTTGTTGAGAAACGGGCCCGTGACACTCAAGTTTAGTTTATAATAGTGCGTGAAATCAGACTGTACTTACATAACAACTGAGTCTACTGAAACCTAATATATTTTTATACAAAAAAAAAGAAGCTTTTTACACTGTAAAGTTATAATCACTCAAACCCTGCTTCGCTTTCTTGTACTTCTTTAACACGCGCGAGCGTTAGAGACAGTCCATCAGGGAAGAAGACACGCGCACTTTTTACGCACGCTCAACTCTCACGTCGTCACGCGATTCTCGCTGTCGCACGCACGCACGCACGCACGCACCAACAAACAAACGGTGCCTGAACTCCGTGAAATGTTTTACTCACATATGAGCGGTCACGAGAAAATGAAAGCGCTTATAGCGCCTCCTGTTGGCAGTTTACGGCGATTGCTGCGTGTCATAGTTTGGAAAAGAAGTATTCATCTAATAACTGAAACATAATTTTCTTTGCTAGATGCCTCAAGTTCACCTATAGCCTGCTTTCATTTAGACTATAACATAACCATATCTCAGTGAAGTTTGTGTCATTACAGTGAAATATTGTTCTCAGTCTCACCATATTCCAAGCGTATCTAACAAATTAGTGAAGAAAATTAAATCTATACTGTATTGAAGATTGGATGATGAGGCAGCAGATTGAGTGCTTGAATCTCCAATTGTGCTCAGCAGCTTTGTTGTTCTTCATTCAATAGGCATCAGTTACCCTGCTCCTACCTATTACATACAAAGCCTGGCTTATATCAGCAGGGAGAGACACACTCCTATCTTTATCTTATCTGACTGTTGCCTATGTGAGGAATTTAAGGCAGGATCTCTGCTGAGATGAGTGGCCTGTATTTATGCTGTTGATGTAAACACAGCAGTACAACTATGGAGCATGAGAGTAAGCTCCTTCATCATACTGTGAATAAGAGCTTGCTCAATAATAAAGTGTTGAACACACCGACTAAATATTTAGTTTAGCAAACAGGGAACTCAGTTGAGTGTATTCTAGTAAATTTGTTATTTTACTGGGGTAGTTTCAAACAAAAAGCCTGTATACGGAGATGATGGAGTGGTCAGGAAACAAATGCACAAATACCGTTTACCATTAATGGCAGTCATAATATGCATTACACATATTATTCCAAGTACTGAGCATGCACAGGCAGGCATCTTTGACAATATAATGTTTTTGGATTCATGTGATTATGATTAAGACTCACATTTAATCATCTTTGAAATGTAGTTCTTACTCTAACATATTTTAGGTCTACCAGTGAAGTTGTTCATCACGATTAAAGAAAACTGCAACATGAAAAGCAATTATTGCAATGAATTACTGGAGCATTGTGAATATCATTACTGTAGGGGGAAAAAAACATGGTCAGGATTCAGATTTAATTATCTCACAAATATGGAAATATACAGAAACATCCAGTGCCACCAGAAGGCTCCACACACAATTAGACATTCCTGGTAATCTAGGCCTTTGATAAATGAGACCTGTTACATTAGATATAATAATAAAATAAACTTAATATACACTCAAGATTCCCATTGTTTTAGTTGACATGTATAGGAAGTGTATAGTCAGCAACAATTGTTTCCCACCTGTACTTACAGGGTATTATTACAGTCCAGGTGTGTTTATGTCCTCTTGTAGACATGTGATCATGTTATATATCTGGTTGTCAGAATATGCACATTAAACTTAAAGAGCAAGGACAAAGAGCACAGACTGTAGCAGGACCATCAGTGCAGTGTTAATCATCCCAACAGCGCCTGCATGGCCTTTTCCAACAGTCGGAGGAGCGACGGGGGAGCTCTCTGGAGATTGAGGCAGGTGTTCTGTGCACTGTGGGGTGGTGTGTTCATCATCGCAGGGAGGGTGCAGTCTCATCAACAGGCTGTGGCTCCCAGATGCTTCCAGCATGGCACCGCTTTACATCAGGTGTGTCACCACACGGAAACCGCGAGCCAAGATTTTCACTGCTGTAAAAGGTCACAGTGAAATTAATTAACACATAACACAACACAATCAACACAAGATCAAAATATAAAAATAACTTTCACCTATCTATCCCAATCTGAAATAAGGGAATATGTGTGAAATGTTAAAAAAACATCTTTAATTAAAGAGAAAACCACAAACAATACTAAAAAAGGCCCTTACACCTGTTAGCCATGACCAGCATTATTTTTTTCCATGCTCTCCCCTGTCTATCACAACATTAAAACCACTAGGTGGAATTAATGTTCTGACTGATTGTGTGTAGGCATCCTCAATATGAACCTGATACAGGTTTTCTTTGTTGCAACAGTTCCTTCTCTTCATACTGACCATTAAAAAGCCCTTCCTAATGTGATTTTAATGTAAATGATGTGCAGTCCATGTTTTATGAAAAAACTAATTTCAAATTCTAACATGAGGCTTCAACTACAAGAGATTTATCAAATCAAGTGAATATCTTCCACAATTACACCCTTATCAGTAGAAAATTACAACTTTTTTGAAGCAATGTAAAGGAACATTAAGAGAGGAATTCACTAAGAAAAGCCTGATTTTAACTTCATATAAATGTGCACATTTATAGCAAATCCAGATTGAATCTTTTCATGGACAGCACGAACAGGAGGAATAGCTACAGAAAGCAAAACCTGTTTTAGTGTATATATGGCCACCTAGCTATTCTTTGAAGACAAACTCACATTAAGCTGTGAAATATCATGGAAAATAGATGGACTACAATACAGAGCAGTTTAATTCCAATATCATCTCTACATCAAAATGTAAATAAGGGTCTGCAAAAGTAACTGTACCAGAACTAACACGTCAAAGGACTTTTGGTTGCCATGGCAGAGTAAAAATAAATACTATCTGAAAAGATAATGTTCCTTGGGATGCATGGATAACAATGTGAGTGGCGTGAAAGAAGACAAGGCAGACGTTACACGTATCAACAAGTACAAGCTAACATGTGCTATCATGTTAGAGACAACAGTAAGGCAGCAAAGAAAAGGTCCCAAGAAAACTGAGTCGATTAAAATGATACACACCTTGGGATCATGGGTACAAGCTGGCATCACGTCAACACTTTGGCTGAGAGATCCCAATCTACTCTGCTGTGCTCCCCGAAGTGTCACCGTTATAGAAGTGGGGGCTTTCTGCCCTACTAACACACAAACAAAACTGCTCAGCACTAACAGCTACACACGGTAATACCCTTCTCACACGCACACACACACAGAGAAAAATAGACTTGAGCATTTAAATTAACCACAAAAGCTACAAGCTGCTTGCAAATTTTTCAAACGTGACAGAGGCCATCGAAATGTTGTAGTCTTTGTGGTTGAGTTAGCAAATTAAAAGTAAAGCAGGGTGTTAAACATGAACATGATGACGAACATGAGGAAAAGCAAATTTGGAGGTTCTGTTAAGGGAGAGGGGTAAAAAAAAACAGGAGCAAAGAAAACATGAGTTTGATTCCAGTCTTTATTGTAAAAGTAACAACAAGAGATTGAGTAATGCCATGTGCTAATATTATTGCTTTTCATTATAAGGAAGTAATTTAATGGAAGGGTTTACAAAATGTTACCACATGAAGAGGCACATGACAAACACAAAAATGAAATGACAACTCAAACAAATGCAGTCTGGATTGGACGTTTGGGTAGCTTATAAAATTTGGTCAATCAACATTTGTTTAAACTTAATTCACAATTCTTCTGTATCAGATTAACACTATCATTTTACATTTGTACACAAACATTATGTCTCAGACATAAGCTGGGAACTCAATCTTTACGCCTTGCACGACATGTATGGCTCTTTCTGAACACGAACATATAATATGCTGTATGCTGCTGCTCTGCCCTTAGATGCTCTATAGCTGCACATCTGACTCCACAAAATCAGTGTTTTTCCAGGCAAACTATCTATACATACACATAATCAGAGCTGTCCTCTACTGCAGCAATCCTCGCTGGACTACAGACGTCCTGATCAAGCATTTCCAAAACAAAGAATGCATGAACCCAGGGCACTCAACGTGGTCTTCGTGTTTTGGCAGTTCGAGACATACCAGCGGTTTGATTAGTGATGTGTGCCAAGCCAGGCAAGCTGCTGGCAAGTTTGGCCAGCCCGCCGTTGGTTAGCAGCTGGTGGATGGCAGTAGTTTTAGCAACTCCTCCTGTGGTGACCACGGGCACTGCTCGGAGCAGAGTACTGCTGCTGGTACCAACGGAGCTCAGGACCTGACCCTGGGGTTTGCTACAAACCTCCTGAGAGTGAGGAAGAAGACAATTAGTACATTGCATGTACAGTTGACATTCAGTTGCCATTTTATCAAGTACAGCAAGATAAGATTTGCGTTTTCGGAATTTAATCAACCCTTATATGGATAAAATGTGAAAACATCACAATTTGACAACTCCACAATTCAGACTTTATGTACACAGCTTATGAGAGTGTTCATACAATAACAAAATAGAACATACACAATATCTAAAAAAAGAAAAGTAAAAAAAAAGTCCATTTCAACATGATAAAACATTTACATGGAGGCTGGAACTCGGCAGTGCTCACTTAAACTCACTCTGGCTTTAGCACTTCAGGAAAGGATCTGTGATCTCTGGCTGTATTAATATGAGGTATAATTACACTAAGACAAAAAAAAAAAAAAACTCACTGTTGATATGTGTACTCATCTATCAAATTAAAAATGATCCTTTGAACAGAAATTGGTTGTCAGGATTACACATATCACATACAGTGGATATAAAAAGTGTACACACCCCTGTTAAAATGACAGGTTTTTGTGCTGTAAAAAATGAGACCACAAGAA
>JAUBNQ010000028.1:8618614-8665539 GCA_032353495.1 Ctenopoma kingsleyae | reverse complement strand
TCTGTGAACCATGGCTTTTGTTGTAGCAGGCAACTGAGTAAATGTCAGGAAAATCCTACTTGGACAGCTGAACTTTAGTTGGGGTTAATCAGAGTCACTTTAATTTATGTCAGGTGTGTGTGCAAGAAGACTGAATGCTGTAATTCAATCAAAAGGTGCTTCAACAGAGAATTAGTTTAAGGGTGTGCACACTTATGCAACCAGCTTACTTTATGTTTTTAATTTTTTATATTTTTTCCCTAACAGATTTGTTTTTCTATTGAATTGTACAGGTTATAGGCCACATTAAAGGTGGTAAAAGTTTTGAAACGATTTCTTGTGGTCTCATTTTTTACAGCACAAAAACCTGTCATTTTAACAGGGGTGTGTACACTTTTTATATCCACTGTAGACAAATGAACAGGCAAACCTTTCATTATAGTGCTTCCAACATCTTATAACATAACCACAAAAACAAGAGGTACCTGTGTGCTGCCCGTGTTGGCCGCTGTAGAGGGTAAGCTAGGAACTTTGGTGACGATCTCCTGAAGACTGAAACTTAGGCCTTGTAGAAGACTGCTGGCGGAAGGTGCTGAAAACAAATGAAGACAATGAATCATTGGAATTAAAATTTGACTGAAATTGATGAAAAGTAACTATGAATGTAACAACTCCTAGTTATAGAAACTGCTCTTCCAATCCCAGACCTAAACTAGATTTACACACACAAACACACCACATGAATGTCCAAAGGGTACGGCTGTGGACAAGGACACAGTGATGTTGTAAGAGGTGATCAATGATGATGTTTGCTTAATTATGTTGTCCTCACACATTGTTCTCATCCTGTGTTCAAAGTTTTAATTTCACTCTATAAAGCAGTTAGAGCTGCGTTGTGTGTTGAGGGAACTTTGCTGAGATTAGCTGCACAGCTGAGAGTGCAAACAGGCGTGCAGGGCGGGATAGGACAGAGATACCTTGGGCAGTAGCCGGAGCTTGCGCCTGGACTGGTGTGGAGGACCCTGACACCATGCAAGGTTGCACGCTGTTGAATGAGCTGGAGCCTGGGGACAGGGCACCAGACACCTCTGAGAGACTACCAGACCTGCAGTGACACACATAACCACCAATCTACTCAGGAGCTACCCCAGCAAGTGCTGTTTGGCCATCACTCAGCTTCCAAACTATAAGTACACCACTCATCAATCCCCTTTCAGACACACTTTAGTCCCACAGGGTGGGAGCAGGTGTGGGAGAAGGCATGGTTCAAGATTTAGGCACTCTACACTTAATGTGCCTGTGTGTAGGAAGGCTGGTTAGCTTACCGCTGGCCTGTAAGAAGTCCAGAGAGCTCCTTGGCTCCAGCCACAGTCTGTCCCACTGTCACTGTTAATGGCTTCCCAGACCCACTCACTGCACAGAAAAGGAGAACATAAGGGTCAGTAACTTAGCTTTGGGGCAAAAAAAATATTTTAAAATGATTAGACGAAATGAGTCCCTGCCACAACTACCAAGCACTGAATAGTCATGCATTACTAGTAACATAATTTCTCAGAAATTAGTGTTTTTTCCATTGGTCTTACTTTCACTTTAACAATATGGCATACCAGACAAAATATATTTCTCTTGTTATCATTCCACTTAGAGATCTATATGAAGATGAGTGGCTCAAAACTCAAGATTTTTTCACCCACACTCTCTGCCCACTGCTGATTTTATCAATGTAGTAGACAACAAAGAACAGTATCTGTTTAATTATCATGAAAACAAAAAGCCCATGCAAGTTCTCCCTCTGTGTAAAGAAAAAATGTATGGAGACTATGGAGATATTTAAGTAATGAAATAAGGATACATAGACTTTGTACCTTCCTGAGCAGCAGGGCTGATGGAACCCCCTGCTGACTCACTTTGGGAAACAATGGTGACCTTTATCTTGGCTCTCTTGGAGGCTTTGCTTGGCGTGGGACTAGGTGTCTGTCTTCTCTTGCCATGCGACCTCAGTTCATCTCTGTCAAGGCTCTCCATCTGATCACTGGTCACTGGCACTGCACCACACAAATAAACACAAACATAATAATAACCTAAAGTGTTATATAGACTGCTGAGATTATATGTACCTGGGGTGTGTTACGTAACCATATCACTAAGTTGAAATCTTCAACATTTTATGCAACTCTCTATCATGTGTAAACCTGCTCTTAAATGTGCTATAGATCTATCTTATATATGTAAGACATGTAAAAATCCAAGCATGATGGTGTGGTGTAATATTTTTGTACGGGACATTCATATAAAATTAGAAAAATGGAAGGAGAGAAGTGAAAAGAGACAGAGGAAAGAGAAAGGAAGAGGGATAGACACTTACCAAAAATACAAGGAGGGGTGCCAGGAGGAAGATTTTTCCTCACAAGCATGTTTTGTTTCATAAAAGCAGCAAACTGAGCTGGAATGAATTGGAAAAAAAGTCGGAAAGGAAAGTTGTAGGAAGAGAAGAGACAAGAAGATGAGAGGAAAGTACTTCAGTCACGTTCCATCTCACCCGGTCAGATGTCGTGACGTGATCATTTCTTTAAAAAATGTCTTTACAGTAATTTTCACATCTCACGTGCCAGCTCACACAGTTTTTGCAAAATTCAGCAGAGGTTGAGGTGAATGACTGCATGTGTAGGTGACTGTGAGTGATCACTGTGGGTTTTCAAAGCACCCAGAGTTGAATGTAGTGATGAACTAACCTTGAGCCTGCTTGTGAGTGAGCACTGTGCCAGAACGCTGCATGTGTGTCTTGAGGAGCTGTGTAGCTGTAATCAGACTGGACTTCTGTGCTGGAGACAGACCAGAAGTCTTGGGTTTGGGACTTGAAGTAGGACTGCTACAGACACTAGACAGATCCTGAGAATAGATTAAAGAGAATAATATATCATGTATATCATATATCATAATATTATCATGAAAGAAAATAAAACACTACATGACAAAGAAACAAAAATAAAGACAAAAAATTTGACAGGAATTAGGATTTTTCTCAGTTTTACTGAGAGATTTTCAGTTATAATTGGTATGGCAAATAGATATCATAGCAAAGCCAGATTTCTCACAGCTTACCACTCAAAAAGACACTTAGCAGATGGCAACCCAGAACTCAGTGAGTGAGTGGGGAGGGGAGTGGAAAACTGATTTTAAAAAATCTTCACATTATCATATCATTTTTCCACAGGAATAAGAAAATGAGTATGTCAGCTCCTATTGAGGAAAACACAATGACTTTGAAAGTAATTTCTCTTATTTTCCATAATTTTCTATGAATAAAGAGCCGCAGTTGCGATGTGATGCAACTGTACTGAACTGTTTTTCCACGTAGTATTCAACTCAGAAATAATATTTCAAGTATTCTTATACAAAATTTGTGGAATTACAAGTAGCACTGGTGGTTCATATAAAGACTAGTTGTAAGTGGCACTTAGCTCAAACGTTTTGAAAAGTGTTGGCAACTGTAGCAAGCTGTTGACCAACCTCTGAACCTGATGGTGAGATGGGAACTCTAAGCGCAGGGGAAGAAGGCCGTCCTCTTTCCATGTCAAAGGGAAGCTCCCGCCGGGGCCTTTTCTTCTTCTCTGTGTCCAGGTCCCTCATCTCACCTGAACCATGACCGTGGCCTTCTGCCCTTGTGAGCACACCTGACAGGAAGTCAGCTATCTCATCCTGCAGGTCAGTAAGTGAACAGGAAGAAAAATGCCTTTGTTATCAACATCCTAGTTGGTTGTTTGTTTAAAAATATTTACTGAGGATACTGCAGACGATGAAAAACCACATAACCATGTAAAGTGAATACCAACCTGGACGCAGCGATCCACCATAGTCTGTGTCAGTCCCTCTGATTTCATCTTTACTGAATTGATTCTGTGGAAGAAGACCAATTAGTGTTACTACAGAACAATAATAAAATCATTATACAGAATCATATGATCAGAGGTTGTGACTAACCTGAGGTTGTCATCTGCTCCCCCCACCACCACCATGCTGTTGTCTGCCCTCAGCTTCTCTCTGAACTCCTCCATGCCTTCTATACTACACTGCAGAGCATTCTGGCCAATGATGAACAAAACTGGGGTCTTCATGTCCAGCAGCGGGTCGTCCACATCCTACAAACCAATATATAATCGACAGTCATCTCACAACTACTAGCAACACACTAAAGTTCAGTTTTAAGACAAGTAATTTCACAAATGTATGTGGAATGTATGAATGATTTAGGACTTACTCCTCTTGGCCCATTGACTGTTAGCAGTGGAAAGCCGAGACACACCACAGCAGTCAGATACTCCATCAGGGATACCTGTAATGAATCAGTATTAAATTAACTAATGGAATTTCAAGAAAACAATTTTGTGCATTTTTAAAAGTGAAAACCTTTTAGGCTCACATTGTACCACTATGATATGTTGTTAAGTCTTACATGACAAGCGATGAGAGCACCAGCGTTCCAGCCAACCAGGATAATTGGTTTGTGGGGGAAATGACTGTGAACCTGGTAGTAAAATGTTGAACCATATAATTAATATTGCTGCAATACATGATTTACATAATAAAGTGTAGTATAACACTATACTATTTTTCAGTATTCTAGATACTTGCATTTAGATTTCACAGGCACAAACACTTGAGTGTTGAAAGAAACAATATGTTTTTGTGTAACTGATTTCTATAAGAGACAATTTGACAGAGCGTTCTGGCCACTAGAACACATCAATCATTCTTGTTGAATGTACAAAAACAACAACAACAAAAAACAGAAGATACTACCTCCATGACCTTGGCCCTGACAGTGCCCAGCATGTGCTCCAGGCACTGGGTGATGCCAATATTGGCTCCACTGTTCACGTGAGTGTGCACTGGGATAACCTAATGCATAGAGACAACTGTTGTAAGCACTTATCTAAGAAACATAAAAAACATATGTAGATATAGATTTAACTGTGTGAGACTTTAGACCTTTCCCAGACAGGAAAGCTGAGACTGCCAGAATCTCATTCGCCGGGACGTAGAGAGGGCGGGATTGGTTGGGCTGGATGGTGCTATTAGGATTAGTGGGGACCCAGGAAGCTTGCTCTGAAATGTAAAACAAAAAACAGACATAGATCTTGTTATAACTCGTGAAGAACAAAGTGCAAAAAGCAATACAGAAGTGTTTCCTATAAAGAAAACAGAACTGTTTAGTTTTACCGGTTTGTTTTGAGACAGAACTCCAACAGCTGGGTCCCAGGGTCGTTTCAGCAGCAGTGACAGAGCCTCTGCACTTGGAGCTCCAGTCTTTGCAGATGACAGCAGCATTCTGTCAATCAGTGAGGGCAACTGTCCAGACAAACAGGAGAGGGTAATAATGAAACAAGAATCCTTGATGTTGCACAGTTAGTGCAGCGCACGTCTAACACGAAATGTAAACCGGTTCTTACCCTGCATTCAGTACAGACAGTACATCATACCTTGCTTTTGAGAGTCTGCAGCACATCCAGGTAAGCAGCAAGCATTGCAAGACTTAAAGATTCAATCATGGTGGTGTGTAACCACTGTGTCAGCTTGGTGTCCCAGTTCACACTAGCTAATGCGTGCCGCACCTTCCTGGCACATTTGTCTACAGCTATCCTCCGTAAAATTGGCTCATTGGAAGCCTAAAGGAAATAAGAACAAAAACAAGAAAGTCAGACATTTCTACTACTTTGAACTGGATAATTAACTGGAAATAATTCTAAACAATAATAAGGTTTTATGTGATTTAATGTACAAAGCACTAAAACTAAAACTGACATGCCAACAATCTCAGTTTACCAATGGCTTTAATCACATGTGTAACATTATAAAATAACCAGGCAGGTGTTGGTTTAGCAATAACCTCCAAATTTGATTTCACTTATATTAAACAGATGTCCTGAATCCACATGAACATCAAAAGGTGAATAGTCAAACAATTATATAAATAAAAAAAAATCAACTCCACCATACAGAATTTGGCCAATATAAAAGTAGTGTGGAGTCACGATTGTATAATTGTATTATAGATTTCCATTTTGTTGATTTACATAAGATATCTAGATATATATATCTATATCTATATCTATAGATAGATAGATAGATATAGATATATATATCGTATGTAGCTGTTGTGGCTTTATGGTTTATCCAGCCAACATTACACTCATCACCTGTGTACAGATTCAAGGAAACAAGGACAACAACATGCATCAGGCAATCAGCACAAGGAATCTAAATCTGGCAGCCTCCAGCTGAGATCATCAGTGTAAATCTGCACACACTGATTTGTTAGGACAAATAATCAGCTCTCAGAAAGAGAAGGCAATTACAACAAAAAAAAGGAACATCTGTGTGCATCTATACATTACACTTACATTCTCATTGGCCAGACGAGCTAGTCTTTCAGCTTGTAGAGCTTTAAGGACTTTGTTGAACAGTTTGTTCTGAGCCACAGACCATCCAGTTCTGAAACAAAATAATGGTAATATATAATATTAAAACATTATCCTGTAACTGTGATACTTTCAATTATGAATTGTAGTTTTTGTGAACATATGTGTCAAATACAGTAGTCGTTAATAAACGATTGAACAGTGGACTGTGTCATTACTTGTTTATATGTTCCTCCCAGTCATCCGGGGGTGGAGGGTTCTCAGCAACAGTACGAGCAAACAGTACATGTCGCTCACACTCTTTCATCACACTAAGAGCTTTCTGGTTATCATATAGGGGAACAGGTGTTGGTGTGACAGTTTCCACGTCAATTAAAGAATCAGAGTCTCTGCAGACAAGATCAAGAATTACTTCAAAGCAGAACAAGCACGCCAATTACTAGGATTCATCTTACTAGTACTAAGAAACTAAGTGAATAACCAATTCCAAACAAGTGTCATTGTAGCAGATTATAATTTGGCCTTTTTGACTCACGACAAGGTTTCAGGCTGGCGACGAGGGGTAACAAAAAGTGTCCTTGTGGGCCGTGCACTGCTGGCATCTGGGTGGGCATTCCATGGCTTGGCGTAGCTGTGGTCCAGAAATACTAAATCAAGCTCTCTTTCATGAGCTGACAGCTGGAAAAGTAATGATGTGCCCATCTTCCGTGCTGATATCTGGAAGTCCTTATCTCCCCCACGATGCATCCTCTTCCTGGGCCACAAAGGACCCTGGAAATGGTTTGAAAACTTGTGTGGATTCAGACCAAACTGGCAGAGAAGAGAGGGTTAATTATTTGGGACAGTCAGAGAAAACAATGAATACCTTTCTTTGCCTTTGACAAAGGAACATAATAGTTTATTTTACACAAGGTTAATTTACATATCAAGAAATTTCAGTCTATGAAACTAAGTATAATATCTTCAGTGGCTCTAGGGAGCTTTCCAAAAGAAAAAGGCAATAAAGTTCGTCTCAACTTGATTATGATTATGTATTTTTTTAAACGTACCATGCTAAACAAAAAATATAGATAGATAGTAGTAGTACTACTGTAGTAGTCCTTTGAAAACACAAGACGAGTTGAATATCGTTACTGGAAACCGAATGGGAATTGCTGGTGTCTTCTCCTTGTAAGTCGCTTTGGATAAAAGCGTCTGCCAAGTAAAGTAAAGTAAAGAATATAGACTGAAAATGTAATCGGCAGCAATTATGACAATCCTTCAATCGTCTGAGAAATTAAAAGCATTAACGTTAGTGTTGGTCAAAACAAGACATTTGAAGATGTTATCTTGGACTTTGCAGAATAATAGATTTGTCACTTTTACAGACTGAAGAAATAATTGATTTATAGAGGAAAATAACCCACAGATAAGCTAAATCGATCCCTGGCGCAGCCTGACGTTCAGACATGCAGGTGCTTTGTCCACAGCCAGCACCACCCCTGTCATATCTTTGACTTTACATAACACAATTTAGATATTTTGGGTCTAATACAACTTTTAAATTAAACATTAACAAGCAAACAAATACACTGTCTCGTTTACGGGACTAAAGACGTAACATTTCTCATTAATGTTGAAGCTAAGTAGAGAGGTTGTGGGCTGGCCTAGCATGCTAACATTAGCATAGCAAGATAAAAGCTAACCGAATAACACCGTGTTCCGCTTCTCACCTTTTCGTTTTATTACTCCATTTTCGTCTTGTCGACTCAGACTCTACTTTTATTAAAGATACAAGAGAAAGGTGGCTTCATTAGTAAGTTATAAAAAACACAACTGTTCAGTGCGTACAAGCTCCGCTTCCTTTTGTTATGTGACCCGTTGCCATGTTAAGCTTCATATCCTCCCTTTTCTGGGCACTAAAAACAAGTACGACAGTCAGGGTTGAAACTACACCAAACTGGCAACCCCGATGTATGGCGCGCCAGTGAGTGACGTAAAACCTGGCCTGGATCAGCCTGGATTATTATGGTGGCAATATTTTGATGACTTTTTCATTTTTCTGAGCTATTTTTGCATTACTGTACCTCTTATACATGGTGATCGGCCCATCGCTGTTACGAGAATGGGTTCACCCTCAGTGTGGCTCCGTAATTATTTACTTATTCTTTTTGATAAGACAAAAACAAGAGTCAATGACCTCTCTGTTTGATTCCAAAGGTCCCTGTAAACACTGTTTATTAAAAAGGAGTCCTTCTTCAAAAATAGCCCAATTTACCCTCTTACCAGCACACCTCTCAAATCTTGAAAATCTTATTACCAAAATGGTAAGTTTCAGTATTGTTAATTTAATTTGAGTTACATTTATTTGTCCATAGCTGTTTTTGGTAGAATAATATGAGCCTATGTGAGTTGAGAGTTGGTATAAAATGGATGTAGGTTTTACAGTGTTTTACTATCCAGTGTTTCACTGTTTTTTAATAAATACGTGTTGGGTCAAATACATATCTGAATTTAAAAAGCTTATAGCTAATACTAACCTAGGGGAACACAACTGAGGATGTGTCCCTAACATCTGTTGGTATATTATATATTTTTTTCTGTGTCTTGTGAAGAGATATTCGGCTCAGGTTGTGCTGTTATGTGCTCTGCTGCCACTGTCAAATGCTTTTTGCTACGTAACATCTGTGGAACCAGGTAACAGAGAAGAAAAAACACACTTTTTTTTCATTTTAAAGATATCAAAACACATTATTCGTTATTCACAATATTTACGGCTTTGCATCCGTAGACGTGACCCACTGTCAGGACGAAACAGATAACACATGGCATGCAGTAGGATCTAAATGGAGAAACAGTAGATGTATGGACTGTACCTGCAATGGATGTTGCTCTGCGTAAGTACATATATCATAAAACTATTAAAAGGTGATAAAACTCACCTATCTGTGCATTTACATATTCTACTGTTTACTTTGTAATTGCAGGTATTCCACCCCCACTCAGTTCCCTGATGACTGTGTGTCAGTGTTTGACTCAAAAAAATGCAAATACATAGTGCACAAGAAGGACAACCCAGCAGTGCAATGTCCAATTTATGGTGCAATAGGAAAGTGATTGAGACCGTTATTTTTTTGTTGATGTTGAAGAGAAAGAAAGAGAGAGGCCATCAGACATGATCCCTCAGTGGCCTCCCACAAGAACAGTTTTTCCCATTTTGAAATGAGGTGGCCAAAACATTGGAAACACCTGTAACATCTGTACAACTGTGCTACCCATTAAACTGCAGTAATAAACAAAAAAAAAAGTAGAATTATCACCTTTCTGACATATTCAAAATACTGAGTGACTGAACAACTGAGAAATTAAAACCTTGTAGAAGTAGAAGTCGTGGCAGAGCTGCTGTATTGGATTGTATTAGATACACGATAAAGTACACGTGTACCAAATAAAGTGGTCAATAAGTGTATATTTACGTGCATTATGACGATTTAGCTTATGTTCATGCGTCATTAATGGATTGTCTTTAAATGTTCATAAAACAGCATGTGCTTTGTGATAAAGTGACAAATTGTGTTTCCAATAAACAGAAACAAACTTTGTTTGCCTGTTGTATAAATGTGCCAAATATCAGTATTACTCTCTGTCCACTATTAGCTATTTTGACTTTCCTGCAAATAAATGTCATTGGCAGAGGTGGGTTACTTTATCAACCAATAGAAACTTTCCAGTCATTTAATTTTGGTGTACTGTCACAGAGTTGACATAAATCAAATGAGACCAAACTTTAAAGAAACCAACAAGACATGGTTCATCTACTTTCTGTCTTTCCAATATTCCAATATTATTGCTCATGTCTGTATCAGGAGCATACCTTCATATAATGCAATTCAGCAGAACACCACAACAGACCGCAAACAGCAACCAAAGAAAGTTGAGTTTAAAAGTGGCCACTAAGTCACTTGTCACCACTAGGAGGCAGAACAACCACACATATTCTGACAAATCCACTATTTTACTTTCATCACTTCTTCCTCTCCAGAGAGAGAGAGAGAGTTGAAAACACAAGGAGAGTTTTGCAGAGACTCGTACAGTTGGACCTTTATTGTCAGAGGATATCTCTGTTGCACGGCCTTCATGCTTCATTAACAAAAAGCAGCGAGAGCGTGTGGTTCTTTATTCATGCTGTGTTGGTCCCAGTGATGACAGGGTACCAACAGCAGTGAGACCCACTGCACTCATCATTTCTGTCTTCAACACCTGAGTTATAATCACTGCTGTTCTCCGGATTATTTGGATTTTATTTAGTGCTGAAGACACATGTTCCAGGTTGAAGGAAGAATCTACACGGAGGATTTACTTTGTTTTACTTAGGTGGTTTTATTCATCATCTCATCTGTATGAGATTTTCTTCAGGTGGAATAATGCCTTCATGCCGGAGCAGAAGCGTATGGTTTCCAGTGGTGTTTGGTGCTGCCCTGGTTGTTCTAACTGCTTGTAATGCTGGACCGAACCAGGACAGAAGGCAGACTGGGTCGTCCTCATGCTATGGAGGCTTTGATCTCTATTTTGTTTTGGACAAGTGAGTTACCTGACACACTGACACTGTTAGAGAGGGCAGATGAACATGATATTTTCTGTTGATAAGTGAAAGCCATTCATGTTAAAGTCTATGAAAAACATTAGTTACTGAATCAGAATACATTATTTTTCAAGTTGTTTTTTTTTTTTTTTGCATTGTATCTATCCCCAGTGACTTGAATATGCCACTCACCTGTCTCTGCTAGTGGTCTTAAAAATCATGGTGTCACGATTTATGCAGCATATTAGTGCATAAAGTAAATGGATATGCATTATTTGATGTTGTTCTCCTGCTTCACCCAGCCAAAGCCATGCTTTGCCAAAATGCTTTCATGGTATCATCACCATTTTTGTTGTCATTACGCCCCCTGGTGTCATGTCATACAGGAAAAATGGATGGATGGATGTTGTATCTCAAGTAGTATACAGGATGTTTGGCCTCACTGCAGAATTATTTGGACACATTGGTCTTGATTTTAAAAACAGTTTCCATGTTTATCTAACCTAGTTTCTGGTTGTCTTTGTTGTCTTTGTATCTGGAAGTTATATATGACATATATATAAGTTGTAAGTGAATATCCTTGCTTTACGGGCTGTAAATAATATCATCAGCAATGTCAGTGTTACACATCAGTGGTGTTTACCTGAGGTTTCCTAGTTACATGTAGGACCTGTAGAGAAATATGGACAAAGCTTCTCGGGTACTGACAATGAACTTACTCAGACTGTTGCCTTTGGATTATAACTGACTACTTACTTTTTAACATTTCTGTAGACCTGGCATTATACATTGTTTTTATGACTTTTTCACCAAAGGCAAAAATGGTTTCCAAGTAGGTGAACAACAAATGTATTATCCAACTCATTCTTCATCATTTCTGTCATCTAAAATATTTGATTTGAAGATTGCACTCTGCCAGAACCCTCTTGTTTCCCTCTCTTTTTCTCTCCCTCTAAAAAGGGTGATGGATTTTCCAGTTGTCCTAGACTACGTGTTAGTGCCAACTCCGGGCAAACTAAGTTCTCTAAGGGGAAATTGGCAACTGTGTGTAACAGAGAGCAATTGTTAGCATGTTCTAACAACATGCGTGACCTGGCAGCATTTATTGTCTGGTGCCAATTCACTGCATTATCCGTTCCTTTAATGTCCACTTAAGCAATGTCCACCTTTAAGCACTGATGTCCTCCACCTACCCTTACTGTGCTATCACAGGATCACTTTTCTCCTCTCCTCACTCCCCATGTCTACACTGCCCTTTCTCCATTAGGTCCAGATGTCCCTGTGTTTCAGCCAGTTGGCTGGGCTTTTTGTGCTGGGACTTGTGTCATGGTAACAAAGGAAAAAAATGTTTTTTTGTCAGGGTGTGGGGTTATAAAAACACAGTTTAAATGAAAGACATTTAGATAAGCATGAACACTGATATAGGATACATGGCTTCTCAAACTCTTAACCTGATACACTTCTATATTGTAGATAATTGGATAATTAGACCATGTAACTACACTGAGAAGTTTCTGTGTTGCTAAATCTTTAATCCCTTTATCTTTATTTTCTAACAACAACGGGTTGGGCTAAGGACTAATGAATGTTGATATTCAATCCAGTAAAAACATCAAATAGAAATTTGAATAAAAACAGCTCAGTATTACCAAATAGGGAGTAGAATGAAACATGATTGCGTGATTGTGATGATAGAGCTGACTGCATGAAATCCTCTTGAACATTAATTGCAGGTTTATTACAAAGATGTTAACAGTATTCTCAGGAGTCATTGCTGTGTCTTATCGTAAACCAGGTCTGCTGCTAGTAAGTATATACCCATGAACAACAGGTTTTATTTTATCCTATTTAGCAACTTTTCCATGGATGACTTACTGAATGGAGATATAGGCACAGGCCCAGGCACCCAAAATGTCAGGGGGCAACTGCTTACAGATGCAAATGACTATCTGAGAAACAAATGCTACTAGAGGTGCAAAAAGACTGCAGAGAGGTGCAAAAACAAAGGGTGTAAAAAAGCAATGAAAACCAAACAAAAATGACAACAGAAAAAAGAAAAATGACATAAAAAAAGCACAAGACATCAAACAAAACATGGAAAGCTACTACTGAGGGATGAAAATTTACTAGATGCAAAATAACATACATAAAAAGACTACAAATGGTCTCTGTTAGTCAGGGGGTCTTGCTCCAGTATAAGAGGGGTGAAAAGGTTGTAGTACTAGGGGCCCAGTGTGTCATAATCTGTTCATGACCTATTGTTCATTTGACAGCACTCAAACAGTAGCGCAGAGACAAGTTCATGTAAGTTTAGACACACAGCAGTGGTAGAAAAAGACATCCTCCCATTCTTTTGGCTTTTCTCTTCCAGATCTGGGAGCGTGCAGAATCACTGGACTGAAATCTACCATTTTGTTGAACATCTAGCACAAAAATTCATAAGGTAAGAATATTATAACTCTGTCATCAGGTGTCTGTGGGAAAGCATGTAAAGTGGAGATGATCTAACAGAGTTTACTTTTCTCTTCTCCTTGCCCCAGCCCACAGTTGCGGATGTCTTTCATTGTGTTCTCCACTGAGGGAAGGATTTTAATGACCCTGACAGAAGACAGGTGGGTGCAGATCTCCTCCAAACAGCCCTTAATCCTTTTCTTTTCTGTCATCCAGCTGAAATGAATGAATGGAAATACCAGCTGGTCACAGGTCACACACAGTTACGATCCCCCTGCATTTTTATCACCAAGAAGATATTCCAGACAGATACTTTCTCTCGCTGCCTGTAGTGTTGTCAGTCTGGACAACCACTTCATCATGGGGTTTTTGACACACTGTTGACAGCTTATGTGCCTTATCTTTTTCCAGCAACCACTGCTTCACTGCTTCCCTCATATCTTTTTCTACAAAAGGCTTATTTCCTGTCAATCTGCATGACACCGAAACATTTCAATTGATTCATCTCTTACTCATTGCTGGTATTTGATGCAAATACTGGCCTTGTGGAAAGTATTATTCTGTTACTTTGCCTGACAGTGTCTGGTCTAATGTATTTTCACTAACAATCTGATAAAATAAATGTTTTCAATTACATTGAATTATCAACAATGTCTTCTCAGGGAACGCATTCGCAAAGGTCTGGAGGAGCTCCGGAGGGTTCTTCCAGGGGGAGACACCTTCATGCACGAGGGCATCCTGAGGGTGAGCAGACTCTGCATGTCCAACTTTGAGCTGGTATCTGCTTTATCTCAGTGCTGCTTCCATGCAGAGCAGATTCCAGACCACTAAATAGCTGTTGTTTTAGAGGAGGAAGGAGTTCAGTTGTTCACTGCGTGCCAACTAGTCTACTGTCTCAGTCCAGCTTTTCTCTTTTCACAGGCCAGTGAGCAGATATACTATGGAAACACTGAAGGTGCGTATTCTTGTTGGCATAGATAGTCAAGTACAGTAAACTGTTTCTAGTGTATGGCAGTTCTTTACTACAAAAACTACAAAACTGTTATTAATGTGTGACTGATTATGTTTCTGTGAGCATCTGCATTAAGTCAACGGCTCCCAACCTGGGGAGGCCCAACAGGTTCACACGAGTAGGCAAGCAGTAAGCAGTGCTCACCAGGTTTTGGCACATTTACCTGTGTACTTAAACTATAATATTTTTGTGTTAGATTTGGTTTTAGAACATTTATATTTGTCTTTTAGGCCCCCACAAACTATTCAAATTACAACGTGAAAGAGTGAAACGTTTCCTTTGTACAGTGAAATTAAATCCAGTTCAGCACAACAATATTCAGTCTTGGTGACATTTTAATATACAGTATGTGTGAATTCAGAGGTGGTGAAGTTAGAGGTGGTGTTGCACTGTATTATAGTATGTAGTATATTACATATATGGTCTTTGTAAAAGTAGACTGGGATTGGATTAAATTGTGCAGGTGTAACTAATAAAGTGTAATACTGGATCAGGAGCTGTGAGTTGTTTGGCACACCTTGCAATAATGTTGAAAGTTTAAGTATGCATGATAGGAGATATGTGATGTTAGCTACCTAAAATGATTTAGTTTTTCTATTTTTTTATGAGGGGGGACCCCGCATATATTGGTATCAGTTTATATTGGTATCGGAAAATAAGAGTTAGACAATATCGGTATATCGGATATCGGTAAAAAAGCCAATATCCAACATCCCTATTTTATAGCTTCAAACATCTACCACAAGCTCAGAATGAGTGTTTATTTCTGATAGGGAGGTCTGGTGCATTCTTCAGGGATCTAACTGTATTGTGATATACAGTAGGTTATAATATGTTAGATTGAGCAAGTTTGCTTTTACTGTTTACTGTTTAACAATGATGCATAGTTATTTTCAGTAGGTAAGAGGAAAAGTAAAGTAAAGTAAAGTAAAGTAAGGTAAAAGAGGACATGTTAAGTGAGCACAAGTGACCAAATTCTTTCTGTCTGCAGGTTATCGCACTGCCAGTGTTATCATAGCTCTGACAGACGGAGAGCTGCATGAGGATCTTTTCTACTATGCTGAGAGAGAGGTGAGAGAGCAAAATAGAGGTTAAATGGGTCACACAAATTATAACCAGGTGAAATACAGTATGTGACTGTTGACATGATGGACTACAGTAGATAAAACACACTCCACGTCAACACTTTGATCCTAGTCTGGAAAAATGTGGTCAAAGCATCTGTCAGATTTACACCTCTGTGCCCAGAAGCTCTCCTCACATCTGTAGTGGGATCTAATGATTTATTTGCTGCTCACACCAGTCAGGCTCTATAGGTGGAGGCGTGCAAAAACCTAAAGAATGGAGTGCTCTCTCACACATGTTGACAACAAGTGGAGCTAATGTCCCCACTATCTTGAAATGCAGCCTTTCTATTGTCACATGATGCCTGAGTAATATTTTTCACTGGAAACATGATGTTGCCCAACCTCTTGTAAAATCTTAGAAGTCAGATAAACACAAGTCTTTTTTTGACCATGTTTTGAATGATGTTGTGAAACGCAGAGGTATAATTGAACCCAGGTGTTAAGCTTCTTCCTGTTTTTGCTGTGAATCTATGTGCATACCTGACAGGCCAACCGCTCCCGAAGTCTTGGTGCCTCAGTTTACTGTGTGGGGGTGAAGGACTTCAATGAGACACAGGTGTGTTTTTCTATGTACAGTATCTTAATGTCTTGTGATGTTTGGGCTTCAGGGACTTGAGTAGATCTGAAGCCTTGTAATTCAAATGGATATATACGAAATGCTGCCAATAAGCCATTTTTTTGTTATAAAGTGCTTTAAATTGCATAAAAGCACAATTTGTCATTAAAACATTTTGTCACCATCTATTCCATGATATCATTTGAAAGTATTTATCCAACCATCAGACTCACAAGTCAGCCTTCAGCCTGCCAACTCTCTTTCAAAACAACTTAAGAAGACATATTCTACTGAAGTAATCAATGCAGTGTGAATCAATAAGGCTATTTTCCTTCATTATGTAGTGTGAAAATGATTTGTTTGTCTTCCAAAGGATTGTACTTAAGTAATTTTCACAATTGTGTTCATATGAACTATCCTATTTTAAATAAGTATCCTGCAAATCCAACTAATGTTGTGTCTAGTCAGACAATTTGTGATGAATGCCAGCTGAATATGGGCAGCTAGACAGTGACTCAAAAAAAAAACATTTGTAATGTGTGTTTGTAATAACTGTGCTTGTTTCCTCTGTAGCTGGCAAAGATTGCTGATAGTAAGGACCATGTCTTCCCTGTAAATGATGGATTTGAGGCCTTGCAAGGTGTCATCGATTCAGTAAGAATTTCACTGCTGATAAACATGTTCAAATAGCACACACACAGGGAAACAAGGCAAAATAGGTTTAAAGCATGACATGTTATTCCGTAAGTGTGGCCAGGGACAGAATTCCAGGAAAACCTGCTGCGACTGTGACTCTCCTGCTTTTGATCAGTGCAACTAACATCTGGACAAACATGATCAAAGTGTGTGCTATATGTGTTAAGACCCACCTCGGTGGTGTTGATTTAAATTTCTGTATCCACCAGCTTGAGAAATGAAAAACAGTTGTCACTGGTGTACTGGGGTTGTTGAGTTGAAGGTCAGGCAGATGAGTGTCATCTGGAGCAGATTAAGCTGGTGCCTCTCATTCATGTGTGTGGGATAGTGGGTCAAGAATCAGTAATGATTAAAATTACATGGGCAGAAGACAAATGAGAATAAATGACTCGAATTCCAGAGACTCCGGTGGCAAAAGGTTAACTTAATGGGCACACAACACCATGGCTGTAGCTAAAATTATTCATACAGTTTAGAGAACATGTACACACACAACAAAACAGAGGATCAAATAGTAATGAAGCTGTAAGCAGGGATCCTATGTGTAAGAAAGCTTCAACATCTGAGATACTCTGCTAACACCTGAAAAGTGTTGCAATGATGAGCTCTTTGATTAACTTCTCCTCAGATTCTGAAGAAGTCCTGTATCGAGATCTTGGCAGCAGAACCCTCTAGCATCTGTGCTGGAGGTAAGACAAGGATGATTTACCTCCCTTCCAACCTTTTTAGGATGTTCAAAAATAAAATCTTCAGCAAAACTCTTTATAGAAAACAAGCTTGTCGGCCACACCACAGAACAAGGCATGTGTTGGGCTTGTGCTAATCTTTCCAGGGGAACATCATATTAACAGTTCAAACTCTTTCTGACAACAAAACCTTTCTGTCTCCAAGAGCATTTAAAGTCAGTAACCAGAAGGCAAGGCAAAAGTGTTTGTTGACTGTTCCACTTCAGGACGATAGGGAGTTTGTGTATTACCGTGGGCCGAAAGAACAAAACCTAACCTAACTGTAAAGATATTTTTGTTGAAGTTATTTTTGTGCTTCTTTTCTCTTCACCCAGAGTCCTTCCAGGTGGTGGTACGAGGTAATGGTTTCCTCCATGCCCGAAATGTTGATAAAGTTCTGTGCAGCTTTCGAATCAACGACACCCTCACTAAAAGTAAGTGGACTGGACTTCACTGTGTAACAACACACTGCTCTGATTCACTGCATGCTCTGGTTCTTAATGTATTAACATTCAAAGCGGATTACTGGGTTCATTTACAATAAAACAACATCTGGAGTAAATACTTAAGTAAGCCATTAGAAAATTCATCTGAATTATACGTAGCTGAGCTTCCCAAAAGTCAACACCACGTCAGCCGGCACAGTTGGGAACTTCTTCGTTCAAACCGGCAGCTTTGCTGGTGTTACTGGTATCATGCTTTCTTGTTTTAAACAACACATTGTGTAATTTTGCTTCCTGGAAAGTATCCAGAAACAAGAGATTAAGGCAAAAGAGAACCACACACGAGGTAGAGGGAAGGAAAAAGCCTTTAGAGCACAGTAAGTTAACCCACAGTCTTTACTAGTGACTTACTGTAATGATTGTGAAAACCACTTTCCACTATGCATGCCACAGTAGCTGCAGGACGTGCTGGTTTAATTACAGAGGAAGACATTAACCAGCATTAAGGTACAAATATAGGGACCATTCCTTTTTTCTTTAAACCAGTGGCATGTCACTGCTCATGTTAGTGCATCCTTATGCCTCAGGCTGTTAGACTGAGACATAAGAATGCACTAATTAACTTTCTCTAAAATTGCTATCAACTGCCTTTGTATTTCTTTCTAAAGAAGTGGTCTGTTTGATGTTCCATCATGAGCATGTTTTATACGTTCTCATATTTCTTAAATAGTATATGTTGTTGGTCATGTGTACAGTATGTACAGTGCATGTATATACAAGAGAGTTTCTTAAACTAAGTGATGGGTCCTTTGAAGATGCAATGCAATCAGAATTAATCAGAAGTACAGGCTATCACATGACATCTTCACAGACATTAAGAACAGGCATCTTGCTCTTTAAATCAAATTCTTGTAACAAAGAATAAAATATATTCTCAGTAAAATACTGTTAACAGTCTCTCAGAGTCATTTGTGTTTCTCTGTGACACAAGATCCAATTTCCTGGGGAGAAACACTGGACATGGAAACAATTTGAGTAAAATTATCTCTGTATGTCACAACAATTATACTGTATGTTGTATACTGAACCTCCAGATTCATTCACTTTTTTACAGTCAGTCCTCTGGAACTTATTTACTTCACATCAGGGGTAAATGTTAAATGAACATAATTGGGCCATTTTAGCTTGCCTGGAGATAAATATGTGATTGTCCACAAGAAAAACATTCATTTCTAATACGTCGTTACGTGACCTTGCTGACTCCTCTGCCCCAGGTGTTTTATATACTTTGTAAATATGGTAACAAGTTAAAAAGAAAAGCAGCTAAATCTAACTAATGTGCTGAGCAGATGAATCAGTGTTTGAGGTTGTTTGGAAAAAGCAGCATTAAGTACAGTCACAAACAAGGATTTGGCAGTTCTGGTCCTGAGCTATTCATTTTCATGAGTGATGTTAAAGTGGACAATGCTACGTTATGTTAATAATGTGTTAATGAAGTACAGCTTGATTGGCATTTGCCATAGAGCACCAGAATTGACAGTTCCACCACTGGCACCCTGTTCTCTTAAAAAATGGGAGCAGGTTTACGCTGAGCACACGTCATTTGCATGTAAGAGTCTGGAGACGCTGTGGTGAACGCTATGCTGCCTGTAAGCATCATTAAGCATCACTGGCTTGGTAGTGGGTCAGTGATAGGGAAGCATGTCCTTGGAGGGCAGTATAAACGTCCATGTTATACCCTAAGTGCTGTGAGGTACTGGGATGAAATCATCTAATTCTTGCAAGAAAGCAGAGAAACATATTTCCAAAATAATTAAACTGTTCTCAGTTGTAATATTAGCTAAATCTGATGAGTTGAACTAAAGACTAATATAACTACTACCATTTCCCAGAGTCTGTTGTGTACTGAACTTGACAACAGTCCATTGCAGCGAATAGTCGCTCAAAGGCTTTATATCTGCCATTTAAGCAGTACTTCCAAATAATTTACTGGTTAAAGTTGAACTCTGTGCACTTGTCTGGGCCCCGCATGACCTCACTCTGCACTCGGGGAGTAAGCTGTCCAACAAAACATAGTGACGTGGCCTTGCCAGCATTTTTATCCTCAGAGTATTGTAACAGTGAAAACTGCCAGACCACAGAGAATCAGGTCCCATCTGTGCTTTACTGGACATTTCTTTAGTTTGTCCTTTTTGTCTTGCCTTAATAGTGTAAGGCCATTCAAATTGTGAGGTGGGTGCAGAGATTAACTCTAAGTGGGACCATTTCTGCCCCAGTTTGTGTTGGCGCTGAGCTGTTTTTGGCAGAGTTAATCTCCCTCCTCCCTTTTGTCTTGCACGGTGTTTCTAGGGGAAAGCAGTCTTGTCCTATGCAACTTCTTTGTGTTGATTTCCTCAGTTCTGGGGTATGCTCTCCCCCTGCCAGGATAAACAGGCCGGCCTGGGCGACAATGCTTGTTGAAGCCATTTTCCTAAAAACCAGCTGAACTAGGCGAGGACATAGGTTTTTCCTGAAAAACAAAAAGCTCAGATTAAATAGTTTGTATTTCTGAGAATGACACAGATGTCTTTAGACAGGAGACAAGTTACAGTGAAACACATGGACTTCTGTGAACATATGTGTGATTTCCCCTCTTTTACTGAAAAATACGCGATGACTTAAAATGAATCATGTGGTGTTGATCAGTGATTAAACTGATCTTGTTGTAAGCATGCTAAGCAGTGACATAATGTGAAAGGTGACTGAAGTCATGATTGTAAAACCTCCTGATTAGGAAACTTTATATGTCAATGAATAATACAGACTCTTACCACAAGACTGGAATATCTGGCTCATGTTTTTATTGTTTGTTTCCTGTTCTCTGCTCCTCTAGTGGTGAAACCTTTGGTTGTGGAAGATACATATCTTCTCTGCCCTGCACCAGTGCTTCAAGATGAGGGGATGTAAGTCGTATAATTTATTTAAATAAATGTGAGGTTACATAGCCACTCTGTCCATCTATTGTGTTTCTCTTAAGTACTGCTTAAATGACAACTTAGACATTTTTCTTTTTCTTTCACCAGGGCAGCTAATCTTTATGTCAGTATGAATGAAGGTCTCAGTTTCATCTCCAGCTCGGTCACCATTACCACTGTGGGCTGTGTGAGTACAGCTTAGTGTACCACCTTTTAACCGAAAAACTGCGTTCTATCTGAGTCTTTGTGCATTTCAGTAAAAAAATAAAACAGACTAACACTAACAGTAACAAACAATTCAAACGGTGCAATACACACTTAAGATGTCTAAATGATGGATAAATATGAATTAAAGTATTTCAGCATCAGCTGAAATTCGATGTTTAAATGTTGATTCCATGGAAGATAAAACCAAAAGAGCCTCTTTTCTGCAGAAACCTTTACACATAGAGACGCTGTTTACATTTATTTAGTGTTCTACATACTCAGACAGTCTGTGTTGATGTGTCTGTCTCTGTCACAGTCTGACGGGACCATCCTGGCCATAGCTCTGCTCATCCTGATGCTGCTCTTGGTCTTGGCACTTCTCTGGTGGTTCTGGCCTCTCTGCTGCACAGTGGTGAGTTTCTTAAACACTAATGCAATAATAACATGCGCACATGCTGCTTTACAAATAGCTCCTTGTTTGCTTTTAAATTTTAGGTAGCTTCACAACCCTTTCATATACAGCATTGTTGCTTGTGGGCAATAAATCTTTCTGTCTTGTTGGGCTAAAGACCCTGAAACACATCATTTTAATTTCCCATTTCCCAACATTCCCATGGAGAGAAAGTTAGGATCTGAGTTACTAAAGGTTGGGTTGCTGAATCCGGGCATCTGAATGTAGTTGACAACCAGAAGAGGTCAAGGCCACCAGGTGTGTTTAAGTAATTATACCGCTGTTAAAATAATTTGTGTTTCCAAAGGTCACAGCAGGTGACCTACAACGACACACCTCCCTAATGATGAAACCTTTGTTATTGAGTAGAAACTAAAAACAACATAGTCAGAGTCTTTTGGTTTGATATTTGTTACTATGAGATTTTTAGGAGCAAAATACAAAAGTTTCTCAGAAAGTGTTTTTATAACAGTCATCTGTTTTGGATACAGTAAAAAGAGGAAATTAGTCTGGAAAAACACATGTTTGTGCCGTTATTTAGACGGTGGTCAAACTGCCAGCATCACAAAACACAAAACTCCAACTGTCTTGTTGGCAGCTCTGTCAAAATCTGTATTTCACCTTGCAAGTGAAGAGCAAAGTGTCTCCTCAAGATTCATGCCAACATTTCCAGCACTGGAAACAGGAAAAACCATAGAGAGATGTCAGCTTTTACAACATGGCTGTCCCTCCCTTTACTTATTCGGTTCTTGTCCATTTAGCTGAAAATCCTGTCAGCGTGTCTGTTTAGGAAAATGATGGTAGGTTACCATGGGGAATCATTTTATGTTCCAGGATTTGGAAAAGCGTGGAGGAAAATCACAAATAAGAATCAGAATCACTTAATTTTCCAAGTCCATTTGATGTGAAAGAAACTGTTTTTATTACACTGGTGAAAACATGCAGACAGCTCATGTGGTGACAGATATACACAGGCAAAATGGTACAAAGGAATAATGCCAGACATAGACTAAACTGTACATGCTTAAAAATACATTGTGTCTGCATGAAGTTATGTCAGTCATGTAATGTTGCAGCTGTATAACACACTAAATGAAATTAAACAGATAAAGGAGAAAAAACAAAACATAGAAATACTATAAAGTTTTATGTATTATAGATAACATTTCTCCATACCTAACATAAGGGCAAACAGTATTTATGAGCCTTTTACTGCTTTAGTCCCATAATCAACAACCTCAGGCCAAAAAATCTGGATAGCAGATTTCTAGGTCAGTGCATTGCTCTTGTAAGTAGGAAAAAACAACTCCTCAGCTATGTGTTGTGTAACCGTCTTGTTCCACACAGAAAACACATTACACTGACATGCAGATTGAATAAAAATCAGTTTTGATTCATGTGTTTGTGTCTTGTGTCATCTTCCTATGTATAACAACACCTTCATTCGTATTCCCCTCAAGTAGACTCTCTGTGTATTTTCTCCCCCTCAACACAGATCATCCATGCACCCCCACCACCAGCTGTGGAGGAGAGTTCGGTAAGACCTGCTCCATCTCCACTTAATTTTTTTCTTATGACTCAAAAAAGAAAACAAACAAAAAAAAAAACTTAATTTCTAAACTCATTATTTAAGATTCAGACAGCTGCCAGTGTTTAAGTTGTGTAATTGTTGAGTTTACTCTGACAGTTGAAACCCCAACAACCACGTCATTCACTGCCTGGTATAAAACTCATATTTTATTCGTTTAGTAATTAATCAAACGTGTTGTAAATTAACGCCCTCTAAGAATAACAATGAAATTCTGACGTTTACTGTTTTTTCTTCTCTACTGTTTTTACTGTTTTTATGTTTTTATGATTTTAATTCATGTTTTTTCATATTTTTTTTTCATCAATTCCTCTGGAGTCCTCAATGTCACTGGATTATAATGTTAAACTGAATAATAATATTATTTCACATGTATTTGAGCAACAAATTCACACTATTGAAATGCATTCTGACTGACACAAAACACAATGTAACAAGCACGCAACTTTGGGACAGGCTGCCTTTATTTGCACCAATTAAACAGATTAATTGGTGAATATATTTCAGACTCCAATGGCAACTATGGCCTCAAAGAGCTTTCAGCCTTCATTATGGCTTCCTCTGTTTGACATCCTGGTAGATTATGAGTCAGACAGGGTGTATTAAAGAGCTGAAACATCACAAGTTTGGCCAGTGGGCTTTTAAATTTCCTCTGATCTGACAGCCAGCACAGACAGGACAGAAATGAGGGCAGGGGTTGGAGTCAGACAGACAGGCATTTGCTTCAGTTGACTGTCTGGTGACCATTTTTACTTGTAGCTCGTAGGTGTTCATTTTGGTTTTTATATATTAAATGTATGTAAAAATAATTATATAACAAGAATCTACCTTGTATTGCCCCTTGATTGTAGCTGGTTAGCTTGTCAAATGTCACAATATTAAACACTCTCCCATAGGATGATGAGGACTTTGAAGCTCCTAAGAAGAAATGGCCAACTGTAGATGCCTCTTACTATGGAGGGAGAGGAGTTGGGGGAATCAAAAGGATGGAGGTGAGATCTAGCAAACCTCAAGGACTGGATCTGTTGTGTCCATTAACAAGAATGACTGCCTAACATGTAAAGATGCAACAGCTTCACCGCTGTGGTTGCTAAAAAAGCGCCGTTAGTTAAGAATCAGTAAACTTGATTTAACTATACCAGCATCACACTGTTGAATTTAGTCTCTAGATTTCAAGTCTGACACACTTACCTGACCATGTTTGCCAAATTTCTAGCATTAAAGGAAGGTAGTGTGTGGCACTAGATTTTACATCTCTGACTGACTCTCCATTATCAGGTTCGCTGGGGTGAGAAAGGCTCCACTGAAGAAGGTGCAAAGCTGGAAAAGGCCAAAAATGCTAAAGTGAAGATGCCTGAGCAGGAGTATGCGTCTCCACCCACCCGGGTTCTCAACAATGGCATGCACAAACCCCCAGGACCACGCAAGTGGTACTCACCCATCAAGGTACCAGAGCGAGAAGCCAGGAGGGAGTGTGTTTGGTCTGCAGAAGGTCTTTCACTGTTGTTTCACTGTTGACAACTAAAAATAGGAAACATATAGGAATTATGAGTTTCAACTATTTCAACATAAAAAAATAAGCCTTGAGAATTAGTGAGATACTTGTTCAATACGTCTGTGACTATAGTTGACATTTAATTTCTAAACGCATTCATGATTGTTTAATAGCTGCGCTCTGCTTATTTCAGCTGTTAGCATGTGTATCACATAAAGTCAACATCTGTTACAAATTACGTCATGTTAATCTGGCTGAGGATATGTAAGTAATAACATTAATAAAATGTTGAAGCTAAAGTAGCATGAGATGTGTTAAGGTAATAATACTTGTGACCACTGGCACAGTTTCCTCCAGGGCTAGCATGGGGTTAAAGGAGTCTTTCCAAAGCCTTGCCAATTGGCGGGGGACTGCTAATAGAAACCAGACTCCTGTTGGACTGACCTCCAGGGAGCAGGGCTGCACAGCCAGCAGTTTTGCGAGGAAAAACAGCTGCATTGTCTGCTGTTATCCTCAAAGTATTTGATCCGTTTAAAAACTATGCAGTCTGTTCACAATGAGCTGAAGAGATTTCAGTTGGTCACTGTGAGACCAACGTAGAAATGGAATGAATCATTTCACCTATAGAGTTTTTGAGTGTCTAAGAGAGAAAATAAAAGGGTAAATACCAGAGACCTAAAGTTTTAAGTCAATAAATAGGAGCTGTTTGTTTAAAATGAAGGTTATGTAAGATCACTGTAACAATAATGTTATAAATCCTACTGTGTTTCCATAGAGCAAACTTGATGCATTGTGGGTTCTTTTAAGAAAAGGCTATGACCGTGTGTCTGTAATGAGACCTCATCCAGGTGACAAGGTAAGTTAAACATAAAAGCTACATACTTTACAGCATTAATCACCCTGTATTTTATGGACTGACATAAGGCTTTGGCTGTGCATTGTCTGTCTTTTGTATCTGAAAATGTTGAGAAAATAGACCAGCTGTGAGTGTGCACAGAGAGACTCATGGGAAAACTTAGGGTGAGGTGAGATTCAGACTGCATGCCTGGCTAAAATCCACTGCAATGTAAAGACGTCTAGTGAAGCCATCATAAAAAGGCAAAAGCAATTCCTCTAAAGCCAGCTGTAGTTGGGGGTGGGAGGTGGATGGCCTCTTTGGCAGCTGTCATGTAGACTGAGGCTGTGGGATCTACATGTGTTGAGGGAATTCTGTATATAACAATCCCTCACCCGCAAACGTTTATGTAATATTTCATTTTCCCTGAGTACGACAGAGAGCTGTGTTGATGTAATGTGTACACTCCTTTGTCTTGTTAATAAACTACAATTTATTAAGTTAGCTAAAGTTGTTAATGTACAAAAAAAAGTTAAAGGCAGGTTTTATAAGTAGTCTGGATAAAAACTGTTATTAGTTTCACACAGCTATTTTGACACGTGGGAAAACACAGCTGAAGTGAGAGAATGAAATGATGCTCATGTGATCATGATTTGGGGATGCCATCATCTCAGGTGCTGCTATTTCAAACTACAGGGATAAAAGTAGAGAAATGATAATCAAAATGTATCTTAAATTACATGACGCTATAAGTTATTTGCGTCTGATGTGATGGTACAGACAATAAGACAATAACTCTGTACTTACAAGTGCATGATTGAGTCCTCCTAACTATAAAGCTCTTGATTAGTGCACTGGAAAAAAAACCTTTAGTATTCTTGATGACTTGCAGGAATAAAGATTTTTCTGGTTGCATTTAGGAGTCTCTGGTCAAAGCTTTGCTTTTATAACTTCCCCTGAATCAATGCAGCAGTGGGAGGGAGGACTTGATCTCACTGCCTGCCTGAAAGCAGCTCAAGCCAAGTTCCTGTAACGTGGCATTTATTTTCGAGTCTCTAACACTGGTGTGTTTAATTAGGGAATCAAACACAGGGCAAAACACAGCAGGTTAAAAACTCAACATCGGGAATGTTAAAACACTTTGCTATCATACACACTCACTAGCCACTTAGGTACAGAATAAGATACAGCTCTACAATCTAATGCAATCCAAAACAGCAGGTCTGACATGAATTCTACTTTTACAAGATTATAATTTCTCAGTCTTTGGTGAAACTGTCAGAAAGATGACAAATCTACTATATGTTTCTTACTGAGGTCACAGTGGTTAATTAGTTCTTGAGGCCATTTATGTGAATAGGGTGGTCAAAACATTAGGAACACCTCTTGATATAATGAAATCAAGTAAGGCTCCACCACCCACTATGACCTCACTAATAAACATATAGTAGAACTATCACTTTTCTGATAGTTTCAAGGAAAACGGGGAAATCAAAACCTTGTAAAAGCTGTAGCTGCTGTAATGGATTGCATTAAATGATACAGATGTACATAATAAAGTGGCCAGTGAGCGTATTTTCTTTAGTACCAGTTCATTTTGAGTTTATCTAGCTACAATACAGTGCTGGGCAAATGAAGATTCATGTTACTTAGGGTCCCTGAGGCACTAAGGGAATACAATTACAGGCAGAATTTCTTTTATCCATCATTGCTGAATGTATGACACGCATCATTTTTCTAGATTTTGTCTCAGAGTTCATTTCATCCTATTATCAATGAGATCATTTCTGGCCTTATCAGTCCACTCCAACTCCCTGATCCCCTAATTCCAGCTGCTCCAGGGGTTTAGCTGATAGTCTCACTTGCATGACCTCACTTTGACTAGGAGCAGGGAAAGTGGTCGCAGATCATCTAGTCCAGCTGAGTAAAGCTTATTGAAATAATCACCCATCACAAAAGCTGTGGTAGAGAATTAGAGCATATTTAGGAGTTTGCTGATATCAAAAAGCAGCCATGTAGCCATGTGCTGACAAAATGCAAGGCTTCCATAAGCACATAGTCCACATTATGTGTAGCAGAAAGCTGAAACTAACTGAGCTGTTATATGTGTTTGTTCTGTTAAATAATTAATTTTTAGAAAACAAAAGATCTTGCTAATCAGTTTTAATGATCATATGTTTGAATCTAATCATTATAATCTGAATTTCTTCACATACTGTCTGACGACTTATGATTATACTGTATTTTGTACTATTAATCAGATTCTCTACATACTTTTGAAGTATGAAGTGCCATAAAATTTAAATACTCAAGAGTCAAAATAGTACATAAATAGATTTTTAGCCCAGTTTAGTATTAGATAATAGTATAAAGTAAAAAGTAAAAAGCTTTTTTATCCTTTTTCTTTTACACCAATTGACAAAATAAAATATGCTATACTCTTTCAGTTAATACTTCATTATAGCTCATCATATAAATGTGTATGTGTGTCATAGAAATGGAAAATGTTGCATTGGGAGGACAGAACAACAACCCTAAGTGACCTATTAAATATTTTCAGTTTTTGTTATCTTCACAGTTCCTCTAAATTCTGGTCTGTTTTTAAATTTCAGGGCAGGTGCATGAATTTCACCCGCATAAAGTCTCCCCCTCCTCGCTATCCAGACTACAACCACCACCCATCTCCTATCTATAACCCCCCCAGCATGAGTCCACCTCCACCACAGGGCACCCTCCCTCCAACTCCCAGCTGTTCTCCATCATTCTCCTCCTCCACTCTTCCACCTCTTCCACCAACACCTCCTCCCACCTCCATCACTCCTCCTCCTTACACACCACCTCCCAACCGGGCTCTTCCTCCAACCACCCTGCACATAACTGCTCCTGCAGCACTCCCGCCCACCTCTCCATTGTCCGCCTCCCCAACTGGAACCCTGCCGCCTCTACCACAGGGACCTCCACCTGGGCGAGCCCCTCCACCTGCTCGTCCTCCTCCTCGCCCTGGCCTGTAGAGCTCTGGCAGCAGACAGGAAGGAGTTTGGAAAAGTCCAAGCAGCGACCAGCACACGACTATCTTTGATTGTACCTGAAAGTGAGGACAAATGAGTGCCTCGTGCCACGCGCAGCAGGCTGTGGCCTTACTGCCTGTGAAGAGGAGCAGTGGGTGACTTGTTTTCAGCTATTTGTCTACAGTGACTTTTGTACACATCTAGCCCAACCGTGCAATTGCTCTGATGCTTGAATTACACAGACATTCCCCATAAATGAGGTCATGCAGGCCAGCTCAAAAACATTTGCCTCTATGGTCCTCAGAGCTGCTTCAAGCCCTCTTGTCGCAAACATTGGCTGAATACTGATAAACCAGAGGAACAGCTTCTACTCTTGCCTCCGTACATCAACAAGGAGCACAGTTTTATTCATAGTGTAATTCTAAAATATGTGCCTGTGCACATGATAAGAGATAAAATATGACTTAGAGGGATCTCAAAATCCCTGTTATTGTATTCTTGAATGTTAAGCAATTGCATACAATAGTGTTTGAGTCAGCATTTCTTTCTTTTCATAGTATTTCTACTTTGTCTTTTCAACATTAAAGACATTTTATTTGTATTTTTATCAATATGTACATCTTTATTTTAATTTTAATTTATGAGTTTAGAAATACACGTATTGCTGGTAACAGCATAAGCATAATGAAACAGCAATGCAACATATCTGAACTTGATTTAAAACCAGCCTAATGTGAGTAACAGCTGGGTAATTTTTAGTGGACATCAGACTAAAAAATTAATTAGGATTAGATCAACCCTATTACTATAACACACCTGACCAAAATGATTGCAATCATGGCTATAACTGCATATGCTCTAGGTATCAGTATGTGTATATGTGTATATGCCAAAATCAGGGAAAAGCTTTGCACATCATTCTGCTCATCCACCCAGGGCTTCTTGCAAAAGTTGGGTTTTATGTAAATAATTTTGATATAACCGAGTGCGTTAAAATGTGTGTGTGTGTGTGTGTCAGAAAGAAAGAAACTAGTCTACTGTATGGATCTATAGTAAATCCACCAATTTACTGACCTGAGTCAGTATCAAGTAAAGATCATCTTCAACAAATCTGACTTTTTCCACAAAGTACTTTCAGTTCCTAAAAGCATTGGTTATAAAAGCATGCTGTTTCGTGGGTCATATAAAGTTCAGTGTTGATTAAATGAAAGGTTGATATGAAGTTTTTGTTTGATGGTGATGGGGGAGTCTGAGCAGGATACAAAGCAGATTGCAAGACTTCTTTAGCAACTAGAAAGACAGAATGTCATTTTCCATCAATACAGTATGTAGACACCCACGTCTGTGTCATTCAACATGAAAGTAAACAATGCAAGTGTATAAAACTGGACTTTGTCTTTCTGTATTTCTCTTCAAATATGAGTGCTGACTTGTAAATGACTTGGATTTAATTCCTGACAAAGTGAAAGCAGCCAGTGAGCCACAGTTTTTTGTCTAAGTCTTCATCTAAAACCTGTAAAGACTTCAGTGGCTTCACCCCTAAGTCACTCTGCATCCACATTGTTCCTGTTTTTCCAAACTCAGCTTTTTGCGGTTTGCAAAGCACTGAGTAGCTATCTCATTCCCTGTGAAGGGGGGAAAAAGAGAAAAGAATATGCAGAGTATACGTAGATAACCATCTCCAGATGTTTGTATATTGCATAATGTCACATGCACAAAAGAAGTGAACTATCTTGGAAAATATTAGACACCATCTAATCCTCAGGAAATGTGGACAGGCTGCAGGAATCGTGTGCCAGTGCTAATCATTTGCGACACAATTTGGGGACAGTGGATAACAAGACACTGAAATAACAAGCCGTAACTTCTGAATGTCTCAAATAAGGTGATTTTATTGTTTTATTTTGTCATTTGAAATTGACAAGATGCAAAGACATTTTATATTTAAGCTGTTTCATAGAATTTTTCATGTCAAGTCAATCAGAGTTCAACGTATCTCGAATCAGTTTTCAGTTTTCGTTTCCACTTAGTTTATTACAGCAAAGATGTCTAATTCTAAGAAAGAATACTGGCTATCAGCTTTAGATAGTTGAAAGTAATAATATATAATGACCATAGAGGAATGTCATTGGAAAATATAAAAGTAATTTCACCTGCTTAAAACAGAAATAGAGACCGCTGGAATAAGACATGTTATGCAAACCAGAAAATGGCCTTATTAAAAACTTTAAAACATGGAAGCAATTTCCAAAAAGACAGAGACCTCCACAAAACAAATTGCAGTAACACTATATACTGTGTTAAAACATAGATCCATTTGTCAAGCACAGAGATCAACAACAGCACTATCTAATATCACTTTGTCAAGTAGGCCTGCTTTAAATATCTGTGGATCTCCTAGTTACCAGTTCAATATTCTTAAAATGACTCGTATGACGGGCTGCTGTTTGTTTCATTCTACTCAGCTGTTCCTCTTTAGGCTTCTGGTTTTGTTTGTTTCCTCCCCAACCTAGAAAGCATCCAATCAGCTGCATTCAGCCCATAGCCGCATCCCTTATAAGGTCACAGTAACACCTGTTAATGATTAGTTAATCAAGCCACGCTGATTAAAAGTGCTGTGAGGGTTCGGGTGTTATAAGCTGGGGACGGACTTGGCTCCTGCTGCTCCGGTTTAGAGGGTCTTTCTAATTTTAGGTGGAAAAAAAAAAAAAAAAATGCTCCCCGTGGTTGGAGGATGGAGGCTGCCTTTGTTAAGAGCCGTTGCTGTTTTCTGTAATTACTCCACAGCTGCATGTGAAGCCATCGTAGTGATTAGTCAGTGCAATGAAATCCTTCTGAAAACTGCACTTGCCTTCACCAACAGCGTGACTTTGTACCTGTCCACCATGCTGCGGCTGAACGCGCTCCTCAGGCTCACGCTGGCAGGTGCGCTCTTCACGCGGCAGGAGCTGGACCAACGAAGACGCTCGAGCTGCTCCACCTGGCCTTCGTCACGCACTTTCAGGGAAAGCGGCTGTTCTCCTCTGTGCTGGGGCGAAGACACGTCCGTGGAGCGGGTGAAGTCAGTGCTGCATGCCGTGCCCGCTCTGTGCCGATCTGCTCGCTCGGTCTGCGCGGCCATGCTGGCCCTCGTCCATGTGGTTGTGTCACTGCTGTGCGGTAACTTCAGACCCACCGTCTCCACCATTGTGACGTTATATGGCTGCATCAGACCGGTCCTCTTCACCTTACTGAGCGGATACACAGCTGCTTGACCTGTTATCACCGAGTCCCTCCTGTACCTGAACTCTTTGTATATTATGTACATAAAACGAACTAAAATGATTTGTATACTTTTATTATTCTAAGTATGTTTCTATTAACTGTTTATTTTTAATAAAATTGAGAGATTATATATATATATGCTGACTGGGCTAGTCATATTGAGCATCATTATCAATATTTCTGAATATGTGGATGCACCCAAATGACTCACTTCCAAAAAAGATTAGGTTTGATACTTTATTGCATCAGTTCACTAATAAATAGTGCCCACTCCATCAGTAACGCTTCAGTACATATGCAACTCTGTGTATGCAAGTTATAAAAGTACCTGTAACAACATCCAGTTTCTAAAACATTTCACTAGCTCAAGAGAAGTTAAATCTGGGGGGGGATGAAACTAACCCAAGTTAAGGCTTGATTGCAAATGCAAGACAAATCTAATCAAACCTAAATCATGGTGATACGAAAAATAAAACCAACTCCTATTTCTTCCCTAGACCGCCTCACTTGTTTCAGACATTTGGGATCACTCTCACACAGCTGGCATATTACTTTCTGACCTGAATAAACATTTACGTTGTGTCATGTAACTGTGTATATGCCTCTTTTAGGCCTCTGCGTGTCTTTCATACCACACAATCTACCAGCCTCAGTACATCAGTACGTGTATCGCTACAACATAAGATGAACATAGGTTTTGGTTTACAATGCTATCCAAGGTGGACATTTTTGGTTCGACAGATTTCAACACACTTCAAATGACCATAACATTCACATTTTCAAGAGGGTCCTATTGTTCAAAGAGTAACTTCAATAATATAAAATTCCTTTTTAAAAAAAATGGAACAAATATAACAAGGAAAGTAATAGCTACAAATGGTCCCAATATTGCAGAAGTCATGGTTGCAGGGTGTAGGCTGGCACCTGTGTGCAAATTCTACATCAGGTTAGCAAAGTCATCTCAATTGAATTACTTCAGATTGTAGTTTTAATGTAAACTGGAGACCACAAATGACTGATAAGGTCTCTCAATCAATGAGGCAACAGAGGTCAATGCAAGAATCAAAACTAAACCGTGCACAGAGAGCATTACAGTAATGTATAGAGAAAAACTGAAGCAGTGCATGGTAATAAAACATCTTCCCCTCTTGCGTAGGTGGCTCAGTAACATAAGCGTTTGTAATCTACCCAACATATTTTTACACAGTAGTGTATTCACAACTTTTCTGTGATCTAACTTCTACTGCTCCTGCAGTACATTGTGTGTCCTCAGAAGCAAGTCCAAGAGAAAAACTGAGGCAAAGCTGGCAAACTGCACTGTAATTATGAAGAAGCGTTGACCTGTGGCTTGGAATGATTTAAGACTGCCATTTACTTCAACTGTAAAGACACTTCAAATGATTAGCTGCCAAAGAAAAATATACCAACTAAACTACAAATCATTGCACTACAGAAGAAAAAAAAAAAACAAGAGCCAGTAAGGTCTTTAAACCTCAACTTCTGTCAGTCAACAGTTTTACCAACAGGTCCCAGAGAGACTAATCAGCATAAAATAAACAGGGAGCGCTTGCTCACAAGTTTTGATCATGAAAGTGAATGAATCCAAATGGTCAGTGTCAGTTGCTACAAATTCGCAAACCCACAGAGGGTGGCAAAAATATGTCAGTGCTGGCCCAGACCCTGCAACCACAGACAGAAACGTCTACAACAATAACATAACAATGAGGCCAAAGGTTTCTCAGAAAATAGATAATGACATATAGATAATATACAACAGTGAAATACATTACTGTTGAGTAAAAGATTGCATTAAAAAGAGCTGTGACACGAGACACAAACGGGACATTGTCTTGTCTTTGTTCCTGCATACAGATGCTCCCTCGCCGCCTGTGTTTTAATGTGTGTCTGTATCTTCTTCTTCTTCTGTGATGAGTGGTATGGTTCACTCAACTGTCACAGACTTGGCCAGGTTTCTTGGACAGTCCACCTGCATTTAAACAAAAGACAAACAACAATCCAGTATATGGTTAAATACAGGGCTTCTGCTGTTCAATAAATGTTGTCAAACTATCAAGTATATTTTAACAGAAAAACACTGAGCCTGTGATATGGCAGCTTGACAGGATGACTCTTATGACTCCTGCATTTTTGGCCAGAGTGCTTTGCATCAGTTCAGATATTGGACAAACTTAAAAAAAATAAAAATAAAAAAAAAGGGAGAGAGTGGGCGTGTGGTGGAGCTGTGTGCATAAATGTTTGCTCCTCTGTGAAAACGTATTGACATAAAAACAAGAGGTAATAGGTTGCACTGTCAGGACATCCTCCTGAGGTGAAGTGCTTGAAAAGTAGCATCAAGACTGGCTGCATTTACATGCTGTACTTCAGTTAAGCCGACTTTAAAATTGGAGAAAATAACTTATATAACATCAGTTACACAACTATAGCACTAATAATAGTTGGTGTTCTTTGCCAACTGAGTGTTTTACCATTAACAAATGAACTAACAAGAAGTCTCTGTTTGTACACAGACCAAGGTTTACATATAATTACAATCCTTTCAAAGCAGCAGCTACCTTCTGTATCAGTATCAATATCACTAGTGTTATGAGTTAGGAGGTTTGTATGCTTGGACTCAAAAATTAGATTTACTTGTTTAAATGAGTCAGAACATGAATTTGCAATGATGTAAACACTGCATGCTGTTGGTTTCTGGTGTGTATCCTTACAAAGCAGTCCAGAGATGCACACGGCTCAGAAAAACACAGCGTACAAAAACAGCATCTTTTAGAAAATTCACCTCTTAAACATAAAATTCTTCTCACTTGTACATTTGACTTTGTTTTCCACATTGAAGAGGTTAAATAAACAAATAAACAGGCAGATCAGTTATACTAAAGGTTTTTTGTTGGAGTGGAAACTACAGATGACAAAAGGTAGAGATATGGGATTGAGAAATGAGGCAACACGTCAATCAGTTAAATACTGGCCTATCAGTTACCGGTGAGCCTAAGAGGACAGTACTTACATCGTAACCTCGGAGGACAGCCAGGTGGAAGGACAGCAGCTGCAGGGGGATGACGCTAAGAATGCCCTGTAGGCAGTCCACACAGTGAGGCACTTTGATGGTGCGGCTGGAGTTCTTGACGGTCTCGTAATCATCTTTGTCACAGATCACAATAGGACGGCCCTGTAAAATCAAAGGCTTTAAATGTCAAGTATGTCTTTTGTTGATGTGAACAACCAGCAATTACAAAAAGCTAACTATGACTATGTGGGTAAATAAATCCTTTGGTTTTAGTGCTAGAACAGGTAATTAAAAACTAGACCCTAATTCAACCAGAAAACACAACATTTACCAAAAATCCCTTACCTTTAATTTTTGAGTTGAGTTTAGTGAACTTACCTGGCGGGCAACAACTTGCTGCAGAGCATTCTGACATTTGATGTAGGTGTGGTCTCTCATGATGATCATGATGACGGGCATGAGTTTATCCACCAGGGCCAGCGGACCATGTTTTAGTTCTCCAGCAAGGATGCCCTCTGAATGCATGTATGTGATCTCTTTGATTTTCTAAACAAAATGAACATCACTTAAGAAAAACTAAGCTTATCGCTTACATTTCAAAACACAAAACCCTCAATCTCTCTCTCTCCTACTACCATGTTTGTTTTTTTTTAAGGAAAATCTAATGTTTTTGGCAGGAGTGCATTAGTGCATAAATAAAACAGCTCTAATATTGCTCAAATTAGGAGACTAAAAAGAACATGTGACAAAATCTAGCAGAAAAGAGGATTGTGCTTACCAGTGCTCCTTCTAGGCAGGTGGCATAATGGTAGCCTCTGCCCATGATCAGTACACTCTTCTGTTGGTAAAGTTCTGTTGCCAACTTCTGGATCTCATCATCCAAACCGAGGACCTCTTTAATCAGATCTAGTGCATAACAAAAAAACATATACAACTTAAAAGCAATAAAACTTTAAAACTTCTGTGTCTAATCTTGTATAAAATACTACATAAACATGGTTCTGCTGTCACATATTGGAACATGGACTGAACTGGCTCCTAAAGTTGGGCAGGGAGCAGCAGAGTGGCCAGACATTCCTCATTAGTTTACCATTAGGGACATGCCATCATATGCTTTAGATCCAGAGGAGCACGCAAGGAACCTCCCACCTCCCCTCCTACTCTAAGAGGATTTTTTTTTAACAAAACATAAATGAAACAGACTTTGAGTGTACCTGATCGCTGCTTTGAGACCTAGTTCACCATCCTTATGCATTTGTTAGTCTCACATGTGATCACAATTACGTACAATTTACAACCAGAATACATTAATTGATTTACCTGGAAGTACTCTGAGGCCCTGGATTATCTCACGGCGTCTGGGCTGCATGGAAATTCTGTCATCGCACATCAACAGTGCAAACATGATCAGGGCCACAAACTGACTGGTGTAAGCCTGAAGAACAAAAACATAATGTATATATCATTTTACTGAGAGTTAGACCTATTCAGAGTCTGGGTCAGCTTTTCAAATTTCAATGTTTTTCTTATCAATAGATTTATAAAGAGAACGGTTGCCCCGATGACAAGTGCATGAATGTGACAAAACTACTCATGGGTGCAGCAATAATGCTTGTTGTGACCCCACTACTGAAAATATAGTAGTTTCCTGTTTTGCAGCACAATACTGCAACTAAAAAGCAGCAACCCAACTCATGACCAAAGTTTGTAGAGCTTCTGCTTCTTATCTGCTTGTTTTGATAGTGAACTTTGTCTCGAGCTAATAATCTGCACCAGATGAGAAATGCAAGAGGTGGGTTTTAGTACATGCCAAGCAGCACTACAATGCAATGCAATGAACTGTCGAGCTAGAGTGGCTCATCCTGGAAAAGTTAAACACAACATCACATCAGAGAGCACACTCTCTGATCATTCTGGAGATGTCACTTCTCAAAACCTCAGCCATCTGAGACTCGATGCCGGTCGTCATCACCGCCCACTTTCTCTTGCTCTTCCTTCATCTCTGAGCATGTATGGAGCCTTTCCATGCCCATATGGGAGACTTAATCACTGTTCAAGTGAAGCCAAGTAATTTCACAGGACCCTGCGGACTCAGAAATGCCAGTGTTTGGGGCCAAGAAAATAGCTGTAAAACCTTTACACTCTTTTTTTTTTCCCTTGACAGAAAGCTAACCACACTCCCTTAGAACTCTGACAATCTGTACTGTCAGCTCAGATGTGGCAACATCATAATCCACACAGTAAACTGTGAGGTATTTTCTATGCACCAACTTTAGTGTTTTTCATGAAAAACATGCCAACTGTTACCCTACAAAGACGACCATCTTAAGTACAACTTAAACATTAACAAACGTCTCTAAAGAGCAGTGCACAACAAACTTTGAACCTTTTTAAAAGAACTTTGTCAATTTCCAGTGGATATTGCACTGTAATCTGAACTTCTGGCAGCATTTGCCCTTTGATAGCATCAAAGTATTTTTTCTCAAGTCTCAAATTACTCCACAAATCTTGAATGTGACCATAGGAATTGGAAAAAGCTCTTTGAATGTTTTCCTCTTTTTAAGTTAACAAAAAAAAAAAAAAATCATGAAACAGAGAAAATAAATGTCAAGTAGATACATTTTCAGTCATTTAGCAGTTGGGTGTGATATATGTCCTCCAATGATTGGATGAGCTAGGTTTTGTAGCATTTGGTTTAGCTGGGTGTGGGTGTGTGGCCCAGCCAGCCAAGCAGTAAATGATGGCGTCTCTAAGGCGTGCTCTGGGGCTTTGGAGCAGCACAAGAGACGCTGATCCAAGCCCAAGGGCTGGGCCAAGCTGCGACCTGCTCCACTCTTTCTGTCTGTCCTATGTGGCTAATTGTTTTAGAGACAGAGAGAGAAGTAAGAAAGGCAGAAAACCAAGGAACCTGACTTTATATTGGTTGAGATGGAAATATCACACTTCTTAAAGTCTCTGGGGGGATTGAAGTAGAGGACGATGTCAGATTTCATAAGGCGGGGCCAGACTCACAATGAAGTATTCATCTGGGTTTAATTGAGTGTCAGTGGTTGTATGAGATGATGCATCAGTCTGTGTGCAGTTGCTTCAAGCTTATTATCAAAGGGTCAGTTTACCCCACAGAAAAAAAATAATAATGTGGGTTAAATATGCATCCATGCAAATATTTTTGTTTGGAACTGATGTGAGGTAAATCGCCTGCTCTACTTTTTCCAAACATACTGACGAGAACTTGCGACCAATAAAATTTACATTTTTTGCATTAAACATATAGATAACTATACTTTATGCACTAACCAGCCCTTGGTTATGTCCCAGAGAAATACAAATGAATGCAGTGGGTGCATTTTCAGCTTAACTTACAAGCCTAAATCTCCAAGGGAGATTTACTTGTTGGTCTCTGTAATACATTGGTTAAAAGTTATCACAGGATCATAAATTCACACGAGTGCTGACGTAGCTTTTTCAGATAAACATTTAACCTGGCAGGAGCACAACATAGATATTTTCCAGATTAAACCCAGACATCATTCACATGAGAAGACAGTGATGAGGATGTGTGCTGTTGCAAAAAATGTTAAATATTTAATGGTTTTTAACTTTCATAGGCCATAAATTCTAAAGTCATGACAGCTGAGAGTTAACCAGGGCAGGGGTTATCATGGTTTACCTTGGTGCTGGCTACTCCAACCTCTGGCCCAGCGTTGATGTGAACTCCACAGTCGGTTTCCCTGGAGATGGAGCTTCCGACTGTGTTGGTGATGCCCACAGTCAGAGCCCCTCTCTCCTTACAGTAGCGCAGGGCCAAGAGGCTGTCAGCAGTCTCCCCTGTAGGATTGACAAGAGCAGAAAACATAGTAGTTCATGCAATTTAACACTTCTGACAATAAAATGATGTTGATTTACTAGTTTGTTAGGAAATAGCTTTTACACCACGCAGGACCTGATTTGAAACAGCTATACAGAAAACCACAAGGCTCACCACAGACATATCATGCACTAAAAATATGACCCATAAAAAAATTTCACACATCCAAGCAAAGCAGTTTATGTACAGAAAACTCAAGTGTACAGCAATGATTTGCTAAAACTCTAGTAGAGCGCAAAGAGTGAGAAATCAGGAAGCGCTAGACTGGTTCCTCTAGATGGAAAAGTGTAAGATAAATGAGGAATCTGCACAAGATCAAGTCCAGATGACACCGGCCTCCCCACCTGACTGGCTGATAAAGAAGCAGACATCATCTCGGAAGACGGGTGTGTTTCTGTCCAGGAAGTCGCTGGCCAGCTCCACCATGACAGGAAGCTCGGTTAGCTCCTCAAGGACCTGTCGGGTCTGGAAAAAAAAAAGAGGAGAGGACTGCTCAGCATCAATTTATTAAAACAAGCTTGTCAATCAGAGCTGAGTATATGCCAGTGCACAAACCTCACACACCTGTGTCCACAGTGCTGACATGACATTTCTTACTAGTCTCATTGAGTCAATATGGACGACAAAACAGTTTCATGATGCTTCATGCGTTTCCACCACAGAAAAATACTGTTAGATTAAGGTTACTCACTGCTACGCCAGCATGGTAGCTGGTGCCACAGGCAATAAGAATGAGTCGCCGACATCTCTGGATCTCTTTAATGTGGTCCTTCAGTCCTCCTAGAGTCACTGGAAAGTAAACCGAAAAGTGACTGAAGATTCTCAGTCATCCAGGTCATGGTAAAAAAAAAAAAAAAAGCTATTCAGTGGCAACTGGACTTGTTTTAGTTCCTTGAAGACGTTTCACCTTCCATTCACAGTCGTTCACACCCTGGCTCAGGTGATCACAGCAACATACATGAAAGCCAGAGGGAACAATGACCCACAGATGACCATCAAGTACTAACAACTTGAGGACTCCACAGGGTTTATAAACCCGCTGCTCCTACCAGTCAGTCAGAATTGAGAAAGCCCTCTGGAATGGAGGGTGAAACGTCATCTAAAATAAGTCCAGTTGCCAATGAATAACTTTCTTTGGGATAAACCGAAGAGGTAAACCATCATTCTGCTCCAATATTTTTTCCAGCTCATTAACAGAGGCCACAGAGAAAGAATGTTCTAACACAGTCACTAACAAAACATTTCTACAAATTCAGTTAATTCAAATAAATATGTTAATGTGCTAAATGTATTCATGTACAATGTAAAAAAAAAAGCTATCATTACAGCTTGGTGAACTTTAGCACTGCTTGTCTTAAAATAGATCACTGACATGCAAGCAACCAGGACAATCAGTTAATGTGCAACGATTTGCTCCTTTGCAAAAATCCTGAACCAAGATATTTGAGCAAAATGCATGAAGGAAGATACAAACTTTTAGAGCGAATGTTGACACTTTCTGAGGTTTTACACACTTTGGCACTCCCAGAGTTACTAAGGTGCAACTTATTACAGCAATGCTCCACTGAGAAAACCAAAAAGATCCTTCTCTAACCTGTGTTGTTGTCAAAGTTGACCCTCCCTCTCATGGTGTTGACCACAGACTCTGGCTGCTCAAAGATCTCCTTCTGCATGAAGGAACTGTAGTTGCCTATGGTGAGAGGATCAGATATCAAGGGAACATTTCCAGCACTAGTAAAAAGAAGGTAAATGCTTCTTAAGAACATAGTGATGCACATTTTATAAAGTGATAATCAGACTTTCATGGAAATGTAGGGTGTTACTGTATTTTTATTACTTTCCTAACATATTCAGAGCCACATCTTTAAGCCATCCCTTACATGAAGGAACACAAACATGAGACATCAGGGAGATAATGTTTTTCCATCAATTACAAACAGCGAAATATGCAAGGGTTTTTTCAGGCCGCCTCCAATGCAATTTAGGTCATGTGAATTAGGTTATTCAGCAGAAAGGCTCCAGAAACTGAGACAGAGGAGAGAAGCTGAGTAATGACAGGACCACAAAGGAATGTCGACTGCAGCCAACATCAGTTTACGTCTGCCCTCTGCTGGGATACAGAAGAGTCAGCACAGCAAAAAAGAGGCAAATTTAATGTACAAATTCATATTGGGTGAACAGTGCGAGTCACGTCAGCCTTTTATCTTCACATGAATGATTTAAGGTCACAAACCATTATTAATTTGACAAGATTCAGAAACAACTCTGGCAGACTAATTTATTATAAAATTGGCAGATTAATGAAAATGCAGCCTTAGACACCTTAAAAGAATAGTTTGCCATTTTGGGAAACACATATTAATTTTCTTAAAAGCTACATGAGAAGATTGATAACACTCTCATTTCTAAATGTAAAGTAATTCCTAGGTGCTGGTTAATCTAGCTACCACAAAACCTGTAAAGGGAAAACAGCTAGTGTGGCTATGTCCAAAGGTAACAAACATCATTTTAGCTCATAAATGAAAACATTATATATCGCTAGTTTAAATATGTATAAAAAAATATGAAAAGAATTGAAAGGAAAAAAAAACTCATACCACCCTTAAACAGTGGATATTGATACTTAGTGTCAGGCTAGTTTTGTAATAAACCAACTGGCTGCTAACTAAAGACAAAACAACAACAAAAACCAGTCCCACTACATTCCAAGTGCACTTCATGTAAATTCAGGCACAGATAGGGAGGTTAAGTGCTCCAAATCAGGAGTCATTTTAATGACCGTGGTTTCCCTGTGGTGTAGGTGATGCAGGAAGGTTGTAACTATCTGGGTGATGAAGAAATTTATTTTAATATATGTTTTTGCAGAAACATCTTGATCACACAGTTATAGTTATACCTGCCTAATTCCAGCACAATCTGACCTTGATAAGTCTAAGCAGCTCTACTAATGGGCCTGAACATTGTACCAGTAACAACCACAAGCTACATAACTACATAAGTAGCCAGTCTTCCATTAAGACTCACTATAATAACAGGGTACAGGACAAAATTACAAGGTAGGATACCAGTTGTACATTTCAAATATAGCCAGGAGTAAATATGAACACAATAAATACTTTTACTCCTTTTACTCACCCTTCATTATCTGCTGTAGTTCCATCTGCAGGGTCTGAATAGCACGGGCTGGGTAGTCTCCAGCCCTCCGCTTTATCCTGTGGATGGACAACCGGCCATCCATCACAGCAGCAACATCGTCGTCCTCCAGAAAGATCACCCTGTTTGTGTGCTCGATCACTGCACTGTTACGAAACAGACATTTGATTTCCACATGACTTCCTGAAGAGCATATTTCAAAGAAGACTTGAAGTTGTGAAATGTGAACGCCAAGGTATCAGCATACCTTGCATCAGAGGCAAAATAGTACTCCACAGCTTTCTCGTCCACAGGGAACAGACAGGTGTCCTGATCTGTCCTGGGTAGAGCACTGCAGCTTTTCTTTTCTTTAGCAGCTGAGAAAAACAGAAAGGGAAACTGGTCCTCAGGTACATAGATCCAATCACATGAGGATAAACTGAACAAAACTACAAACTTGAACTTACAGGAGCGGTAAAGCACAGGAATGTGATCTGTGGACAGCTTGTAGTCACTACGCACTCCAATCAGCAGAGGACTTCCCCTCCTGCACAACAGCATTTAATAAGCCAACAACAACTTAATCTGCAATAACTGACAACTACTTGACAGCTTTAGCAGTAGAGTACCTTGTGCCAACTGCCTCTCCAGGGTAGTGAACACTCTTAAATACCAGGGCAAAAGCTCCCTCCTGACAGGTGGAAAAACAAACACATCAGACAGACTTTTATCAACTGAGCATTTCAGGAGCAGCAGTGTGCGTGTGCAGGTCTTTACCAGCTGCTGGGTCACCCTTTCTACGAGTGTGGCAAAATTGATGTCATCACTTTCCCGGTTGTCGTACATGTACTTCACCAGTTTGGCGATGGTCTCTGTATCAGTCTCTGATTCAAACTCATAGCCTTTGCTCTCCTGTGAAGACAGAGTAAGAGTTAGTCTTGTCTATAAGTCAGAGTGATTAAAATATGTCTGGAATAGTTTATAAAATATATTTGTTTACCAGAAATTTTCTCAGGTCTTTGTAGTTGGTGATAATTCCATTGTGAATGACAATAAACTCTGAAGACATAAAAGATCATTATAAACCATTAGATGTCAAGATACCTGCACCCAAGTTAGAGAACAGACTGAGCGGTTGTGGTAAAAATGTAGCTTTAACACAACTGACCGTTGCTCTTGTCAGACCTATGTGGATGGCTGTTGACTGGGCTTGGCACTCCATGAGTGGCCCAGCGGGTGTGAGCAATGCCAAGGTGAACATCAAACTCCACATCCAGGTCAATATCCTGCTGTTCTAAAGGTCAAATAAATACAACCAAACACAGACAATATTCAGTATCTTAAAAGTAAACCAAAAGACAAATCAAGGCCTCAAATGGTTAATGATTAAGTCATAACACAAGAAGAACAGCTCAGCTTACTGTGGATTTCCTCATCAAGGGCCTTCACTTTTCCACGCTGCTTGATCAACTGGATAGACTTGGCATTTGACTCCCACTCCTTGCCATTACCCGCATCAATTCCCACACCTAACATAATAAAAAAAATAGAGGTAGTATGAGAATTAAACGGATCACAAGTCCTAAAGTATCAACAAGTTTAAAAAGTATTACAATCTTATTACCACTTGGCAATTCATGTACAGAGCAGAACAATGTAAGTAGCAATGTCAACTAATACATGCAAAATCATGTAGGCCTAAGTGACCAAACAGAGTAAATTAGCTGCACTGGTGGTGCAATAAATTTATCAGCAACATGATAATGGCTGGATCATCAATCTTGTTTGTGTTCCTAACTCATTAGCAAATTAACAAAACATTGATCGTGACTCACAGAGACAATTTTTATGCTGCATTAATTTGACACAATACAAACTATCAGCAACTCAGTTACTTTTTCAGAATAACAGTCCTGCAGGCTCATAGTGGGGGGGCAGTGAAGAAAAGAGACCTGATCAACAAACTGCAGTGAGTTAGTGATATGTGTTTTTTCTATCTCTCTCACCAGCTGAGTCGTAGCCTCTGTACTCCAAGCGTCTCAGACCTTTGAGGAGGATCTCAAGGATCTCACGGCGAGTCCTTGGCACATGGTAGTTGAGATAAGCAAAGATTCCTGAGGAGAAGAAAAAAAATAATAATCAAGATTCTGAATTGTGGTTTGTCTATAAAGAATTTCAGTAAACAAAAATATATTTAAATAAAATTACATTTATTTTTAACTTTTTACAAACCTAACAAACACCTTTAGTCTAATACTGTGAGAAAAGGTATTATCATTTTTTAAATTTATTTTTTATTTAACCAGGTTACTCCCACTGAGCTCAGAGATCTCTTTTACAAGGGAGACCTGGCCAAGAAGGCAGCAGCACAACCACAACAAAATAACATGATATACAGTAACAAGTTGCAAAGTGACAAATCTCAACCAAGATGTTTTTGTTTTGTCCAAGAAATGTATACTATTATAACTTCACATTATAACTATCCTGCCAAAAAAATCAGTGCCTTATTATCAAATTAAAGGTACTATTAGATATATTACCAAACCAATTTAGGGATTATTATGGGACAATAACAGTACCATATAAATCAAGACTCAAAACCTTCCATCCTTACTCCACGTTTCCTCCTGCAAACATCTGGCATCTATGGTCAGTCCACTAACTAATGCACACAAAGGAGTGCTACACAAAGGAGTCAGGAAAAAGCCTTGTTCAATAGAGCATACATTCAGAACAGTAGGTGATGGAGAGAGGGAGCGAAGGGCAACCTGCCAAGGGAAAGTGCACAAACTGGGAGGGGGCAAAAATAACACCAGTAACTATTAACATGGATATAGTGTAACAAAAAGAACTTGTCATGGTACTAAAATTACCCACTAGTTTATCTTGTCCGATTGGTGTAGTGAGATTGCATTGAGATTGCAGTGACAGTGATGGGAGACAGATCAGTTTTCAGTCACAGATGTGTGACAGTGACACATACCAGAAACAATCTTAACTACTTTTCTCGATATGATAATGACGAAAGGCATCATCTTCTCAACTGATGCTTAACATTAGTGTAGCAACAACATGCAAGTGTTACACTACACTAGTGAACAGCTGACGCATTTTTAAGACTCCAGTTTACACATTATTGCGATATTAACTCGCAACTATTAACGAACAACCTGAATGACTGAGGATTAGTGTTAGTCAGTGGAAAGTTACGCTGTGGGCGGAACGTAACATCACTGCAATCCTGCCTGTCTGGCGTTAGCGGGAAGAAAGCAGGTTATCGTGTTACTATAGCTTACAGATGTCATTTTGGAGTTTGACATCCTTCCTCATAAAACCCACAGAGAGCATGTGTAACAAACTGAAAATGACAGGTTTATATTTAGCTAGCTAACATCAAACCCAGTTCATGTTCGCTATCTCCAGCTAGCTAACGCTACTCCTACGTTAGCTAATTTCCCCGGATCTGCGCTTTTACCCTGACACTAACGATGCTAACGTTATTTCACGTTTAGTTTAGTTGCCGTTCTGGTAAATGGGAAATATCACACATTTCTTACTGAATAATATGGATATAGAATATATTCAGTACTCACCACACATGTCTATAGTTTCGCTGCCAGTTACAACTACTCCAGTAGCTGGGAACGCCTGTCACATTAGCTTCGCCCCCTCTAACTTCAGTGAATCACAGCTAACCGCCTTCCTCCATGGCGCCTTCTGATTGGTCGACCGACCTGTCAGTCAGGGTGCACCTTCCGACGCAGGCAGTTCTGACGTGGCAACAGGATGCAGATCCTACTGCTGATGCCAGGCAGCATACAACACCAACTCACAAAGACAGGCCTGTGCTCTCTGCGGACTGCTAATGCATGTAAAATCTGGTTCAAAAAATACAAGGCTTAGCTACTTTTAAATGGTTGTTTAAGTAAATAAATAAATAATTGTAATAAAAACGATAATAGTACCTAAGCATTCAGTTAGTACATGGCTGTACCCAAGATTTAAAAATACTTTTCTACCCACCACCATAATTTGTATATCAGTGACAAATTTGCTAATGTTCTGAGTGGAAAATAAAAATAACGAAATTCACAACACAACACTCTTAACATTCATCCCCCACCATATAAATTATATTTATATTATATTATATATAGACCCTGCAAGATATGCAAATCTGGTGGCAAAAACAAAATTCATTCTAATTTAATTTGTTTTTTTCAAACTTTAAAATATTTATTCTAAAACAAACAGCCCCAAATATTCAGTTAAAATAACAGCAATATTTATATGCCAAACTACTTAATTAAAATATTATTTCTGATTATTATTCTTTATTTTCAAAATAGAGCAAGCAGATGTGGACCACAGCTTTGTGTTCTGGACTATGGATTACGTCAGCAACAGACCACTAAAATTGTGAAAGACATGGCATTATACGGGGACTGTTCTTGCTCCATTTCTGATCAGCCTCTATCCAGTGAGGTGAAAAAGTATTTTCTCCCTTCCTGATTTTATTTCTTTAATTTCTAGTAATTTTTATGTAGTATCTTTGCTTTAGAGATTCTGGTTTACTACCCACACAATTTATATAGAAAACAGAGGTACACACAATGATAAAATAGCTCAGTAAACTTTATTTATATACACACACAAACACAGTATATCAATTATAAATCTGACTGATTCAAATGTGTAATAGTGTGAAATAATAAATAATTTATTTCAGCCCTAGAGTCATCTGTTCTATGACTGTACTCTTCTGTCCCATTTTCAGTGAAATACTGTCATTGGACTGAAAACTAGCTACCAAAATCAACAACATCTGGATGAATAATGATAATGATGATGGTCTTCACACAGCTATGCTACACAACAGCTCTATGGCTTCAATTTAAGCAGGTGACTGGGGAGAGAGGAATGTGTAGATGTTGTTTCGGTTTCAGTTCAAACTTGAGCAGCCTCCCCCTCCTCCTCCTCATCCTTTACCTGTGAGAACACAACAGGTTCAATTAACATTTTCAAGTTGCACAGACTATTTCTTGATAGACATTTACTTTATTCCATTTTGTAGTTTTGTTGCTCTATACTCAATCTGTTTCCTAATTGTGGTTAAAGAAAGTATA
>JAUBNQ010000028.1:8599650-8610626 GCA_032353495.1 Ctenopoma kingsleyae | reverse complement strand
TTAGCTATTTCAAAGGGTGTGTTCCCTTTTTCTACACAACTTCTGTCATTTTGATTTAAAATATTTTACTTGTAAATGAAGTAAAACCATGCATTTCTCCCATGCACCTAACAATAATTGTGCAAGCCTCTCTGAAACCTACTGGATGCTGAATGCCAGAAAAACAAAAGCATTTAGTGCAAACCGCACAGAATGCCCAAAAATACTGTTGTAATTCAACAGCGGAATACATTTACACTTTGATTCTGATATTCAGTGGTTTGCCTATCTAACGCTGAAGTAATCTCTAGTTAACCGATGATACATACATACCACAGAGGAAAAGAAAAATGTATAACAATGTGAAGTCACTTAGTGATATGAGCACCGAGCACAATGACCCACAGCAATGATTTGTGTTGATGAATATTTGGATATGACGGTGAGATCAATTCAATCCAAAAAGTGTGGTTAACATGTTGGCAGAACTAAACCCTCTCCTGGGATCAGCAGTGAATGGTAAAAGGCGAGACAGTACATGGTGCTGAGCATGGGACAACAGAGGGGCAGTGGGAAAGGGCGCAAGTATGAGCCTACTTGTACCTGGAGGAGTAATATTCTTCCTCTAGCTCATACAGGTCGATGGCAATCTCGTCACGGAGTGAGGTGAGCTTCTTGTCGCACTCCTCTTGCAGAGAGCGGAGATGCTGGTTCTGGAGGCTGATGGCATCGTTCACAGAAGGAAAGTCGTTCAGAATCAGGAACTGCTTCAGATCAGACACCAGCTTCATCAGGGACTCACCGGCACGTACCTGAAACAGCAACACAATGGAAGGAAATCTTAATCTTAAATCAAAATTTTCAAGTGAGAGTGTACATATTCATGCTGTGCATCAGAAATACTTATGCTTACGATATTGGCAGCTCTGACATGCATTTCATAATGGTCCTGCTCTGCTTGGGTTGCTCGGGAAACCTGTGTCTCATCCTCAATCTGGAGAAAGAAGACAATCAGAATAAAATTATTACATAACTCATGTGTATTGAGAGCAGGTGACAAAATGAGCAAAAAGAAGAAAAACGAATGGCCGGAGAGGCTGGTGATAACTCTAGGAAGCATAAAGAAAGAAAATGGCAGATACAGTGAAGAAAAGAGAGCAGTGTGCATCTCTGTACCTTCGCAGTTTTGATTATCTCTGTGAAATTGTCCAAGATGGACCTGATATCATCTTTCAGCCTCTTGTTGTAATTCTGTAGCAGAGTCTCTTTGCTTTGAGGGAGCACTCTCTGCGTAGCCATCGTGCTCAAGAGAAAGCAGCACCGCTTATGTTACCTGTTCACATTGAATTAACACACAGAAATTAGTCCAGCTGATGGGATTTGTGACAGACAGCAGAGATAACACGCAAACGTCAGTCACGAACGAGCAACGAGCTAGCATGGACTGACCTGAAACCTGGACTACTGAAACCTGTGCCTAAGGTAATTTTCTAAATACGTAATACTATATAAATAAGTTATATTAAAGAAAGTGTCCTGTTGCAAGTTACTTCTTACCGCATTGCTTGTAAACAAAGTCGTTATTGTAGAAACAATAAGAACCACTGCGTTTGTTGCGCTTCTTCTTGTTGTGTTTAATCGCTGCTAACATCCGCTGAGTCCACTTACTACCGCCCCCTAGCGTCCAACTGTACATACGCCTTCCAGATCCTAGAGTGCAGGTGTGGGTAAAGCAGGATTAATCAGTTTGCCAGATATCTTACAAAGTATCATGCAACAACTTATCTAAACATTTGTTAATAAATAGAAATAATCAATACTTATAAGTAAGTGACACCTAATATAACTTTAGTTTTACAAATTAAACAAACATTAAGCTATAGATTAATATAATTTTCACAGGCAAGCTGGTCATGCTGCTTCCTGGAATACCTCAAAACGAAACCCGTTCCTTGCAAAACAATCTCATCTGTTTGTAGATTCAGTACTTAATTACTGATTAACTGGGAAAATATAAATCCTGAACATGGTTCAACTACCAGCAAGCTACTGCAAAATGTAGTTATACTGGAAACAACACATAATCTCTTGAAAATCAGCTCTTTCAGCAGTGTTTCAAGTAGTGTAACTGGAAAGTGTAGTATTTAGCATTCAGATAAATGCATTGGAGTAAAAGCCTATAATACAAGTAAGATAATACTAAAGTACATGAGCAAATGTACTTTGTTATAACCACAACTGAATGTTTCTGTGATGATAAATAACTCCAGTAACAGCACAAAATTGATTTACATTCATTTAATAGTTTTTTATGAGTTACATTGTTTTCAAAGGCAGGCTGTGCAGCAAAATAAGTGTTCTGTGTGATTTTTGTGCAACAGCATCACCGGCTGTCGAAGCCTTCAAAGATTTCCTATACAGCACTGGTCGAAATACATTTTACAGCTGTGTTACAATCAAAACAGAGAACCCTGACTGTGTCGGTGACTGTGTGCAACCTTCCTGTACGTAAGGTGGGTGAGAAAACTGAGCATTTATTTTAAAATAATTGTACACTATGAAAAGAAAAGAAAATAGAAGGATTTTACATTGCTACCAAGGAATACACAAATTATACTTTGGGTTGAAACAGGCGAGATCCCCGTTCTTAAAAGTGCCATGGTGGGAACCAAAAATGTTCCATGATTTTACAAAGCATATAGACAATAAAATATTTCCAATTGGCGATGGAAACAAATTCAAAAGAAATTTCATCAATCAGTCACCATTCAAGATCTCACTTACTACGATTACAATCCCTGACTGGAACTGCTACAGTAAGCATAAGTGCTGTATATATTTGCGTGATTGAAGGAAAGTGTGTGAATCACAGTTAGCACATTTTTGAATTTACTGTAAGAGGTGAATGAAAATCTTGGTGCAGACTGTAAATATTTGGTGCTGAATGCGAGTGCAATAAAATGATGTAAATGCAGCAGTTTTTCAGGAGGGCACAAAAGGCGAAAGTGATTTATGCTGTTCGATGTGGTGGAGAGTAAGAATGTAAGGCTTCAGAGATATCTCGTAAAGTAAGGAGAAACAAATAAAAACAAATCTACATAACATGAGTATTCTAATTCATTTTCTATGCCTAACATTTCTATAAGGATGGTACGTTGCACGAAACACTGGAATTCCATTTTCGTTAAACAGGACAGTGGCCACAAACATACTACATATGACATAAATGCAAGCACGTTGGATCATAACAAAAAAAGCTACTTTTCACATGAACAAATTATTGAAATGTCTATGCATCATTTTCCAGCATCTGTTTCATAAACTGTCAATCATAAAGACCAAAGGGCCCCTAGCTATTGACTTTTTTTGTTAACAGATTCCTCTGAACCATCTTGTCTCACAAAACACAAAGTACTGAGAGACTGTGGATTTGTTTCACGAACTGAGAGAGCTATACAGTGTCTTTTCCACTTTCAAGTTTCTGTAAAGTTATGATCTTGTGATTCAAGCTGAATCTGTCCTTTCTGCGAACAAATACAATAGAGAAATGAGGCGTTATCAGATCATAGTTTCACAGTACAGCTCAACTCTCTCAGCTTGTGGTATTTTAGAGCTGACACAAAAAAGTAACTGAGGTAGGCAAGAAATCAATCAAATGCTTGACCACCATGCCATGTGTAGATGTATGTGTCAAAAGCATGATGAACAATAGGTGTAAGGATGTAAGAGGGAAAAAAAACATTTAGGACAGTGGGAATGATGTCAGTTTTCTTTGTAAAGATGACTTTGAACTATCAGATCTAATTGAAGCCAGTTAATGAGATCCATGCAAGCCTGCAGTCCAGCTGCAGCACTGCTGACAGCATGCAGTATGCCTGCTATAGTTTGCATAATTCAGCGGCACTGATACCCACTGTCCTGACCTCCGTGCATTCAGGGTTTTTCTTGCGGGGCCTTGAAGTGAAACGGTGCAGAGACGAACGGGTCAACGGCGCTCACTTCTGAGGTCAAAGAGTAAAGAGGTCCAACGGGAACCGATGCCACAGTGGTTTGCCTGCTCACATTAGAGACTACTCTGTGAGCTGCTACTGGCTCCTGGGGCGCAGGTTCTTCAAAGTGTCGTGAATATTTGGCCAGAGCTTGGGGGCGGAATGGTTGTTGGGTGACTTGTCCCAACACACACTGATCAGGGATTACAGCATGGACTCCAGCAGCATTAGGGTATGAGGTCTTGGGCAGAGCTCCTGTAGCCTCTTTTCTTTTCCCAAAGGGAGCCTGAGAGAATACATCAAGCTGCGGCCGAGCTGAAATCGGGGCACGTGGGAATGGTGCATTGGCAAACACGTCGCCTGCGTCTTCTTGTGCAATCTGAAAGGGGACTTTAGAGAAGACATCTGCAGCGACATCTGTCGACACTGCTGGCTCCTGTACGTGCTGGAAGTGATTCTGAGCAAACGTGCTTGGAGTAGGTTGATGGAAGGTAGTAGATGGTTGTGTTGGTATTGTGCTTGAGTGCGGTGATGAGTGGAGCATTAACTGAGCTCCTTGTTCATCTTCATCCTCAGAGTCTAGCAGCAGAGGTCTGGAGCCGCTGCAGTCGTGGGCTGCCACATCACTCTCAATAGCTTCTCCATCGTGTTGCTCCTCATTTTGGCCTTCTTTCTCCTCATCTTCATCGCTGGAGTGTACACAGGCTTCGTTTCTTTGAAAATCTTCTTGTGGATGTTTGGTCTCTTGTCCGTCCTGAAGAACAGAATAGCCGTTGCTCTCCCCCTGCAGATCTGTGTGATAGCAGATAGATAAAATATATCAGAGGTGAGCAAAAACATCAGGCAGTACAAATTGTAAGTGTAAAAATTTTTTTCCATGAGGTACAGCTGCCCATTGATTTACAAGACTATCAAATATCAGTCTTGCATGATATACTAGAAAACCAATGGATCACCATCAACCTTTCAACATCATTCTGTGATCAAAGAGAACGACCCAACAGTGAGGAACCAGCACAATACTACAACGATACAGGCACATTCTACTCAAAACAAGTCACAGAACACAGACAAGACCAGCAGCTCCACTATTATAACACCAAATAACCTTGTTTCCACAAATTGGTTTCAGCACAGCTGCTCAGTACCCTTTACTTTCAAAAACAGTGCTGTGTGTTACGGGAAACTGTGACAGCAGCTTTGCTTTTAGTTAGAATCGCTTGTGCTGAGGTAGGGAGAGCTCAGAGTGAGTCAGCAGGTCTGTGGAAACAAGGACAAAGAGCCTTCATGACAAAAGTAGAAGTTGTTAAGCACAGAGAGGTTTGCACAGATGAGCAGCGACAGATCAGTCTTACCTCAGCAGTGTTGACAGCAGCTGTTAACTGGCAGATCTTGGGAAGATGTTAGTTGCAGCGATTAAAAGGAATTTATTGTGTTGTTTTTTTCTTCACTTATCTATTTTAAATCCACAGCCCATTTCCTATACAATGCAGTTTTCCAAATGATTTGATCCAAAGTTAATCAAGCTGAAATATTACGAACAAATCGTCTAACTGGTTGGAGCCAAGTCCAAAAACAACAACAAACTGTGAGACTGCTCATGTAATTGTGGAATAACAGCTAATTTCCAGTTTCTGGACTCATTTCACTGAACAACAGTGAAAAACAAAGCAATTTTAAAATGCATGTCTATCAACAGCCAAGAAACACAAAACAACTAAGATTTAAAGACGATGACAAGAACAGTGTATGGGAATAAAAACCTAGAAAACACTGATTCCTTCCTCTAAAACTCACAGCTCAGATGAACAAATGTGTAAGTTGACAGGATGAGGATGCTTCTACAAAGAGCTGTGAATATACTTAATGAGGTTAAGGTGGTTTAGTATTACAGACTACTAATGCAGAGGACTTTGACTTGATACAGGTCTGCTATCTATAGTCTCATTTGGTTTCCAGGAGAAATATACAATCTCTCAGCTAATTAAAACAATAAAAACGAAAGTCAGCTGGCTGCAATAACGTGACTCCACGAGAATGCTTTTACATTCACATTGAGTTTTATTCAGTGTCTCTTTTCGAACCTCAATTCATAAAAATAGAAGTACACACTTGATAATGATCCCACTTTGACATTCTGCTACTACTTCATGTCAGATATTTTGATATAACCAAACCGTTCACCTTGTCAAACCCTAGTAATTACATTAGTTTCACACAGCAACATAAGCAAAACTTTACATCGAAGGCTAGAACTCTACAGCACATAGCACTGTAAGTCAGATAAGAACTCGAAGCGTTATTGTAGGATTGCATAGATTAGCCACAGAAATGCAAATGACTGAATGCAATAACTGAACAGCATTTGACAGGGCATAATTGTCCTGTACTGTATGTCATACAGGTTTAAGAATACATACACCAGTGATGACAGGGAAAGTACAGTTTTCTGTTTTCATGTCGATATCTTAGGTAATATGGACCCTAAAAATAGATGGTAGCCTCTGCAAGAGACATTCCTTAATGAGAAATACAGCCTAAATGAAAGGCAATACCTGGTGGACGTTTGGACAATAAATATGTAATGCAAAGTCACTTGTGTCGATTGTATCTGATGTAGTGTAATACAACTTATACCACTGTTTTTCGAGTCACACAAAGCCAAATGACAGTCACGTGATATCAGCTTCAGCTTCAGAGATATCAGGAAGTTAATTCCGTCATTAGCTCTGTTTATCAATTTATCCCAGTAAATTACAAGAAGCAGTACTATGGACAGTCGTGTAGTGGAGAGCTAAATGCAAACTACCCAGTCAGGTAACCCATAAGCACACTGTTTCATGTATCAATGAAAATATCTAAAACAAAAGCACTAGCTGAATGTTTGACATGAATGAAAAGAAAAGACGGAAGGACCTTTGACAAAGGTGAGAGTCTGCATATATCACTCGTATATATTGTTTTCATATTTCATAATGCTTCTCAGTCCACCCCTTCATTCTAAAGCACTATCTATATATGACATTATTTCATAAGACAGATGAAATGACTAAATATTAAACACACAACAAAAATCTAATTTTACTGTTGATGACAAACACAGAAATGAGATAAAATAACAGTGATTTTATGTATATTTAAAGGATTTCTTTCTAGCTTAAATTAATGTCACATTGGCCAAATGACTTCAAGGTACGTGGTAGGAATGTATTAGCTAGATAAGACAGAAAGTGTCAATGGGTCTAGAGTTTCATGTAAAGGTTATTTAATAGCATCTACCTACACAAGTACCTACACAAAATAATATATCTACACAGTACCTCCCTCTGTGTAAGAGTAGTACACTACTTAAAATCTGATCATTTCCACTGACGAAACACAGCAAACATGGCATGATAAATAGAATCTGCCCTTTAGCTTTGGCATGGCTACAGGTTAAATCATTCCCTTGTACTTCTGCTGTGCTCATCCTGACAGTGGGTCAAAGATATGATAAGTTTATGACACTACACGTAAAACAATGTCATTATAAAATACACACGTCATTAAGGGTCTATGTGTTGTCGACAATGCTGACAGTGAAAGCATCATTCTGTGGCAAAGGAGCCAAATTAATCAGCCATGTTAACACTGACTTCACCAGTTTCAGCATTCGAAGATATCATCACAACTGAACAACTAAACACCCACAAGGAGGTGACAATATATAGTTCTACTGAAGTTTGTAAAGCTTAATACATGTACTGAATTAGCTTAGATAAATAGCTGTTATCAACATGGTTACCGATCAGCCTGGGAATCATAGTAGAGAGTCTGTATGCACTGATGTTAAAAAAAAAAAAAAAAAAAAAAAAAAAAAGGCTCCTCTCACAGCCACAACAGTTTGAGAAGTGGCTTACCAACTAGTTCAATCGGTGAAAACAGCAGTCAGTGTTTTAATCAGGGCGCATCTTTCATAAACTATTTAATTCAAAATCTCCACAGCAAAGTGCATCAAATTACCAGTAGGAGCTCTACAGCGTTTGCCCTTCTCACTCTTTAATCAGACCCCTGACGCAGATGAGCATGCCTGAAGGTGGGTAACAGCCTCAACCCTAAATATGTAAGTGAACACAATGCAGCTGTGATCAAGCATTTCAACATGTGCGTATGATGAAATCTGATCATCATGACAGTGCACTCAGTGAGGGTTAACAATGCAAATACGAGGAAAGCATGAGGAGGCCTATGGTGTAGCTGGGGCAGAAGCAGACAATATGCTCAGGCATTCATTTTACCAGTGTGGGAATGTTAGGAGCCAGCAGAGATACATGAAACCAGCTTATCAGGCAACTAGAGATGGAGTTGAGGGCAAGGAGGCGGTTAAAGACAAAGGGTTACTGAACTAATCTACGCTGGCTTCTCTGTTTTACTTCATAAGGTGCTACATTAAGTGCCTCTGCGTCCCTATCTCTATCCCCCACCGTCCCCCCCCCCGTCCCTTTGTTAAAATTGCACACTGCCCCTTCGACCTCTCCCACACCCTCTAGAGGTCGATGAGCTGATCCACCAGCAGAAGGGAGCGGGCCAAGTTGGGGATGTTGGACTCTGAACTGCCATTGTTGCTGCGCGAGTGACCACCTGAAACATGCCAGAAAGAGAGAGAGAGAGAGAGAGAGAACGAGGGGGACAGAGATGGACATGGAAGAGCCAAGGGGGATTGTGAAAGACAAGCAAAAGAAATAATTAAAATGAAGATTGCATGGAGAAATTAAGAGTGAGGAGTTGTTGATGAGGATGAGGGGAAAATTATGGCAGAGCAGAGAGATGCATGAACAGGGGCAGAAAGAGAAATAGGCAGAGAGTGAGCTGGGAACATCTTTGTACAGCTGCATCATTACAGGGGGGGGGAGTATGGGAATGACTCTCTAACAGGATATTTTTAAGACAATCTATAAAGAGTCAAACACCTGCTAGGTGGAGAGGCACTAGCAGTATAACATTAAAAACAAAGGAGAGAAAGATGGCTAGTGTAAGTTGATGGGACGAAAAAGCCTTAATGACAAGCACCCCCATACAAGACTTCTCGCTTCGGCAGTCAAAGGAAAAAGCTATGATTACTGAATTAGCAGTTTAGTCATTCATGGCTCATGTGGCTTATAGTCTGGGTTCCAGCAGGTGTGAGTGCTCATCTCGGGGGTTCTGTTAACCTTACCTTGATTTGAGTTTTTGGAGATTAGCACAGGAATAGGGTCAAACTCGTCGTCATTGCCCTTCTCCCCACACGACATGAGGAAAGCAGAGTCTGCGGTGAAGGAAGAGTAAGTGAAGGAGTGATGGAGGGGGAAAGAATTTAACTCAATCAAAGAAAAGAGGAGAAAGAAAGGAGGATGCAAGTAGATTAAAAATAGATGGAGCCAGAGCAGTCACAGCATTTAAAAGCCATGCATTTTAGGTGGCTTTTGGCTCTTGGCTACAAATGAGTCAAGGGTCTGTTGATGCTGCTGTTTATTGTCCCTTTCAGTTTCAATATTATGTGTGTATGTTTTTGTTTTCTCTGCTGGACCAGCCGCCCTGTTTTGGGAATGGTCTGTGATGGTTTCGCGGGCCAATACACAGAGCAGGCTAAGGCTAGCTGAGGGGTGCTGCAAAGAGAAGGTCTTACCAGAAGCTGTCTGACCAGGGGGCAGTTCCTCCCGATAGGATCCAGAGCAGGAGCCAGGAGGAGCAGAGGAGGAGGAGGAGGATGAGGGGAGAGCAGAGACAGACTGGGTTCCGTGAGGAGAAGTATGAGATAACAGATCGCAAGTCAGCAGAGAGTCCTCTCCAGTGAAAGAGTCTGAGACAGGATGTAGCAAAGCCAGAGAGACAAGAGTCACATTAAAAAACAAGATTTTTAGCTTGATTAACAGGTGAAGCTGCACTTTGTTAGTAAAACAGTTCAAAGTTCTATCTCTGAAAACATATATTAAGTCCAGCAGAAAGTATGCTGCAAAGTCTGGAGCAGGAGATACACTTTAACATGCAACAACCCGGCAGTAACAAAACCTACAGATTTGCCACAGTTAATATCCTGTTAGAATAAGTGGGCGGATTTTGGCCAAGATTAGCAACTGATAATGAACATATGTTCAGTCTTTTTATTCAATATATTGATTCACAGTCTGCAAAATTTCAGGGACATCGTCCAGATCACTGTGCTGAACTAAAACAGGGATGTATGAGTGGCTGGCTAAAATGATTTCTGTTATTGAGTTGAGTTCTGTTATTTTGTGGTTTCCACAACCGAAAAAAACAAAGTGACTGTAGATCGGAAAAAATAATCAGTAAAAAAGACAGGGCAATATTAATTTAACATGTGACAAGGGGATCAGGACAACAAAAAACAGAAATATTTTCTTACTAAAAATGCTGCAAAGAATACTGTTAAGGTTTCCTATTATGTGGTCTAACCTGGCATGGTGACAGGGATGAGCTCTGGTTGGGCTGACTGCTGCTGGGCCTGGGGAGCTTCCAAACCAGGAATCAGTGAATCCTCACACACGTCTGCCTTCGCTACATGGAGTCAGCAAGTGGAACAAATAGTGATGCAAAGAAATTAGTAATGTAAAAGAAAAGAGGTCGTCTTCTTTTCTTACCGGATCTTTCTGATGTCATGACCGTGTGTATGGAAGAGGAGAAAGAAGAAGGCAAAGAAAATGCAGAAATTTTGGGACAAAAGACAGGGGACAAAAATAAATAATAATAAAAAAAAAGATCTGGTACCATTGCTAGAGCTTTCAGCAGAACTATTGAAGGGATCAGCCAAGGGTAAGAGGTCAGGGAGCAGCAGAGAACTTTCAGGGGATGTCAGTCCCTCAATCAGCTTCTCTGTAGCAAGTCAGAGAGAGAGGATGAAGTGAAGTAGAAGACAGACGGCAAAAGGGAGAAAAAAGTCAATGAGGGATTCTGCATAAAATTAAATAAGGAGCAAAAACTAGATATGAAAGAGAGGTATGACATATTAGCAATGTGGGAAAATAATAGACA
>JAUBNQ010000028.1:8585815-8598260 GCA_032353495.1 Ctenopoma kingsleyae | reverse complement strand
GTGAGGCTGCTTGCTATGTCAACAAGATAGGATCATATACAAATCCAAACCACAAAACTAGCATTCATAAAGAAGCTGTGATATGGAGGAAAGTACCTCAGTAAATAAAAAACATGACTCAGAATGTCTAAAAATATAATTCATCAAGGCCTCAGAGCATCAAAGACACAGCTCATTCTGTGTCATGTTGTGACAAGAAACTACCTGTGCTGTCAGAGAGTGAGAGAGTATTAAGGGACAGTCAACAACCCTGAACCTGCACTCATGATGTCCACAGATCTTTCAACTTACTGTTGCACAGTTTGTAAAAATGGAAAAGAACAAATGAAGGAACATGAACATGGACAAGGACAATGGAAAAACTGAGTGGCACAGGCTAAAGTTTACAGAAAGATATAAGCTAACTTTTATAACAACTCCAGTTTGTTAACACTGAAACTGAAGATTGAGTCAAATCTTAAGTCAATGATGAATATAACACTCCAAGACAATCCTCTTTGGAAATATAGTATGCTAAGCAATGAGAACACTGAGAAGAATTAACCAAAGCCTTACCAGGAAAAGCACTGAGCCCTGGGATGAGATTTTCGCTGGAGCCCGTGACTTTATCTCCTAAAGCAGCAGCTGTGCACAAACATCAAAGTAACAAATATATTTAAATAACACAATTAATTACCAATGCTGCAGGTGTACTTATGCAGTGCACAAGTTGAACCTACTCTCAGCTAGCTTTGCAAAGTCTTTGTTGAGCAACTCTTCTGCCGTTAGCTTGGAGAAGTTATCGTTGCCAAACGGGTTCCAGCTAGGCTGAGTGTTGGGTGCAGTATAGGCCGACGGCGGTTCTCCATCACCTGGATGATACACACTCTGCTGGGACGAGCATGGGGAGCCAGAAGGGGTAGTGCTGGCTGATCTACAGTACACAGTGGTGTAAACATAAACAATGGTAGGAGTGAAACGTGACATATGACCGTGGGTGTTATGTCTGTAGACAGTTGCCTACTGATTTATGCAAATGAGTGAACAGAGCTATTTAAAGACTGAATTGAGTGATTGTTCTCAAACTGGATGCTCTGGTTCTATCATTTGAATGGACTGTTTTATTGGCCTCCTGAGCTCACTCAGTGCCATGAAAGGACAGTTGATCCTCAGATCACTGAAGGGGATTAATTCTGCTCACTTGGACTTGTTGAGGCTGGCCTCAGCTGCGGCTGCCTGAAGTAACTGGGTGGACTTGCTGACTGGAACACCAAATACAGCACTGTGGGTGACATCGCTCAGGATGCGTCTGTGACCACCCTTGGGAGCCATCTTTGGCGATGAGGGGGGTGTTAAGGAGCCAACTTTGGACATACTTCGGCCAGACGTCTGTAACGAGAAAATACAGATGAAGACATTGACATTGGGGAAAAATTGGTTTAATCTGTTCAGTGCATAGAGACAAAACAAATAAATTAGTCCCCCAAACATGAAACCAGCTGGAAAAGAAAATCTGAAAGAGAAATAGAAATTCTTCCAAAGCACAGCTACAGAAAAGGGAAGAAAGTGTCCTCAGTAAAGAGATGTATGCACATTTAATTAATTGAAAATATACACAGAAGGTTTATGATAAAAGCAAAAGTTAATAATTAGGTTAGAATATAATTTATACACCATCTACTTAACAATGCAATGACATTGTTCTGATAAAGAAATCACTAAAGGAAGGATTTCTAGCTAAATTACAGTAATATTCCTATACTTATTATATTGCTAGACACATCCCTGCTCATTGCTCAAAGAAGGAAAAAGAGTAAAAATGTGTTTGTTTATGATTTGTTATAGACAATCAATCCCGACTCAAAGAACAGCAGCAGACAGCAGCAGGAGTAGGATGTTACCACAACCTCTGGTTCAGCTGCAGGACCAGCAAGTGCTGACTCAGGGATGGGTGTGAGATGGAGAGCTGGTGTCTCAGGGACTATATGCTGCTGATGTTGTGGCCGTTGTAGGGTAACAGCTGGAGGAACAAGTTTAGCTTTGGATTGCAACACGGTAGACACATGAGATGCTGTTTGTTGTTGCTGCTGTTGGTGGTGGAGGCTCTGTACCAGTTGATGCTGCATGGGAATACCACACAGCCAATCATGAACAAGGCTCAGTTTAAACTTTGGCCCAAGTGTAATAATTTTTTGCCTTGATTTATTACTGCAGACTTAGATTGAACAAATATGCAGTGTTTGTTTTGCCAGCACACAATGGACAGAAAATACAGGAAATACTGGAAAGAGAGAACAGATCCAACCATTGAGAGAAATAGATGTGGGGATGATGTGACATTTCTGCACTATGCTATAATACCTGTAATATAAAGTCTTTTTAGAGAACTTAAGATAATGTAAGACAACAGAGTACCCTAAAAGCACACATTTGCCCTGCAAAACCCACCAGTGATGAATAAAATAATGTTCAGCTTAGATGAATAGTTGAATCTCCAGCTTTTACAAAAATACATTTTAAACCAAGAACATCCTGGCTGACAAAAACACTTTTTCTTTGCAAGGCTGCCTACCTGCTGATTACTCTGTGGGCTTAAGAAGGCCGATCCCTGCTGCTGCTGCTTCATGAGAAGTTGGTGATGCTGTGGTGTAGCCTGTGGCTGCATGTTGGTTGTCTGTGCTGGCTGCGTTGCACCCTGTGTGGCAGGAGCCTGCTGAGTAGGATGGACAGCAGCTGTAGCTGAAGGAGGAACATTGATACCACCTGAAAATGAGAATCATTTAACACATACAAATTATATTTTTAAAACCCCAAAATATTTCTGTTGACCTGAAAAATCTTTGCAAATAAATACGTCAAAGCTTTTGATAACTCTTCTACAACATTTTTGGCTTTTTATTTCATTATACATTTCACAAACATATTTAAATGAAACCCAGTGAATGAGTAAGAGAGAAGTGGAACGGAAAGGTCAAGGGAATCTTTGTCTTAGAAAGACAAAATGTGTTTTGAGATTGAACTGCTTAAACCAATAAAAGGCTTGGATTAGCTTTACAGTCAAATTCTTGAGCAGTTCTCCAACACGAGTCCAATAAAAGTAAACACAGGCCTCTGTCACCAATGGTTTTGACCCTGACATACAGAGATATTATGGAGGGACCAGTACCTATGGCCTGGGGTGCTCCAGCAGCAACATTGGGTCTCTTGCGTGGAGTGAGAGCCTGCTGGATGGAAAGAATGCCTGATATTGGCTGGGGCTGAGCCTGGCCAGCCTTGGGGCGTTGTCGAGGTGCAATTGAGGTTTCTGTGGTAGGAATGGGGTCTGTGAGTCTGATGGAAGAAAGAGATAACCTATGAATAATGGTAAAGTTTCTCATAATAATAACACTCAAATGATTTGCCTCCCACTCACCTGGCTTTGCTTTGACTTTTTTTAGCCACTGCTTCACTGGCTCTGATAGGCTCAGGGAGTTTTGCAGGAATGTTCATATTCTACAACAGTAAAAACATTTCCAGTAAATCACAGACAATTCAATCACAGAGTTTCAATTTCTTATATCAGTGAGATATTAAGATGAGTTTTCTTGCTGTAATCTTTCCTCCTAATCATTCTAGCCATTAAAATATACCTTCCCAATACCCTTTGCACATAAGTATTAAAAACACCCAAAGTTTATAGTCCCTAATGAATTCTCTAATGAATCAGGTGTCAACCCTATTATAGAATCAGCCTTGTTAATGAACCCGTTGATCCTATTCCTGATCTCAAAAGACTTCAATTTCCTCAAACTAAAGTGATGTTGATGAATCAGTAGACTAAGAGATCAGCTACATGTTAAATACAGGGACACAAACACTGGAGGCTAAACAAGTAGAAAAACATTGCTTCTCTCTAATATAATTATAATATCAAGTGTAGTTTCTTTTGGACAGTAAAGCCTAAATCATGAGGAAAAAATAGCTGATCCAACTGTTAATATTTAACACACAGCATATTCTCAGGTCAAATTCCTGCCATTCCTCCGGTCATGCTGACTTACATGTACATTTGGGACCGGACACTCTCTCCGAGCCAGTTTAAAGGCAAAGTAAGATACTTGGTAGATATCTGGCCTCTTGTCTGGGTCAGGTTCCAGCATGTATCCTGAAAGGTCAATGAACAATTTATTTATATTATATATAATATTTGTGTTGGTGTTAATCTTTTCTGGTTATGGTTCTTTCTTCCTTTCTTTCTGTTTGAACAGAGAGCTGCTGTAACATGCCAAAATAATTTCCCTCTTGGATTAATAAAGTTTTTTGAATCTTGAATAAATTTATATTGAGTCACACACAAAAAACTTAAACTTAACAGTACACATATTACACAGGATACAATTGCAGTAAGTACTACAATGAGTATAATGTGAAGTATAAGGTTACTCACTGATGAGACAGTGCATGTCCTGGGGGTAGCGTGAGTTGTCTGGGATAGTGAAACTGCCATCACAGATAGCCACTTGGCTCTCCCCAAAAGGAAGTGTGAAGTAGCACAGCTTATAGAGTAGGCAACCCAAGGCCTATACAAAGAAAAAAAAAATCACCTTACTATTAGTGAATGTGATTCCTTGTCCAAAATGTCACAAATAATCTCAACAGCAAATCTGATCATACAGTTATGCTGCCAGGTAATCAGTCTCACCCAAATATCTGCCTTTGTTGTGATCACCTTTCCACAGTAGAGGTTGACCATCTCTGGAGCACGATATGACAACGTAGTGTACCTAGTGTGGAGAGCCGGTCAATGAGCTTCTAAAATTTAGTTATAGAAAGGATTGAAGGTTTAGAGAAATCAGAAAAACTTACTTTTTAATTTCTTCCTCCACTACTGGCACACCCTCTGTTTGCGGGTTCTGGAAGTGGTTGGTGGCACTTCCAAAGTCACAGAGCACATAGTGTCCTCGGTCGTGCAGAAGAATATTTTCTACCTACATGAGAAAGATGAGATGAGACCTGTCAGAACATGAAGTAAACAACATCACAATAAATTACTTTGATTTAATTTGTGTGGCTGTCAATTAGCCAGCTTTATATTGGGAACTGAATTAGAGTTGCCTTGAGATCTCGATGGATGATTGGAGTCTTGGAGAGGTGGAGACGAGCAACCGCCTCGCATGTGTCACAAAAGATCTGTAACACCTCGGCTTCAGTGAACCCTGTCTGTAACCGCTGGTTCATTAGGTTAACCACCTGCCCACCTACACAAAATACATAGGTCAACAAAAGTTAATATATAAAACATAAAATGTACTTTTATGTTTTAAAGTACAGTTCAAATTTTCAGAGCACTTGAATCTGTAACCTTATGTTTGGAGGTTATATAAAGGGCTGATATTATTAGTCAACGTAGTGATCTGACAATAAACACATAATTTTACATTTATCTAATTGTTTTGTTATATTTTGAAAATTCACATGGCACTTCTGAACGAGGTCGGTCAGTTTGTTTTCAGTCGGGCTCCGAACAGCCTGTGGGAAATGTTTAATGCATTCTTAACTATCCAGTGGTTTCAACAGCTGCACGATAGTTGTAATATTCCAACTTTCTAGAAATAACACTGCTCTGTGATATATCAAGTGAAAAAGAAGCTCTATCAACGAGCAGAACGGGATGCTGTTAGGAGCTGCAGGACAGAGAGTCAACAGAGACAGAAATGCATGGGGTGTGGGCCAACTTACCTCGACAGTAGTCCATTAAGATTAGCACTTCCCAAACATCACCAGCTCCAACTGCAGTTATGCTAGAGTCCAGGAAGCCAACTATGTTTTTGTTGCCCACTAAGTCCCTCTGTGTAAATAAACATAGAAAGAGCAACACTGACAAACAATGGAAACACAGTTTTCATAGATTTCACAATTACAAAATACATCCAAGTTTGTAACTACCCTGTCAATTTTTTTATTTGTAGAGAGATGCTGATCCTGTGCCCAAGGTCTGGAATTAATCAGGATAATCATCCAGAGATAATCATGCCACCCAGGGTGTGGCTGCAGGAGCTGGTTAGTTTAACTTAAGCCCCCTTTCAGACATACACTCCTTTCCATTAATCTGATTGCATCTTAAAAACTAAAATAAATTTTTTTTTTTTTTTAAATCACATGTATGACAAATATCATCGATGTAACATGGCTCTCTCTATCACAGTTGGGTTATGTCTGAATGAAGCTGTGAGGAACATTTAGATAAAAGTGAACAATGTCTAAATGCATAATTATCAAGAAAATGAAAGAATGTATTTGAATTTCCGTATAGTAAGTTATGTACATCTGCTAAATTTTCCAGCATGCTGACATTAACACACAATAATCTGCTCGTACAAGATCATCTTTTAGTAGCTAGCTGCATTCGGCAGTTACTGGAGTGTGTTACTCACCATAATCTGTATCTCAAGTTTGCAGACCTGCAGGTCATGTTCATTGTTGACATACATCCTTTTTAGTGCACAGCGTAGGCCCTGATGAGTCCGCACCAAAAAAACTATGGCAAAACCACCTGCAAATGAGAAGAGAGAGAAGAAAAAGAGAAAGAACACATATAGTTCAAGTGTACCAATACATATACCATATATCTTAATCCTTCCAGCTTATAAAGCAGAGTGATATGATAACGTAGTTTGACTTGGCTTTACTAAAATAAAATATATATATATATGGAGGAATGAGGCAATGAAAAAAAGGGTTCACAGTGAATATGTCTGTGGTAAAAGGCTAGCTGGCACAGTGGTAGAAGGAGCTAGAAATCTTGTGAGTCAGCAGTATACAAGAAGCAGACAAAATTGACACAGGATACAGGAAGCGTGAGAATTCGTCATACCACCTTCATTCACAGTGATGCTGACACAAAAGAAAAAACACATGATGCTTCTGTACATCCACAGCAACCGAAACCACCAGCAACCACAGTAATAAAGCACATATTTCTTTCAAGAGATATGTGTGAATTTGCCTGAATCAAGCCACAAAGAGAGTTCTTCTGAAATTTTTACTGTAAAAATTCACCGTTATAAAATAAACATTTTTTAATGTGCTTCACCGAAATGTGGACAGCTGGATAACACAAAGCCCGTTGTCTTCATTGACTTCTAAATAGGAACTAGCCTCAGCTGTCATTTCACTCTGAAGGATTTTTTTGTGGTTACTGCAGCTCTGTTCGTTTCTTTTTTTTCACAGCTTATGTTAACTCCATGAACCTGGCTGACTCATCTATCCGCCACCACAATGCCAAGAACAGCTACATGTGATCAGTCTGGGTGAAGTTTGATTAGAAACGCCTTTAACTACATCACTGTGATCGGATTTTCAAAGTAATGAATGAAGTATGAAAAGACAATGTGAGTCAGCAACATTAGGTCATTTTAATGGACTTGCCTAAATGGTCCAATTAAAAACAAAAAGCTCAGACTACTTTGAAATCATGTGTGTTCCAGTGATACGTCCTGTAATTATAGGGTGGAGCTGGGTCATGATGGATGATAACACATGCCAATTTTACAGCTGTCATCAGATACAAATTCAGGACTGGAAATCTCAAAATTAAGTACAAAAATCTGCAACACAGTGCGACTAGAACAGTTATATTACAGGCAGAGCACTGGCTAGCTGAGATATTAGTGTTGTAAAGATACAGAGAAGCAATGTGCTTCAGAAGTGGGGTCTAATGAAGGCGAGATCTTGAACCAGAATATAGAGTAGAGAGAAGCACATTTGCTAAGCATATGAGATGCAGGCCTCGTGTGTGGGCCGTCAGGGTTCAGACAGCTGAACCCCTGCTGTCTTGCACAGTCTAATCTGAGATGCCTGTAAGAAATTAGAAGGATTAGCAGCCTTCTTAAGCACTGGCAAGTTAAGCAGTTAGCAGTGGTCTACAATCTTAGAAGATGGTGGGACGAAATAACTGTAAGCAGAGCTACAAATAGCCACTGCCTCTCGATGTAATGGACTTGTCGGGACTATGCTCCTCTAGCTTATGCATACATGTTCAATCAAATGTATACAAAAGAAATACTCCTTTAGGCAGTGCTATGAAAAGCGCAGTAAATGGGTTTAGTGTTCAATCACAAGTTGTCATCATTGTAATGGAACTTACATAACTACCATCAAGAACTACACACATGACCTTGCCACTACTATACAGGACATTGCCATGACTGTTAGAAATACCAGTACCGCAGAATTACCATGGACAATCTAGTCTCTAGTTGAACAAAGTTTTTGAATAGAAGACTGGATGATTTTGGTTTGCAAATAAGGCAACAACTCACTGAAGTGTCATGTTGTGCAGTCTAATGGCAGGAACTAACTCCATTACAATGCAGTGTGTTAATATTGATCTCCAGAACAGGTCTACTGCTACCAGCAGTAACTCTACACGAGGATAAGAAAACACATCGTGTTGATAGTAAAGACAGAAAACAGTGTGCCAGAAAATCCTCAAACAGATCACTGAAAATATTATCTATAAATATTATCTGCCGTATACCCAAAGTTTGTGAAAACTGCAAAAATAATATGATTCCAAACATTAACTTTATAATAAAAAAAGGAGTATAGCATGACTCTCTCAATGGCTTTGTCTTATAGTGAAAAGTGGGTTTTTTGCAGTTAAAGGCAAAAGATTTTAATGACAACAAAAGAGGTAGACAAAGGGGAAAAACTACTTCCAAGTGAAGCAACTGAAAGTTGCTAACAGAAAGTAAGGAATCCAGACTACAACTAAAACCATCTGAATAAATAAGTGTAGTGACACTGGGGGGAGTCACATTGCAAGCAGTATGTCCACAGCCAGAGCAAGAAAATATGATCAGCAGAAAAAGATTCTAACTAGCACAATGTGAAAGACTTATTATATTGGGGGAATTATTGAGCTTTAACAAACAAGTACCAATTATTTGAACTGTGACTCTCAGGTAAATGTCTACATCAGGGTGAAAGTTCTTTCACAACTGATATGGAAACTAAAGATATGTCCTCATTCAAAGAAAGAAAGGGCAGGACTGGGATTGGATGTTTAACCCATTCATAAAGCCAAAAGATGTTGCCTGTCTATAGTACTAATGAATTAATCAGTCTTCTTTCATCTATTATTTAGTAACAGGCGCTCTTAGCTAACCGAGTATGGTAGACCCACTCTGCAAATACAAATGACCACAGTGAATCTGTTTCCCCTGTGAGGAAGCCTGTTTAACCATGTTCTGGTAAAGACTTCCATAAAAGTTAAGACTGGTTTCCCACAAAACCTTTGAATTTGGTGACCTGGATTCCCCTACAGCTGTTCAACATGCAAATGTTTAACATGGGAAGTTAAAACAAGCATGTTATTTTTTTTATTTGATAAGTAAGTCCCACCTTATAAAGAGGACATGTTTTCTGTGGCTACACATCTTGATGACCTCTCCTTTCTCTAACCTTAGAAATGGTTAATCCAAATTTCTTAACTTTACATGTGTGATTTGTCACTCCCTCTGTAAATATAAAGACAGATGACTAAGCTTGGCTTTGGTCATTAACACAGTAGAAAATCCAGTTATATTATCTTCCTACCTGCCTTCAGGTAAAGTGTGCAGTAATGCATAAGACAATTTGTCACAACATCTGACATCTAACACCTATAACATAACGCACCCTCTCCCACATTTTAATTCAGAGCCAAGAAATTGTTTTTGTCTATTCTAGTGTTCTGTACACAAAAAGAAAGCCACCTCAGGCCACACAAGGAAGGAGGAGGGTGATTTGACCAGTAAATGATCACAAAGAGCTGCCTGGGTGGGTCACAACTCTTACAATCTTGTGCCAACAAACAGGACCACTGTCTTCCCCCATAAATAATGCATTATTATGGTGCTAGTGAATCATTATGTTGGTACTAGCTGGACAACAGCCCAACAAAAACAGGCCCACTCATTTGTTTTTGACTGACCATCCTCATAACAATGGGGAACACAGTTCGGGATGTAGATCTGGTTAAAGGTGGTTGTGTGACAACTGTCAATAGACACAACAGAGAGCCACATAGATCACCTTCTGCGATAATTTCCTCGACGGTCACTTGATATCGTCCGATGGTAAAGACCCGTCCGATGAAACTGCCACCGCTGCCGGAACCAGCACCTCCTCCCCCGGCTATGGAACCAGGCCCAGAGCTCACCAACTCCCGGCGAGAGTCAAAAAATTTCTTCATTTTCTCCAGATGTTATCCAAAGTAGGGTGAAGACCAAAAAGGTGTCTGTATCCTGATAAAGATTATGACTGAGTATATTCAGACCCTGTTTGCTGAGACGCTGTTTTTAAGCTTTAGTTTTCCCTCTAATTGAATGAATGCAGCTAACTAGCTAGCTTCAAGCTAAGTACTAGCTAACTGCCTGGACCTGAAAATATTCCGAACACTGCTGCCCGACGCTCCTTGGCTAACTCATGATCTGGCGAACACCAGGCGAGATCCACTGTAGTCCAGAAACTAAATATATATATCGTTCATGCGGAAGTCACAGCTTTCCAATGTGACACCAACAGCAGCATTGTCCGGCTCACTTAGCCAGGCTAGGAACCCGAAAGACACTTGTTAGCCTTTGGCTCACCTAGCCAGCTAGCTAACCAGCTAGGTGCGGTGACAGCTGTCAGGTGATAGACTGGCAGCCGGGGAGGTCCTTAGTGTCCAAGGTAACTTATTGCACATCTCCACTGCTATCATCCACCTGAAATTTAACTTTTTCAATTTCACCGGCTGCTCTACTCGTCTGTGTCGCAGTAAAATATCAGACCTCCAGCACGTTTGTACATCCAGGGGGCTGTAACAAGGCTGGTCAACTAAGGGACAGAGCTAACGCGGCTACAAACAGAAGGTGTGTGTGAACAGAGTCCTCCGGCTCCTCTCTGCAGACTCCGTCCTGCTGGACTTCTCTTCATGTGATTGGCCAAATGAACAACTTCCTGTCAGCTCACTTCACTGTCGTGGATGTATGAAGAAAGCTCTCACAGTTAAAAAAACACCACCATCGTTATCAGATTCGCCTTTTCGGCGAAATTATCTACTTTTTCTTCAACTTACTATTACTATATATACTATTACTATATAATTTGGGCTACTCTTTGTACCATAAGCGCGCTTACCACTAGTCCAAAAGTTTTCACACTGAAACAATGAAAGTTTTCAAAGAGGTAAAGATACGACGAAACAGACAGGTGCGTGCAGATGATCTAAAAACAGGAAGTTATTATTGTATGTCATAACTCAGTCAGACCTTAACACAGAAATTATTAAAGACGCTCATTATAGCTGCAGGATTTCCCTTAGAATTATCACGATTTTAAGTTTTCTTCAGTCTCGAATTTATTTTATTTCATGGATAGAGTGTAAAAATAAACTGTTAACAGAAATTCCAGCCTATTTAATTTTCTTACACATGAACAAATATAGACATACAGTGTACCTTACTGAATCCATGACAGCACTATTTTATTTCATTTAAAACATCTGTTCATGTAACTGATAGATAAGCTCACAATACAATACATAGGTTGGACAAAAAACACTATCCTAAATAAAAAATAAAAACTGGATTACTGTATTGATGATTGAGTCTAGGCTTTTATTGACCTAGGTTTAATCGATATATAGCTAATAAGAATGTCTTTGCCACTTTTTACACTGGGTACAAATTTGTTTTTCAAATTTGTTTACATCTGCAATTCCAAAAAAGTTGGGACAGTGTCTAAAATCTACATAAAAACAGAATGCAATGATTTGCATATTGCACAAACCCATATTTTATTCACAATAGAACAAAGAAAGCATATCAAATGTGTCAACTGAGAAAATAAACCATTATAAGAAAAAAATTAAGTAATTTTGAAATTGATGGCAGCAACAGCATCTTCTCTTCTTTCATCAACAGTCTGTAAACATCTGGAAACAGAGGAGACCAGTTGCGGTGGTGCTGGGAAAGCAACGTTGTCCCGTTCTTGCCTGCTACAGGTTTCTGTTCAACAGTCCTGAGTCTTCTTTGTTGTAGTTTGCATATCGGCATGATAGTGGTGAAAGGTCTGGACTCCAGGCAGGCCAACCCCCGGACTTTTCTACTATTAAGTCATAGAGGCTGTATGTGGTTTACAGTGTTGTATAGTAACGAAGTAATAATACTTCAGTACTGTACTCAAGTACGTTTTGGGATCTGTACTTTACTTGAGTTTTTTTTATTTTGTCAACTTTCACTTTTACTTCACTACATTTTCTAATTTAATTACATACTTTTACTCTGATACATTTTCAGCGCAGAGTGTCGTTACCTATAAAAATAGATAATTTTCAGTCATTTATTAGACTGCAACGTAGTGGAAATGCTCTGTCCAATCAATCCAGGATTGAGAGGAGTTTGGACAGCATCCTCCTCTCAGATACAACATGTAGAGGGTCCAGCTCCACACCCAGAAC
>JAUBNQ010000028.1:8571284-8585715 GCA_032353495.1 Ctenopoma kingsleyae | reverse complement strand
AGTATTTTTTTGGGAGGGTATCTGTACTTGTACTTTAGTGTTACTTTCGGGTACACTGGTGGTTTAGCATTGGCCTGCTGAAATATGCAATACCTTCCCAGAAAAAAGTGTCATCTGGATAGAAGCATATGCTGCTCTAAAACCTGGAAATATTTTATGGGCTGCTAACAAACCAGAAGCTCTTTAGTCCGGAAGATGTGACGCCCATGGTTTCTAAAAAGAATGTCAAATTTAGTTTTTTTCTGATCACAGAACAGTTTTTCACTTTGCCACAGACTTTTAAATGACATTTGGCCCAGAGAACACAGCAATGTTTATTCATATACAGTATGGCTCAACAGAGCTTTAATTTGCATTTTCAGATGACACCTCAAAATGTGATCACAGACAGTGATTTACTAAAGTATTCTTGAGACCATGATGTCTGTTTTTAATGCAGTGCTAACGTGACATTTTGTAGATGCAGCTTTTCACAGATTGGTGAACCTCTGCCCATCTTTATTTCTGAGAGACTCTGACTCTTTTAGATGCTCTTTTTATAACCAATTATGTTACCGACCTTACAAGTTACAAGTTAACCTAATTAACTGCAAGATGTTCCTCCACGTCTTCCTTGTTGGTGCCTCTCACTTTTCCAGCCTTTTGTTGTCTCTGTCTCAACTTTTTCTTTCATTTACCAGATGAAATGTTGTTGGGTACATGTTTATGTAGTGCAGTGTGAGGATTTCTCCTGCAGGGGTCACTAGTTTACCACTAACTAAATGCTGCTAAAAGCTTTTTACACATTCTACCTTTCTCCTAGCTTGAGTAGAAAATAATACCAATATTCATTCCCTAACTTATTTTTCTGTCATATTTGGAGTCATATGAGGCATATTAGGCAACTTTTACACAAGACTTTTCTTGATCCTTTATGAGTCTTATTTTATTAATTGGCAGGACATGTTTATTTTCACATGTGAAACTTAGGGAGAGGCCACATTTCTTTTTCTTTTCTGTGCCAACTAGTCATCTGTGTTTCCTACAGAGGTTGCTAATCATTTAAGATCATTTAAGTCCAAAGGAAGAGTTACATTTTAACTGCGAATGACTACAGACATAAAACACAGAACAGAATCATAGCTATCAGTTCATATTGTGCTTTTGTTTCTCACTCTTACAACATGTGTATGTGTGATTGTTTACAGAGTACAGCACAGTCAGCTAATGCCTTGGAGTCAGAGTAGACACACCGTATACATTTTGAACATGTGGTGACCATTTTGATGAAAATAATTGAGCCATTAAGCCATTTGAGTTGTGGAGTTGTTAGTGCTCTCGTGATAAATGACAAAGCTTCAATATATTCATCTAATATGACAGAGCTCTACTTACTCAAAAGTGAAAGGGAAACATGCTTTGTTTTCATTTTGTGTGCTCTCCTGAGAACCAAAACATCCTTACAATTTAGATTTAGATAATGTGAAAAGGCAGGGTCAAAAAAAGCAAGTATTATGTATGCATAGCTGCAAGAAGTAGAACATGGTGTCCGTAAACTGTACAGTCAACGTTACATCATTAGAGAAGCTGGATCTCGCTTTAAAACAAGGAGTTACTAGGTTTGATATAAAAAATAGTGTATTTTCGGGGATTTGTGGTCCCATTAGTGAATCTCTAAAATATCTATATTTTGGAATATCCATCTTTCTTTGTTGGTTTTAAAGAAAGGTGGAAAATGTTTAAAATGTACTCATTAACGAAACACAGCTGGCTGAACGGATTACAAAACACAAATAAATAAAAACAATCATGGAAATGAGTAAAAAAAGAAATAAAAAAAACATGGAGAGTGTGGGGCTTATAGAGATTTCTCAAACCACTGCTATTTTACCTCTTTCTTGTTAGGTTGAAACATCTAACAAAAAAGAAGTTGCCAAGACTCAACTTCCAGATAACTTCACCTGGATGACTGAGAATCTTCACCGTCTCATGACCAAATACACTTGCTTCACCAGAATCACAATGCTGGGCGACATGTTTCTTTAACAGTGGGCCAAAAAAAACACCCCAACTGCAGACTTTTCTTTTCATGTGTGAAAAGATCCTTTAAATGATTCAACACAAAATTCTTCTCTTCTGTCAGAGATTATAGTGATATTAATGTTATCACTCCTTTACCTCTCTTTTTTTTCCATAGTAATTTTAAAATAAATAGAATACAGTAGAAGCAAGGATTAATTTTAAGCTTTTACCTCAACTTAAATGCTATGAGATGAAATGAATTAAAAGATTGATTTGGTCCTCAAATACTTCAGACTTTGGTTGGAATGTTCTGAACCCCTTAACCAAAAAATGAAACCGCTTGACACGGCCTGACCTTTATCTTTCCTTGATTCCAGATAGCTATTTTCATCAAGATGGCCTTTTTCATTTGAAAATGACCTTTCATTATCGTCCCATTCTTCTTAAGGTAATGACATACAGTACATTTTCCATTGTCTTTGTGTGTTAGTGTGTGTCAGACATAGTAACCCAACTCTTCCCTGATAGTAATTTAATCTTCAGTGTTGTCCATAATTACAGAACAGCATTATGATGAAAGAAATGTCCATACCTACCGCAGATGATCAAAGACGCTGCAACCAGCATCCAGGTTTTGATTAGTTTTCCATCATGCTTGCCGAAAACAGAACAAAGTAATCACAGAGATGTCCGTGTACATTAAATTCCAATCAAAGCAGCTGAATCACCGTTCATGATAGATGGTAGTTTATTCTTGAAATAAAAATCTCACACAATTGCTAGAAGAGGAACTGGTGGCTTATTTTGGCATTCACTACTGTTTTAGAGTAGCTGATTATTAGACTTTTGGAGTGTGTTAGACAGAATGTCCCCACATGTGAGAGTTGGAGTACCCTCTTTTCACTCTGGTAGCAGATACACCACACATCTGGATCTCATCCCCCTGTAAGGCAAAGCCAATCATCACATACCTGAGCAAACACACTTCAGTTTCTTGGGATTTTGCAATGGAGAGATTTAATCCTCAATTAATGGAGTCATTTGTCAGAAATTTAAAGACTGGTATGTTCCAAACTCTTGACATCTCTGGAAATCAAGCAGGAACACTGTGAAAGAAATTTAGCTCCCTGAAGAATACTCACTCTGTACAGTAAAGTGCATTTTAAGTATCAAAGGGAATATTTTAGAGGAGTAATATGATCATATCCTTTATACCACAGCCTGGTTCTGGTCATGGTTCATATCAGCAAATATTGTTTTTCTAACCTGAACACATTGTCCCCACATTCAAATACTGGTTGTGGAGAACTCTTCATTCTTCATATTCATGACTGTGTCCAATTCCAAATATTCCAATACCATGGATAATGGCTGGGGCCCTGTATCTATCCAAATGCTTTTAACAGCTTTTTCCTCATTTGATTTTTCCAACCTATTTCACCCTTGTTGCACAAAGTTCATTTTTTAAAAAGGGAAACTCAGTAAGCAACGCTACAAATTGAGAGCAGATTTCCTTTTTGCATTGGGCTGTGATGTGTATAAGCTTCCTGTAATGCCTCATCACCAGCACACATAAACTGACTGATTTTTCATTCCATCTAAGATTCAGTACAACAAAAAACATACTTTAAATACAAACATATTTATAGTTAATAAAATACAGAAATATTTTGTCAATAGAGGTCATTCAGACACTTTCTTTCATATTATTTACTGGTGCATTCATTGTTTTTTTATTGTCATTTTTATTCAGAATCTATCCTTCTGATTACTAAACCTGTCAATTTTATCTTGGCAAATATTTGTGATTTTGTAGGTTCTCGTTTTTATTGTCAAATTATAAACATAAACACGTATGTGAGATGATTCTGGTATTTTAGACCAGCATGCACACTTAGCTACCAGCTAATGTAATGTAGTTATGTGGTCAGTGCTTTTTTTGCTCACAGACCACTCATGGGTCCTTCTCACGTGCTGCATTCATTTTGTGTAGTCTAGCTACCGTTACAATTCCATACTCTCAGCTAGTTACAGCCCAAAGATGTCTACACGTTAATGTGATAGTCTAGTAAGGTCATTGGCTTCCAGCATGTTTCTCCATCACTATGTACTGACAATACTGATATACAAGCTATCATGGCAATGTGGAAACTTATGCAACCTAAGATTTAGAGACAGTACAAATACTTAAGTGAATACAGTGAATATAAAGAAAAAAGTTTTTTGGTTTCTTGTCCAAATTGTAACAAGTGGTGATGGGAGTGTTGGGGACTTCATCATCTCAGCATTTCTAAAATCGTGGCTATCGTTCTGCCTGCCAAACGGGAGTCAGGAACACTGTGTTAGCATCCTCACAGATAATCATTCATACTCATCAGTCCAAAGGAGGAAAGACATGCAGACACTTTGAGGCCAAAAGCACTTACTCCTGAGCTCCCGAATTAAACTGTCTGTGCGTGTGTGTGTGTGTGTGTGTGTGACAGTTAAGAGAGACAAACATATAACTATCTATAAATATAGCAAAATATTGAAACCATGCATAGTGTTTGTGTTATTGGAACGTGCTTCATCTCACAGGTCCTGCCTGGTGACAGGCAGCTATTCTATAAGCCACACACAATGCAGCAGCAGCTTTTGGATTAACCCTCTGACTGCAGTGGCAGCAGGTGCACTGACCGGGAGTGGATGGTGTTGACGGCCGCGGTGACAAATGCTACGGAACAATCACGCTATCTGATAGAGCTGGTAGCAGCTGCTACAACAGTACATTTTGTAGGAAAAAAAAATCAAATCAGTTCTCCAACATTTAGTGGATCGAGCAGTGTGATTGTGAGTGTGTGTGTGTATTAGCCTTGGGAGGGGCTGGTCACCTATCTGTGCTTTCAACCCAGTGTGAGCGTCATCTTTTCTATGTATAATCTTTACATTGACAATTTGTTGCATTTTACTCCATTTTGATCGAAATGATCTGTGTGTGAAGTTTCACACCAGTAAATGTCTCAGGGTCTCCTCTCCTCATTAGGATCTCTTAGCAGCCCACCCAGCCAACAGCAATCAGCAAAGATCAGTTAAGGCAGGAAGAGTGAGGGATGAAGGGAAGAGGCGACGAGTAAACTTCCTGTGGAATGGGTGGAGGGCTCCTTACAGACAGAAGAGGGGAGCATTTTACCCTGTTTCTTGTTGTCAAATGATTTGTAGTCACAGTACACTGAGCAAGAGTCGTCCACTGTGTTAACAAACAGAGACAGTTACAGTTGATTTGACAAACTTTTTTTGAAGAATGAGGAAATGACCTTGTAATGTTGAAGCATGTGAATTAGATTATATTTCACTTGCTGGCAAGACTGAGAAAAGAGTCACAGGTTGTCTGTCATATCAGATTATTCGTTTTATTTCAAATGGTGCTTTTTTTTTTCAGTCAAATGTGGGTGACATATATGGGTATATGCTGACTCTTTGGAGACATTTGAATACAAGCAAATCTAAATTTTCATTTGTTCCCTGACATCTGGGAAATTAATTGTCTTTCTTAGGAGGATCTTATTTTCTCTCCTCGCTTATTTCCTCTTCACTGAAGATTTTCTCTTCTCGTTATTCTTGCTTTTCTTATGTTTTTATGGCAGCCCACTTATTGCATAACTGGCATGTGACATAAGCAACTGTTGATAACAACTATATAACACTGTATATATAGTCCATGTGTGTTTGGTACAGTACATTCAGAGAAAAAGAAAAAACAACAAACATTTTCAGGCTGAAAGATTGAGAGATGAGAGATTGATGAGAGATGCAACATGTGACATTTGATGATGAGTAAGTTATATGATTTAGGAAATATGATTAGCACTTGGATAATTCATTTATACATGGTTTTAATTTTCCAGATTGAATTTCCTTTCTTTTGCCATTAAATGGTGTGAGTACAGGCCATGAGCTCAAATGAACTCCATTCATGTCATGCAGATGATGCCAATCAACTATTTTTATATGATGACAGAAAAGAGGAAAGTCAGCTGCGTGAATTGTAACAGATTGTTTTCAGTGACTCAGAGATCAGATGTGGTTATTTTCTGTGGACTGTTCACACTGACTTCACACAGCACTGATGAAAATAAAGCTGCTTGTTCCCCAGAGTGACTGGAACAGATATCCTTGCCTCTTTCATCACACCTCCTGGCACAACAGACCACATTCATCAAATGCACAAAAATCCCCTGGTGGGTTGTAGTACCACAATAATAAGTAGTCAGCAGAGTCCTTGGGCCTGAACTCATATTCTCTTGAGGACACTGAGAAGCACTAACAAGAGCAAAATGGATATGATGGCACAGCCATAACACATCAACACTTTCAGTATTTTTATATGTGACATGGCTCGTTTGGACAATCAGATGTAGCATAAGCCATCTTTCTGCATAATAATGTCAGGTATCCACTCAGTATAATAAAAACCCAAATCCCTTTGTGTTAGTCTGGCATGACACGCATAGTATGTTTGAATCTCTCCAGTGTCGGATGCAATTGGGCATACTCTCACCAACTAACATGAAGGAGAAACGTCCCGTGCTACAAAGGGAGTGTACGTAAAGCTTCATGCAGCAGCAACAGTTTGTATGGGATGAAAGGGACACAGATTTGATACATAGTGGTGACAAACAACATGGCAAACTAAACCGAAAGCTTTTTAATCACACTCAAAGCGACACAAGTGCTATAAAAGGAAAGAAACCATCTCTGAGCCTAAATCAGAGTGAACATTGGCTTCACCTTCTGAGATGAAAACCTCAGTGAGATTAGAAGCAACAGGCTACAGCGAGTCATTATGTTTTTATTTTGAAACATCGATGACATGGATTTTGAGCTTGTGTAAGTGATTTGTATTTATGTATTTACAGCTGTAAGTTGTAATAGAAATGTATTATAGGTCATTATCACGTTGTGCTGTGCAGTATAGTGGAGTTAAACTCTTTAAACACCCATTATACATGTATGCAATGTTGTTGAAAAATGTAATTGTGTAACTGTAAAATTACTCATTACGCATTTAAAAAGTTTCAGTTCAGTTCAATTTGTGTTATTATTGAGGTTTAATAACTCAAATCTCACAATACTGAAGGTTGTGAGGTAGTTGTTCGTCCATTTGTGGAGTTCCCTCCCAAGAGGAGGCTCAGTCAAAGCGTACTTCATGCTTGGATGAGGGGAAAGGTTGGCAAGTATAGGACAAATGACCAGTCACTGTAAAGTGAAATGAATGGTGTGAATTGAAGCAGGCATTAAGGGGATTGTCATATGCGTCAGCGATCTTTCCTGAGCCAGACATTTTACCTCTGGTCTTCAAAATAACACACGGTTTTGTGGCAGGCAAAGCCCTTTAGATTGAAATAACAAACATATGGCAGTAGGAGGATAATGCATTCTCCTGCTTAGAGCTTGATTTCAGAAACACTTTCATGGCATATTACTGTAAATACAATGACAGTCACTGCCAAGAATTAATTTCAGAAGAACCATATACTATTACTTCTCAGATTAGCTTCAAATTGGCAACTTTCGTGAAAGTTCTGGTAATGCAGTCTGAACAAGGGTAAAATCACTGTAATACTGTAAAACACTGTGTTGTAAACATCCATCACAGTTTACAGACATAGTTGGCATAGTTCTGCAGGCGTACACCGCTTTCCCATGCAGAGAGGGAGTATTATTGATAGTTTAGAGTTTTACCTTCTTATAATGTCTTATCATAGTGTCAAAGTTAGCTGTAGATTACTTACTAAACACAGGCAATTGGCTGTTCAAATGAGAATTACTTATGTTGTTATGGTATGTTATTATGGGTATTGTGGGAAAAAGATTACCTCAACACTTGGCTCTGCAGTGTGAGTTTCTGGGGGCCAGTGTTTGTGTCTGTGTTTTTAAGCCATTTTCATCAGCAGTACAGATAAGATTGATCCAGAGGAAATATGGAAGAGTACTCACTGGCTTTTATGAAAAGGGACTGGAAAAAATAAAGGGATTTTGTTTCTGTCCCCTTTGACCCAATTTAATAAATCACTGTCTCTAACCATTAACTACTGTTTGATAGAAGGATGAGTTTGTTTCCTTTAGAAGTCAACAGACACTGTCAAACTTAACCACATAGGAGCAATTTCCTTGTGTTTTCCCTTGGCTGTGGTGAGTTATAAATCACAGTACCAGATGGGTGGGTACAGTGGCGGCAATTTGAAATGACCCCTCTTCCAATAAGTCATTACTTTTAGGGAGTCTCAGGCTGGGAAAGGATTAATGAAGTATGAGATCGGGCTGTGTGCCCTGCGCCTGTTACAGTCACCACAGAAGTGGGCGCACCAGAAAGTTCACTTTACCGCAAAAGATGTAACTCATTTTACTCTACTGTATCTGCCAGCCTCTGATCTGATCTGAGTGAACTCAACATGTCATCACCTCATTATTGTTACTTACCAGGCTAAAATCACAAATTGAAGCACATGGTCAGTATAGCTTTTCTCTCTACGCTACTCTATTCTATACTGCCAGTTGCACCTATACAGGTTCAGTGTCCTCAAAAAACCATTTCCCAGTCTAATCAGGAATGTGTAATGTGTTCTGTAATCATGCCAATTATCATGAGGGAAGAGACCGGGGCTGAGCTGCACTGTGGCAGATTGCCAATGTGTCACTGCCGATAACAGCTGATTGGTGAACTCACTCCCATTAATGTGATGTAATCCAAAGGAGCTCTCAGCTTCTCTCCAGAGAGTTGATCACAGCCGAGATCGTAACCTGTCATTAAAGGTCCAAAGGTGCAATGCACTGTTTCTGACAGATTACATTAAGACATGTACAGTTACAGATACCTTGAGTGGATCATTATTGTATCTCTTATTATAACTGATCTGCCACTTTGTCCTACATTTGCACAAGACTGTCTGTAGTGCCAGTGTAACTGATTCTCAGATGGCACAGGCTGAAAATACAGAAAATACTTTTTCAGTGAATTTCTTTTAAATTACGTAGGTAAATTAGTGTAGTAATGCATTTCTGGTAAGCCCTCAGTCTGAACATGAAATTAAGGGCAACCTGAGTTAACAAGGAACGATTCATGAAGAATGTGATCTGTATGCAGGTTTTTTTAAATACATGTAAAATAGTAATCAGGCGCAGATTCAGGAAACTAAGATCAATAATCACCTAAGAAACCAGTTAAAGAAAATTAAAAAAAAGTTCCAACTCACAGACCATTCATTTTTATGGAGCTTTCAACCACATCATACCATAAATATGTGACTGGAAGCAGCAACTATTTATCTTCGTGAGCACAAAAGCTATAAAAAAATGTACATAACCAACACCCCTAACACTCACCAACTAATATGTTGTATATGTTTGTACTGTGTATCATGTTTGTTTAATATGTAGAAAACCAAACTGGTGTGTAAAAATGCCCAGCAGTACCCAGTCCTCATTGCTGGTATAGTAATGACACTTGAACTAGACTGAACTGCAGTTGCACTGTAGCATGGACTGACTCAGGGAATGATTATGTGGAGACCAGCGTGAGGGCCTGAGAACAAGACTGGAATGTCAATGTACCAATTCACAGAAGCTGAAAACTGCACTGTTGGGCCTAAAATAAATCTCAGACAATATAAACAAATATATAGGTTTACACAACTAGTGCTTGTTTTCCTACTTAGAACCTATACCTTGCGTCTTGAGGGAATGGGTCTTTGAAGCTCCGCTAACTCCGCTGAGGATTCCCATTCATCTGACGAGAGTTCCCACAAACCGCCATTGGCCATGTCTCTTTGTGCGTGTGTATGAGATTAATCATGCTGGTGTAAAGAAACCCAGACATTTCCAAGTTCACAATGGTCTCATGTACCCTCACCCTTCACTCCCACCACCCCCACTCCAAGGCCTCATTTCCCATTGTCTGCTCCAGTAAAAACAACCTGTGTTACCTCCTGCATTGCTGATAATGCTAGGTGCACAAATGCAACATTGCTTGTTCAGCCATTATGGAATAATGTGCCCTCTGTACTTTGCTGCCACTGTTGGAGTGAAACTTATCACCCAAGTCTAAAAACAGATCTATTCCACTAGAAATCCATCTGGAGCAGCTGAGTTGAACTACAGCTTCTTTATCATTAACATCAGAGTTTCGTATTTGTGAAGTTACATAGTTTATGTACTGATAACCATGCAGCACCACGTTATGTTGCAATGTCCAATCAGCTTGCAGATTCACGAATGATGAGTCATTTCTTTTCTTTGAACTGGAAAACAAACAGGCTGCAGGTGGATGTGAGGTTTAGGCCAAAGGGTCAAAGGTGAAATACAGGTTTATCTGATCTGGAATGAAAGCACAAAAGAATCTGATCATCTGATGTAATGTGTCTGGATTGACAAATGGTGCCTGACTCATGCAACATTATTATCCCACAGACCTAGGTCACTCCCTAAAGCCAGGGTGAGGGCAAACATAGTGCAGTGTTTGGGAGAGAGACGCTCTTTCTTAGACCACACACTAACAACTACAGCTGTTTGTTAATAATAGTAAATACTACAGCTAGGTAAATCAACATTAATAAATTACAAGACAAGCTGACATCACCTGAGAAGGTTGTGCAATGCCTACAAGGCTTGAGTAAGTTTAGTAAAATACATTCTTGTAATTTGTATGTTATGATGTCTTATCATACTGCTCAGTGTTTGAGAGCAGTACACTGAACATACTGCCAACCTCATCACTCATCTCACCAGGATGGTCGAGAAAAATTAAACAAGTCAATCTTTTCCTTTTTGCATGTTTTCCGTGCACAGTGAAACATTTTATTTTTCCTCTGGAGTTGCGATACTGTCAGATGGAAGGGTCAAAGTGTGGTGAGTTGCAATCATGTCATCTGGGCACTACCTGCTTTAGGAACCACAGATGGAGGTAGAGTTTACACAGCACACATGGCAACGCCATTCATTCAACACACCGACATGTAGCACTGGAAATTTCCTTTGTACCGTGATCACATTGAGGGTTAAAAAAAGATCAGTGAGGAAACTTGATTCAGAGCGGTTCTGGAAAATTTCAATGACAAGCCTGAGAGTTTGCACCTGTTATGAATTAACACATAGTTTTATATGTTGCATGTTCCTATAATACTTTGGAATTAACAATTATGTAGCGGGACATTTGTTCTATAAAAGACACCCTATTTAATTGTGTAAAGATAATATATCATACAGTATAACATATTGCTTATTTAAAGTAATTATTCTATTATTTCTTGTTCTTCAGACCACATAGAATAGCTCTGTTTTCAGACCGTGACGATGTGATATATTTTGGAGACAGCGTGCAATCTACCGTAAGATCAGTGTCCCACACTTGTTGAAAAAGGGAAAAACACAGGTGTCATCAAGTAGAGAGCTGCTTGTCACACTTAAAGTGAAGTCACAGGCACTGACTGAGCTGTGTTACAGAAACCATGAAGACAGAAACCATGCAATCTGACACAGCCAGACTATACACCATAGGCCAAATTAACTAATTATCAAAAAAGGAAACAAACAGGATATTGTAAAACACTCGGCCTTGAACCTGGACCTGCCCTTGTTGCATCAGGAATCCATCATAGCAGGAAAAGTTTAGGGAAATGTTTGAGACAACCAAATAGGCAGCAACCCAGGAAACTCTAACTCAAGAAGGAAGCATGATTTCACTCTCAGATAAATGAAGAATTCAATTAGAAGGCAGTCTGTGGGACATCTGAGAGAGTGAGACTGCAACAGAAGAAGGCGAGAGAACGAATTATGCATTTGTTTAATCTACCTTAAAATACAGTATAAAACTGTTCACAGCAAGAATTCACACTGTCACACTATGTCTGCAAATGACCAATTAACTCACAGACTCAACAGAGGGAGAGACCAAAACAGACATGCAGTACTGTGAAAATCTATTTGCCCCCCTTCCTGATTTCAATTTTTTTTTTTTTGGCATATTTGTCAGACTGAATGAAATAATGGCAGAATTGTTTTAATTCAGTCACACTTTTATTTTTAATAGCTTTATGTGTGATGTGAAAACACATTGTTAGTTATTACAAAGACTTGATTGCAGTTGTTGCCACCACTGGTGGCGCAACCTGTAATTAGGTTTAAGGGGCAATTACTTTTTCACATAGGGTCAGGCAGGTTTGGACAACTGCATTTTGTATTTACTCAGTTTATCTTTGTGTAATATTTAAATGATCTGAATCATTTAAGTGTGACAAGTATGCAAAAAAAAAAAAAAAAAAATCAGGAAGGGGACAAATACTTTTTCACAGCACTGTATGTAATAGTAATGCAATCCAAACCAATTCAAAGACATAAAAGAAAAACTCTTGGTTTCCCATGCCTCACTGTAGATGCCTGCCTGAACACTCTCCATGCAAGAAGAAAATCACAGAGGCATATTTAATGAACTTTTTATTTGTGGTGTTAACTCTGGCTGAACTCATCTCTTCTAGTGCACTCTCACAAGAAAACATTAGCGCACGCAGGCTTCGTCATCCGTTCTATTTGGGTTAAGTGGGTAATGACAATAGACAGGATAAGCAGATAACTTCATTTGATTTAAAGTAGACTCTTGGCAGAGTGTAGCACTCCTGTGTCTTAGTGGGAAGGACCTCTGTGTAAAATCACACAATCTCAAGAGTAGCTACTGAGCTTAACCCTCCTTTCCACATTTCTGGTTCCTCATTTGGAAAACTCGGTATCATTTCAACACAGCATGGAAAAATGGTCTATGAACAAATATTTGTTTTCACTTTAGCTGCTGACATCCTTCATTTCACACATCTCACTTGGCACCAAGGGGGGACAGCATCATTACAAAATGGTTTGTGCAGTTGGCTTTTTTTACATCACACACGTACACATACAAAAACGTGAAAGAATTAGCAGAAACACAAACATTTCCAGAGCACATAAAATAATGGACAAAACGTCTGTGCATGAATGCACATGGGGAACATGGTCTGCCGCTCGGCTTAATCTTTGACCAGAGAGTACTGTTGAGTGAGACCAGTGAGCATGCTCAGGACTAGAGGATAGTAATTACTGAATGAAAAACAAGAAAAACAGTAACATTACACAAGTTAATCTGTTATTATAATCTCATTATTATTCTATTAACCCAATTGAATGCAGCTGTGGAAAAGCACTGCATGAATTCTGATGTATAATGTATGTTGGCTTCAGTTCTAGGTAGCTTTTTTTGTTTTAGAATCAATAATTAAGTTAATTAAACTTGAAATTGAACTCCTTCATGGCATGCATCAACAACATATCAAGGATAACAGGATATAGAACTGGTTCCCTATATGCGGTGACTTAGTTAGGGGATTGCTAAAGAAATTTGAAACATTCAGTGTAGTTGGGACCTAAGTCCAAGACACATTGGACTTAGGTCATGAATATGTCCCAGCAGTCTATTTTGGGCTTTTGAAAATAAGTTGGGGTTTAACAGCATTTTATCCCATCAGAAGTTAGTCATGGAATTAAAAGTGTTCAGTGACAGTGACTGATATGACCTAGTATTTACTTTTTAACCGTGAAAGCAATGATCGCGGTGGCTGAAAATAAGATGTTGTTAACTAAATGTTGTGTACACTGAGCTTTGTCAGATCTAAGGATGTGTGTAATTAGGATTTTATCAGTTCTACTCTAATTGATCTTATCTGTCTGGTTTAGTTGCTATCAACTGAAATAATTGCCTCTTCCACTAACCCTATCTATTTATGGAGGAATTGAGCCCAGCCCTCGCTCAAACACTCGCACAGAGAGCTGAGAAAGTAAGTCCTTGTAAGTTGCGTTGGATAGAGGCGTCTGCCAAGTAAAGTAAAGTAAAGTAAAGTAAAGTAAAGTAAAGTAAAGTAAAGTAAAGTAAAGTATTTAGAACCAGCATCACTCGAAAGCCGGTGTCACTCAGGTCAAATAATTCTGCACATTTGCAAAAGTGAATTTCTCACACTGTGGAAACCTGTAATTGCTTCCTCATTTCATCAAATAACCTCCTCTTAGCTATTAAGTGTCCATTTGGTGTGACTCTGCTATTGAATAATATATATTTAAGAACTGGACAGTGGAAGTTGAGAAAAAGGGAAATACATTCATAATGGATTAAAACAGAAGGTGAAAGCTGTTACTTTGTGAAAACTACTGTAGTACGCAGAAGACCTGACAATACAATATGGATGAGAATGTTGCTGATCTTTCCAGGCAACAACTCCCCTCTGCAAAATATCTCAATTCAAATTGGCTCGCTACTGCTAACACCTACGGAGTCTGCAAAAAGCCCTGGGGTTGGGATTGATGACAAACTGAGTCTGAACGATCATGTAGCTGCGATCTCCAGGTCCTGCAGGTTCACTCTCTATAACATTCGAAA
>JAUBNQ010000028.1:8558770-8571184 GCA_032353495.1 Ctenopoma kingsleyae | reverse complement strand
TCTACTCCCCATAGTACTGAGACGGGCAGAGGGTGTGGCCAGGCGAATGGAAGCGGATGATCTAAGAGAACGAGAGGAAATGACAATTTGAAGTAGATCGAGTAGATAGGGAGGTTACTGTATATGAAGTTACTGTATATGATAACCAGCTGAAGATCTTCTCCTCACAGTGTATTTAGTTCACCTCTGTGAGAGAGTAGTGACCCCTTACAAACCAGCATATTTGTCTGGCTCTATATATTATATGTTGGTGTCAATAGTTGTTGCAACCAACAATTCAAAATACATACTGTACTGTACCTACTGTCTACCTACCTGGAACAAGGGGGTAAGAAAGCCCACATTAATTTACAGCCAGAATACATTTTACTTACTCTGTAACAACATGAATTGTATTTTTTTGCTGACTTTTTATTTCACTTCCTTTGAAACAAAATCTAAATCAATGAGCTGTATTTTGTTATACACTACATATGCCGTGTGATGCAAGTGCTGTTTTATCATGTTACAACTGTGTTACAGTATATCCCCTTACTGCCTGAATTGATTTATAATTATATAAAAAAAATAATTATTTGTGTTTTTGCGGTCATGCAGATACTAAATTAAGTGGAGATTTGAATATTTATCATACAATAGGTATACATTTAGCTATGATGCAAATTAGCAACATTAGGCATGATAGTAACTAAATTTATTGTGTAGATTATTTTATTGATGCTGCTATTGCTGTAACAAAGATTTAAAATTGAATAACAATTAAATATATTCTATACAATCATTGCTGTTCCACCATGACAGTATTTCAAAAATATAAACAGACATTAACTCCCTAACCCCTAAACGTACAACTCAGTGTAATATAATAAACTGCTCCAATTCATTTTGATCAAATTTGAGGGCAGTATTTGGATTTTCTTGCGTTCAATATAGATTAATTTGTTGTACGATAGTATCCAAAAAATTAGTGTTAAAGAAGGCCGGACTGGAGGCGGTTTGAGGCAAATTCGCAAAAATAGTCTACAAAGGGTTAAATTGTGCTAAAGGAAGCCCTGCACAGAGCTGAAAATATAAGGTTGTTTCCACTGCAGTGCGCCTTGCAGGGTACATGCTGAGAGCATGTATTACATATTTGTACATACTGTACAGGTACAGCATAATTACAAAAAGGTAACCTGTAAATTCAGTTTAGTTACACGGCAAGTTGTGGGTAACCTAAAGCATTACCACATTTATATTTGAAAAGCTGTGTTATTTTTTTGAAGATACATAAGTGTGTGACAATCCAAGACCTAAAGTCAACACTCAGGCCTGGTTCAACCACATCACCCATTCTTCCAGACGAACATGCAGAGGAGCTGAGTGAAAGTGCTGATCAAATGACCATCATCATGTTATTTGTATTTTTGAGTATTAATTAAAAATAAAACACACAGAGATGCAATCCCATTAAATATACTGTAATAAACACTGCCCAGAGTGGACCTGAGATGAAATATTAAACTTATGAAACTTAACAAAATCAACAATATTAGACCTCGCAAAGCATGCCCTATTCACGAAAATGAAACTTGGGGTTACTGCAAACCTATTCCCTCCCCTCTTTGCAGTTCAGTCCAAATAAAAACCCTTGTTTGTGTTATTGAAGTCTCTTTCAGTCCACATCTCTGGACACATTCATCAAATTGCTCTGGGTTGTCATTTCTAAAGAAAGTCAATCAGATTTCCGGATCAGATTTCTATCTGTGCTTGACCCTGAATCATACTACTTTAACATTTGATCCGTCTGATCTGATTAACATCAGATAGTCCTTCCCACCTGATCACATTGTCATGAGCCTGCTGCTGATAAACTGGTAATTACAGGAGCAATCAAAATCTCAGTGACATGTAATCCCATTAGAAATCCTTCCTACTGTCATAAACTGTAATCAACACTGTGTAATCTTGGTTCTGGTCCCCAGTTCTCTACCCCTTGGCTGACCTTGTTAACACCGCTTGCGTGGATGTGGAAATAAGTAGCTAAAATGACCTGCACAAACACTTGTACATAAATTGCAGGAGATAGAGAAATAGAAGCTGTATATCCACATGGACAAAATACACAAGCTGTGTGACAGTTAACACTTTATAGTTTTATTTAGATGTCTAATGGTGCGAATGTTGGTCCATTGAATGCACAAAGCACACGTTGAGTCTTTTTTTCGATTCTGACTCAGTAGCAAGGCAGTCTGTTTAATGACTTCTGGATAACATGGCAGGTTTTTTTCTAGCTGTGTTGTTTTTTTTCTACATAATGATGATTGGTTTCCCCTGAGTAATCAGATGTCCTGTTTGCATTTTTTGACTGCACTCGACTGGCCATGCCTCAGAAGAAGAACTAAACCTGTTTTAAAAGTTGGAGGAACAGGTCTAAGCTCGTCGACTGCCTACATATACCATTAGCAATACAAGTAATGTTCCAAAGCCAAAAGGCGTCGACTGAAGAGATGCTATCTCGGGGCACACTCTCATGTTTTCATGCCATTCATGTCCCTCAGCTGTCCCAGTCTGAAGCCTAAAACCTCTCCTACCTATCTTCTCTGTCAAGCTTATCAAACCTCCACCCACGCATTCTTACATTCACCTCTGTCCTCTTGCCTGTTCTGTCTCTCCAGTGCAATTCAAGCATAAACTGGCCAGACAGGATTCTTATGAACATACAAGGAAACATATCATGCTGCATTAGAAAGTACTAATGAACTACATCTTTCTAATCTTAGTCTGACTGGCAGCGAAGAGGTGAGCGTGTTAAAGAACTTGCGTGCAGCGCAGGAATTTCACAACAAAGGAAGACAGATTCCTTCTTCCTTCCCCTCGCTGGCATCTTGTCCCTTTATCACTAAAGCCCCTTGGAATCACCAACAAAATAATCAGAGATACTGTCATAAAGGTTTCCCAGAGTACTAACACTGATGACGATTTTATTTGATAAAGTATTCTCAAAATAAATGATTAAATAAATAAAATCATAATACTACAGCAATGTTCTCAATGATGGATCATTCAGTAGTAGATTACACAACCCAGTTTGCCTTCCTCCACACTTCCTTTTCTCGGCTTTATCTTCAATCAGCATGTTGAGCCTTATTACAGTATGCTTCACATGGCGCCAGGGGCTGAACTCTAAGAAAGTCTTAAGGGTGCAGTCACAGGAGGGACCAATAGATATTTGCTTTAACCCTTACTCACTTTATTCGGAAATGACAAGAGCGCTGAGTAAAACAATTACTTTCAGTTGCTAAATATTTTTCTTACAATACACACAGGCAAACTTTATATGGTTGCTTTTGAATCTGCACAGCTAGCTGGTTGGGCGTGTTGACCAATAGCTCTGATTGTGGTATTTACGGTATGTGACATCGAGACACTGCTACACAATCACAGAACAAATAATTATAGCAGTCAGATTGAAATCATAGGCTTCATTCTTCTCACTTCAATAGAAAACACAAGGTAGATTGTAGATTTTTACCACTTAAACGCAGAAACACAGAAAAGACATACACACAATACATAAAATCAACTTATATAATAATAAATAATTTGCAAGGAGGACGTGCTAGTAAACTGTTGCTTATTTACAGTATGGAGCAACTTTATTGTTAATTCATAGTTTTCTGCCCCCTGACAAATGTAATTCAAATATTCACTCTATGTTTAGCCCTATGGATCTTTAGCTGCTAAATGTTCCTCAGTGATCACCAGTTAGGTGCTAATTGTGTCTGTCTGCAGTTTGGTGCTTAGCAGGTAGTGTATAACGACTTTTTAATTTGTTGAACAGCTGGCTGCTACATTTGGAAATCATGCTAATGACAACCCTTTCATATTCAAGTAGTCATGGGATTGTTAAACTTATAAGAAATGTAAAGCGCATGGAACATCACAAATCAGAAATTTAATTCCCTTGTAATGATCATTACCACTTTGTTTGACTTTCTATCCATAGGCCACTTTTGGTTTTATGTTCACCTATTAAATTGCATTGGCTTTTTTTCAGTTCCAATTGCTGTTACCCTCAGCTTATCATCACCCCATCATACAACATGAGCTTGGTGCAAAAGCCTGTTGCTAGCAGTACTGCTGGAAACCTGTGGACACGCTTCCACACTCAGGTCCAGTGGTATTTTGTTAGATATTTGGATGTGTTTTATACCTAACAAAAAGCTGAGATTTCTTTTTATTGTATTGTTGTTTTCCCTTTCAATACAAAGTTTAATTTTCTGTCATATTCTCAAGTTTCTCAAGCCTGTGCAAAATACACTTCATAGTTGGTCTGTTAATTTGCATACTTTGTTTACAATATCTACTATATAAGATTTAACCTTTGCAGGTGTCTCATTTGTTTCTGCTTATTGGTTGTATGTGGGGATGACACTAAATATTGTTGACAGAGGCAGCCAAATAAATCTAGATATCAATCACTGCGCATCGAATCCTTTGTACCTTTAGCTTTGAGGTTATTTGTTACTACATGACATATTATGTGTTTTTTTTTGTTCTTGCCTTTCTACTGATTTCCTGCTCAGATTTTTCACTTAGAGTAAAAAATAAGCCTTGGCAGAACTTTTAAGATTTTATCAATCTTTTCACAACAAATGATATGGATTAGTGCTCCATAGATGCCAGAGCCACTTTTATTGGTTTGTTTTTTCTAATTGTTATCTCAAGATTGAAAACCTTTTCTTCTTATGTCAACATACAGTAACTGATCATGTTGTGAGTGAGTAGAAAGACAAGGCTAGTGTACTCCAGATGAGACTGAATTTGGCACGTTCACGCTGGCACAATGGAGAGTTGGCAGCAGTTTGTGCACACTGCTCAGCTGAACTTCAAATTTTTCACACAGCCTTGTTCATTATTCCCCAGAACCATGTCACCTGCAACTTGTCAGAAATGTGATGTGATGGGTTACAGGCCTCATACTGCTTGTGTACTCCCACTGAGTTTCATTAAATGAGCATATTTACATCCACGTTTGTTCTGCCATCCAAATTCAAAATACTGGACAGGTGAACGATTAAACTTTGAAATGACGATGATGAGTCCTACACTGTACGTTAAGTTGTTTAGCTAATCTATACATATGCAGTGTTTGTTATTATACAACAGCTCCTGAGACTATTATATTATTTTGTCAGGGTTGGCTTGATGCATGGCCAGTTATATGTACTGAGCCAAAGCTAAGTCAGTTACCCTGACAACAAACACTTGGAGACTTATTTCCAAGAGCCCGATGAATATAATATAATATAAATAATTTCATATTTATTTCTGAGAACTGTCCTTGGCGCAGCTGAAGCAGATGTACAGATCAAGACAGAAACAGACATTCTGGTCAAGCAACAAACCTTTCAAATGAGAGGTCACAGGCCGTAGCTTTGTTGTCTGAGACGCATATATATTTCCACTTAGCATGTTCCTTTAACCGCTGATGACATGCACGTATGGAGCTGTATGTTTCCTGTGCGTACTCTTTGGTCCTACCATCCTGCCCACTGTATTGTCTGCTGCTTGTTGTTGTTCTTTTGTTTTGCTTGTGCTCTTTTCTCTATCCACTCACCCCACCCGGTCGAGGCAGATGCTCGTCCACCCTGAACCTGGTTCTGCTGAAGGTTTCTTCCTTTAAAGGGAGTTTTTCTCCTTCGCTGTCGCCTTGTGCTTGCTTGAGTAAAGTCTTAAAGCTTACATTGTACATGTAATATATTTTAAAGAGCATACTAAAATATAGTTGAAAGATAAAAATAACTATAAAAATATTTGACTGCTCCTGTCTCTGCCCACAGACATGAGATTATCTGATACTATCTTCATGGAGCTTTCTTTCTACATTCCCAGTCACCCAACATATGAGGGCTGTTCCTCAACAGTAATGTTTACATACTCAATACATACTGCCTTTGTGTGTGTGTGTGTGTGTGTGTGTGTGTGTGCGTGTGCGTGCGTGTGTGTGTGTGTAGAATGAATATAGTTGGAAGACTCTAATGCATAGGGGACTAAGTGTTGAGGGTTCAGATTAGGGACCCAGAGATGAATGGAAGTCAGTGTAATGTCTTATAAAATTTTAACAGAACGGGAATGTGCATGTACTAGTGGGAACACGTGCAGCTTGATATGAGGGTGTGTGCTTGTTTCATCTGGTCTATCAGGTGAATCTCCACATATGAATTATAAAGGAGAATGCTTCGGTAACCGGTCAAATCATCTGTGACCTCAACAAATACACTGCAGTGGTATGAAAAACAACATTTATTCAGAGAGCTTTCTCACTGACCCTTAAAATACAAGAAATGACTTGGTCTAAAATGAGGCCACTTAATGTGGGTGGTGTTGTGCAAAAGCAAGATACAATGACCCTCCTTGAAACACTGTAGCTGAAGTACTGTTGCTCCAAATGTCCAAGACAAGTTGGTGGAATCATTTAGTTACTGTAATGTGGCTGCTAAAGGTGCAGCACAGTCAAAAGGGTTTCTGTGAACCCAAAGAAGGGCTGTTTATATCCCTATTACAAAAAACCCTCTTATGGCTGGCTGACAGGCCTCTCATGTCTTAATTATTATAAAGTGGACTTGTGGTCAGAGATAATTTGAAGTTATACCTTGTTTATTAAGCCAGTCTCAGTCACATTGGGCGGAGCTTTAACACATTACTCTGAAAAATGAGTGTATGCGTCTTTCAATGTTTGACTGTAAAAACTATTAGAGTATTGGAGTAAAATGTCACTGTATGTAACGAGTGTCTCCTTTCTAACTCATTTTTAGAAGGTTAGCGCAGGACGATTTGCTGCATGAGTAAAATGGCTGCTATGGCTAGATACAAGTTTTGTTTATAGCAATTTAAACACAAACACAAACTGTACTATAAATAGAAAGAAAACAAATAGCTTCATTCATTTCAATTTTGCAGGGTGTTGCAACATGAAATTCTCTCTTGTATCTCACGATTGTGATCATTTGATGGATAATGACAACTTGCCAATAAAGTGATTCCTAGAACTACCCGTTTCTTGCCATCACGAGCATGACGTTTATAATGAATCTGTTCAAACCTGTATCAGTTTCACAACCACTTGCTTTGCACTGATCTCATCATTCAACAAGCAATTGATAGGTATAGATACGGATCAGTGGATGCAGACTGTGGGTTGTTTGATGGAAATACAAGACAGGACTACAGTAAGTATGACCCATGACAGTGCCTCTATCTTGCATTCTTGCACACAATGAATTCAGGTGAGAAACACTGAAACTATATTGACTGTATTGAATTGTATTGAGTTAAAGTTACTGCTGCTCTTTCAGTAATGACTAGTCAGTTTGACATCTGAATTACTGAAATACAAAATATGTACTGTATATATGCTGTATTGTATGTGTATGTATTGTAATGTATTAAATGCAGTAATGCATCGAAAATGCATGTATATATCTATTTAAAATGGTCTGCTGCTCTGTCACGGTCACACAGGACATAAATGCTGGCTCATGTTTCAATAACAACAAAACGTCTAAGCAGAAAAATACAGTATGTAAGCAACAAGATGCAGATAGGAGCGCTGACAGAAATATACCTAGTGTGCAAATGAGCCCTATATTTAAGTAAAAATGAATGAATGCTTGGCTACATGAAAAAAAAATCTGTGACACTAGCCTGAGTCTGCGACACAGTGAATACTGGATAACCCGTGCAACCTTCTGAAAACACACACTGTACAGTTACACAAAGGTATCAAGATAATCTATGAGTGCCTTCTTTTTTTCCCCATTTTTTATGCATCCATTGTACAGTTTGGTCTGTCATCTTTGCTCTGTGTTATTCTTGTGCTCCCATTGAACCCCTCTATGCTCAATTAACTGTCTGCTGTTTTGTCTCACATTCTTTTTTGGACTGACAAGATTGTTATCTAGATTTCCCATGAGGCTAATCCTTATCTGGCATGTTTACCTGACACAGGATTTCACCTACTGCTGCATTTCACCTGGTATGTCATCAATAATTTAGTGAGATCACAGGTGGTAATGAGTAATTGTCATAATTAATGTCAACTAAAGTCCCACTGACTGTAGAGGGCCAACATACTGACACTAGTCATCGATCCACACAGGATCAGATGAGAGCTGAACCAGAGCCCTTCTCTCTCTGTCTGTGTCTCTGGCGCCAGCACTGTGCACTCCAGCCTTCCTTGCTCTGACACTGATTCACAGTATGATCAGATGCAAACCACTTCTTTTATTAAGATATAAAGCCAGTGTCAACCTCTGGTTAAAAATTACCGTTTGACTTAAAGTAATAATTGCAGACCTTGTGGCTGTATGGATTTTTAATAGCATGTTGTAATGGCCACTGATAGCATTCTCGCAAATTTACAACCTTATAACGTGCTCCTGCTGACTGAGGGTTTACCAAAGGGACACATACAATATGGTTATTGCCTTTAATTTGTTGTGACGGCACTTCTGCAATTAACTGACCTGTAGCACGTGTCTAGTTTTCTACTCAACTCCACTAGCATAAAGTAATCAGTCTCCTCTACATACTATATGCACAGGCTATGACAAACATCTCTGTATCACCATATCGTTTATGCATGAACAAAATTCACTGGTGTTCCACACAAATGAACAATAACTTATTGACCAAACAACTACGGTAACTAAGTATAAAATAAAGCAGACATCAGCAGAACCATTTTGGCCCAACCCTGAACAAGATGAGTGGATAACAAAACAAAAAGATGGATACACTTAATGGACCCTGGATCGTGCTACTGGCAGAAGTATAGACTTTTACAGTGTTTCATTAATTAAAATATGTAAATTTAAACTATATAATTCAAATTGAATTTAAATAAGAAATTATAGTACTTTAAGTAAAAATGTTGTGATTGTTTCTTGTCTTTAATAAATTAGTGCAAGCAGTATGCCACATAAAGTAACTCCTAACTACAGACCAACAATATATTTTAGTGGCACACTAGTGAATATTAAATTAACGAGATGTAGACTGTTCAGTTTTGCTATGACATTGTTAACTTCTAGTTCCTTTCATTATTATAAAGTGCATCAGCTTGAGATTGGAGGCATCTGTATCCATTCAGTGTGCTTTTAAGAATCAAATACTTAACATGTTCTCAGAAATAGCCGGACGTTGGTCTTGTTTCTCTCCTGAGAGTGTATGGAATGACAGAGGCCACCAGTGCCTTAAACCCTCAGTATTCCCTGCGTACAGCCCCAGAAACTCTCAGCATGTGGTTCCACTCAGAGCATAATGAGTGCGAGTTACCCATGACATGATAGTTGCTGAAGGCTGAACAGCGTCCTCTCACCTCACCACCAATGTTTCACTATATATCTGCTGGCAGAGAAACAGCTTTTTGGGGTTTATGCCCCACAGGATTCATCCATGTGGAAGAAATGTTCTCTTGTGAAATGTAATACATGTTAATCATATTACAATGTACTTTTTTTAAAGGTATATAGGGACAATCATTAGCACCCTGGGGTATGAATTTTGTAATGCACTCGCAGTCACTCCTTCCCCCTCTTTACAGTCTTGATTAGCTTCTCCAGCTAATGGAGAATTTCCTGCGTGAAAGAAAAAATAGCAAACTCATTGGAGCTGTTTGTAAACATCTGATGTACAGAAAAAACACAACAATTCAAACTGCAGTAAAGGTGTGGTGCAAAAAGTGTGGTGCAAAAATCCCAGCTGAAACATTTTATAATTGAATCTGGATTTTGATCACAAAGTAGGACAATGTAAACATGTAGGATTATGAGCATGAAACAGACTGTGGAGTTAGATCCTGTCTTATATGCAACATCACCGCTCTTGTACAGTATTGTGTGTTTACACTCATAGCGTTGGCTCCTGTTTAACGTTTGTTTGACAAGATGAAGACATTAAACACCACACTTCTTTTTTCTGGTAAATGTTGAAGTAGCCACTTCAGGAGAGACAAACATCTTGAAGAACCTCAATTAAAAAATCCACATCTAGAGTTAAACAAACGGTCTGCAATAAGCTCTGCTGAATGTGGGCAAACTCTGCAAACGTCTGCATCATCAGACTTTTGCCATTGGCAATGAGTGGGAGAATGACTATGCTGACTTTTCCAAGCATGGGAGTATTGGCAAAGAACAGATGGATTGTGTTGTGAATAGAAATGTAAGTTTGTAAAGACCAGATGGCTGCCATGGGTCATGCCTTCGCCATATCCTGTTAGTCTTAACAGAAAAATACCAGAGGTTTTTTGAATACAAGCAGATTGGAACATATTGTAATTGAGGATTTGAGGATGCATTCCCAGGGTAAAGTATAAGTGGAGAGTGAGGGTATAATAAACAGGCTTTTTAATACATTATGACTGCTCTGGTGATTTATAGCCTGCTATCATGGACTGAGCAAATCCTGGACTGCTCTGCACACCATAAATTGGGTTTTCTATTGAAGAAATATGCAGCTCTTGCCAAATACACCTCCAGAATTACATTTTGTTTTTGGGGGCAACAAATTAGGGGGTGAACATTTGTAGGTCAAGTTCACTGTGGAGGAACATATTAATCTAAACTAAATTTAATCACACATTTTACATCATATGTAAAAATAAATCAAAAAGAGTCAGTCATGATAAATTAATTAATTAATTACTTTGTAAATAATCACTGCATGCATAGTATATTCTCCTGTTAAAATTAGAAGGTTCTTTCTGTAATGGTGAGAAAGCTGTCATGGCTGATTAGAATATCAGCAAATCAGCTTGTGCCAGCTGCTGTGTTTGACTAGATTAGGACCAGGTCCAGATCCACCAATGGCATCTTCTCACGCAACAACAAATGAGCAGCTGTCAAGCTGTCAGCTCCACAGTGGTGACCTTCATTTACAGAAATGGGGCCTCTTGGTCATCAAGTTTGTAAAGGAGCCAGTGTTTTGCTTTTGACTACTTTTGCCTTTGTGAATGCACTCAGAACTCCACAACTTCCTGTCAGATGAGTGACAAATTGATGCAGACAAAAAACAACAACAACAAAAAAAAGAAAACGCCTAAATGGGGTGAAAGGGAAGGGAGATATGCATATCCCTGATATCCCTGTTACAGCCCAAACTAATTAAATATCTATTAGATTATTTCTGTTTGTTATATGACAAAATAACACATAATAAAAACTCACATTGAATATACTTAAGAAAAAACCTCTGAGTATCTTTAAAATGCTCAGGTAATTACTCATTCAGTACTCAATCAATTAAAATCATTGGAATTTCAGGGCAAAAATCAGCACAAATACTGTATTTTACACCTGCCAACAAATACATGAGTATTCCCTCATTTCTCCTCTCATTAAGTCAAATTCAAATGCAAAGTGAGAATAAATGCAGAGTAGCCACAGCTGCAGTTGTAGAGCTGATCAGACCAAAGAAGGAAGTGCTCGGTGACAGTTCAGGACCGCAGCACAGTGTTGGATATCTGTGAGTGAATCGCATGGAAGGCATTTGCCTGATTGTTCTTCTTCAGTGCGCTGGCTTGAGTAACAGCAAGATAGCAATCTATTATTTTCTTTCACTACTCTGAGTCAAGGGGAGGGCACCTTCTTCCTGTTCTCTGGAGTTGGGGGTGCCTCGTGCCTTGTGGTCTGCAAAGCTGACCTCAAACTGTATTACAAATAAACCTTTAGAGCCATAGCATTAAAGTGCAGATAATGGGCTATAATCACAATTAAACAGCTGAACTTGCCAAAATATTCCAATATTGTTATGTTTACTGCAAATTTGGTGTTCCTATCTATGACACAACATGTTGTTGAGCTTTGGAAGTGTGTGTTTGACATAATCCTGAATCATTTGACAATAAGAACAGAAGCCAGCAATGGAAAAGCCTGTCACATTGTTGACATAGTCAGGTTACAGATACAGTTAATGTGTCAGTTTAGCTGCTACATTCAATACAACATCAGCAACATTTATGAATGATTAGATGATGGTCACATACTTACTTACATACTGTATAGGACATTTACAAGGAAGATATGTGTGTGAAAGAATGATCATTATACAGTTTTAATGTGACATTTGACATAGATTACACATATAACATGCTAAAATACAAGAAACAACTTTTAGCTATAGTTATATGTACTGTATGTGATTGTTCATGTGTCTGGCTTTATTAGGGTACAGATCCCTGTATGGTTTCGACACACAGGCACACTTTTCAACTCCTCCCCTCTGTCTTCAGCCAGGGTGTGATTAAAGCCAATACAATCTTGGGCAACCTGCACTGAGATAGAGTGAGACAGACAGAGAGAGAGAGAGAGAGAGAGAGAGAGGGGAGAGAGAGAGCAAGCAAAAGAAAGATTGGGCAGCCACTCTGGTGCA
>JAUBNQ010000028.1:8522251-8546204 GCA_032353495.1 Ctenopoma kingsleyae | reverse complement strand
CTTAATTAATGTTATGTTTATAACTACTAAATGAATGTAAGTTGGGCCATCTCATCTTTACATATGACGTCAGAAGAAGGTTGATCTTCGTCGCAAAAATGATGTCACGAATAACGTTGTGTAGTCAAAGCGGATTAAAGCGCCTTTCTATACAGGCCTTAAACATGCTACAGAAAACAGTCCAGCTATTTACGTACAGTAGGGAGATGGATAAGATAACAAGTAACATGTCCGCCCACATGGAGCCACCAAATATTAGCAGAGTTGATGCTGTTGTGTTGCCCCTTCACTTTAAAAGTCCATATTGCTTGTTGCTGATGCTTAGATCTGCACAAAATAAAATGTTAGTGGTCAGATGGTTGAGGCAGCATCTTATTTTTAAGTGTGAAAAAATGGCCCCAAAGATTCTGACTGCAAGATTACACGTATTTCACAAAAGAGCCAGAATAAAATATTGATTGAAAAGAGAAGTTGCATGTTTCTGAATGGAAAAATGACACAGGGTAGTGCATTAGAGGAATGAGCAATGTAAGATTGAAAACCACAAAATGTATTAATTAAACAGTAAATATGAGTAACTACTACTAATACTTTTATTTATTTAATTATTTTAACCTGTATTTTTGTACTTTTTAGAGCATCTACTTAGTACTTCAACTTAAAGTTTTAGTTTTTTAGACAAGTAGTTGTACTTGTACTTGTATTGAGTTTGTGTGAAGTACTTCTACAGTACCATCCCAAGAAACATATCTGTGTGATCTCATCTCATCTACATTTTGATTCTAAAGCCAGGAAGATGTTTTCTTTCGCCATTTCACGTTTAATATCTTAACGGTTTTTCACAGTTCAACAATGTTTTGTTGTACGTTTGCAGAGTACTACAGTGAGGAAGGAAAGACACTTGAATTGCATCTTCCTGGGAAAATAAAGCAACAGTTAAGCACTGATCCCACCCTTCGTCCTGAGTATCCATCTTCTCTTGGTCTGGCAGAATTCACCCAGCGAGCCACAGAGGTTACTCTGGGGAAGAGCTGTCAGGCTGTAATGGAGAACCGGGTAACTGCAGCTGTACATATAAATACTGTAACTGAATGTAAATTCTATAATTAATCTCTTATTGTTTTACATCCAGCTTCAACCTCACAAGAAATTCACTCAGTTTAGCATCATAGTCATATGAAAACATCTCTGTCAGGTGCTAGGTGTCCAGACTCCTGGTTTTACTGCAGCTGTGCGTCTTGGTGCTGAACTCTTGAGACACTGGTATGATGCCAGTGTTGCTTGGTACGGGCCAGTGTACCTCTCTTCTCCTTGTGATGGTGAGTAAGCTCCCTGAACAGCATGTAAAGATCCAGCAACATGCGTTTTGTCTTTAAAATGGTACTGCACATGTTATTAAAAGATGAATAATACACTGTACTCTTGTTAACAATGCCAGTGTGGTGAATTGTATGCCATAACATATTGACAGCTAGACTAGAGGATGACTCATATGTGTACCACAATTAACACATGAAAAAATGATGGACAAAGGACAGGAGTTGTCTCCATAGCAACATAAGTTACTGTGACAGAAACACAATGAGTTTGCTGACATTCCAGATCAAAAGATGCTGTAAATGAAAAGAATGAGTGTATGAAGAAGGTAAAATGTGAAGGCACAGACAAGGCACAGATAGATGTTAACTGCCAATTCAGACCCTTGGTAGACATGTGAGACATTCATTGAGAGAACTTTACACTCTCCAGATTCAGTATATTCATGTATTTTTGCAGATGTTGATGGTTTAGTTGAGATTTGGAGATTGAAGAAGCCTGTGAATGAAAAAAAAAAAAGTTCAAAACACATTGAAATGAAGTTCTGCACAGACGTTCACAGCAACAACAATACTGCAAAATGTGTTCCATGCATTGCTGCTGTAGATTTTAAAAAGTCAAGTCATGTGAAACATGTGAAAACACATTAAAAATGCAACACAGACTAGAAGTTAAAATGTCTGAGAATCCAATTAAAAACGTCATCATCAAAACAGTTCATTAACAGCAGTAGCACCATAGTGTAATTACACGCTGGGTTTTAAAGCAGCATTGATCTTGATAAGTTTGTTCCACTTCATGCATATAACGTGATGTTTTGTCTTGATCCTGCCTGCAGACTCATTGCCTGGTATTTTCCAGGCAGCAGGGATCCAAGATATCCGAGAGTATTATTACTGGGATAACAAGCAGCGGGGCCTTTGTTTGGAGAAGCTTCTGGAGGATCTGGAGAGGGCTCCTGAGCAAAGTGTTGTTGTTTTGTCAGCATCTGCCCACTATCCAACCGGAGCAGACCTCTCCCAGAGTCAGTGGGCTGTGGTTACACAACTCATCATGGTAAAAGATGTCTATATGTATGCTTTTTATTTTTTATCAGACAAGTAGCTCTGCACTACTACCTAAATCATCTTTACCTGTCTTGGCACTGTTTCAACAGAGGCGTAGGCTTTTCCCTTTCTTCGTTCTACCTGCTCAGGCACTCTGCTTCGGAGATTTGGAGCGAGATGCCTGGCCTATACAGTACTGCGCCTCGCAGGGGCTGGAGCTCCTCTGTGCTCATTCGTTCTCCCACTGTTTTGGACTATATGGTGAGATTTTGATGTTCAGAAAATCTATTATTTTAGGGATTTATGTGTGCCACTTCTATGACCAAAGGGACTTCTTGTCAAGTTGTGCCAACACTACAAATTAAGACTGGATTCTTTGATCTTAGATCAGCACAATGTACCACCTGGACTTGCTCTGCTATTGACAGATATAGAGATATAGCCAGTCGATCTGAACACTGGGTTTTGTTTCCCTTTGTACTGTCTTCCTTTCACAGAGTTAGCCCTTCATACAATAGACAAGTGCAGCTCTGTATTTTGTCTTATTGGTTCTTTGTTGCCTTCCAATATAGCTTTTTCTCGAGAGCTCTGGATTAGTATCAGGTAACTTATTGTGAGGCAGATCAGCTCTTTGCTTGGTTCTGTATGAAAATCCACTGGAACTGAGTAGGTTATTTTATTTTCTAATTCAAAAGCATCCCTCTCTCTCTTAAAAAATTTACTTAGTATAACCTATATTGTAGTTCTGTATGGAGATAGAGGGAATTAACATTACATTACTGTTGCTGATGCATACACAGTGTTTCTCTATGTAAGACTAATCCTTTTCTTCCCTTTACCAGGTGAGGCTGTAGGACACCTCTTGTGTGTCTTAAGGCAGAACTCCCTCCTGCTATCTGTGCGGTATCAAGCTGATAGAATAGTCAGATCACTGTGGGCCCAGCCGTCTGTAGGAGGAGCACAAGTTGTTGCCACAGTACTCAGTAACAAAGCCCATCTGGTTGAATGGTGAGTTGTGCATGAATTGCATTCTCAAGATCTGCAGATGAAAGGAATGAGCTGATCTGGTTTAACTGTATCAATTGGACAGTGCAGGATTGTTGGCTGTATGTCAAAGGATAGGTCTTCATTGAATGAAACACTCACTGGTCCCCGTTCTACAGTACCATATTAGGCTCTTTCCTTTTATTGAATCATATACTAACCTATATTATTTCCAAGTTGTCCACTGTGTTTCCAAGGCAGAGAGAAGTTAAGCGCATTGTTGAGAGATGTAGACTGATCAGAGAAATTCTGAGAGAAAGGCTGAGGCTTTTGGGAACACCGGGTTGCTGGGACCATCTGACACAACAGGGTGGACTTTACTGTTGTACAGGCTTGAATGGTGAGAAGAAAGCAGCATTGTTTCAAGATGCATTGTGCATGTGTGTTGATCCATTTTTTAATTTAAAGCAGCAAATGATTCACACAAGCCTCCAATAAGCACAAGACAAATAATGTCTGATAATTAGTTTTCAGTGTTTTTCTGTTTGTCCCTTTATAGTCCCCTGAATTGAAGTGAAATGAATTGGATTGAATTGAACTGGCATTTACAGTACAGTTTTACAGATTTATTGTTTTCAACAGTCAAAGCCCTGTTTTTATATAATATGCAGCTATAGTGCAATTTTCAGACACTGAAATGTGATTAGCTCACTGAACCTCAACAGTCTGTGTCTGTGATTGTTTAACAATAGATGTGATTGCTAATAATATGTTTTCCCACCAATACTGTACAGTAAAATAACAAAGCCCACAATTATTACAAATACTGATGTACTTCCTTGTGCTTTTTCATCCTCTTTAGGTCAGCAAGTAGAATTTTTGTCACAGAGGAGACATGTGTACCTCCTTCCCAGTGGCTGCCTAAATGTGAGCGCAATCAACGGCTGTAACTTGGACTATATTGCTGAATCCATCCACCTGGCCCTGACTACTTCACTCTGATCATGTGGCTTTTGATCAACGTCTGAAATCAGTCTCAAAGGGGCTTTTCAGCCTCACTGAAATACATTCAGACTGAGTCTAGCGTCACTCTCAAATGCTAAATATCAGGTTTGTTGTAATTAAAAGTTACTGTTGTAATGTTTATTACTTACTGCCAAGTACCTTTGCATATCTCCCTGCTGTCCAATACTGCCTGGGATTGTTGGGTTTTCTACAAATTTTTTGTGTAAGGTTCTAAACCATGGCACTATACAAATAAAATTGCATTGAATTGAATTGCCTTAACCTTGTCTAAATAATACATCATAATTACATATATTATGATTATATTTTATGTTAATTATCTGAATTTGCTAAGTAAATAGTAGCTACATTTATCAGATGTAATGGAGTAAAAAGTCCAGTCGAGTGGAGTCTACATATGAATTAGCAGAAAATTAAAATAAACAATTAAAGTATCTCTCAGTAATACCTACACACAAATTAAACTAAATGTGAACACAGTTTGTTGCCTTTCACCACAGTAAATATTCACTAAATCCTGTTTTTAAAAAAATGTTTTCAGGATTTAGAGGCTCAAGTGTTTATTTATATATTCACAGTTACTACTGTTTTGATGTTTTGAGACTTAATTTGTCATAATCTACCTGAACTGGGAGAAGGCTGCGTGCAGCTGGTTAACTTTGCTTTACTCATTTGCGTGGGTTTGTCCAATTAAGAAAGCTGGCAAACTTCACTCTAAAGTCTGTTTAGTCTGTACGAAAAATGTCAATTTGTGGTTTTACCAGGTGTTATGAGTGAAATTACTTCTTAGCCGAGTGCAATAATATCCAATTTATGATTGTTTTCACACTTCAGTTAATGTTCACAGTATACACATTTGTTAGTTGTAGAATTGACTGGTGTAAAGTCAAATAAGGTGTGGAGTCTTTCTGTGGAATATCCTGTAATTGGTATCGAGACAACATGATGTGTAGATGATACCCAGAATCCGGCACGTAAGCCCTGCCTAATAATGAATCTTAAGAGAGCTTATTGATGAACCTGAAGATTTATATGTGCCCAAGTGTAACCTTTAGAGGGACAAGTCTGAGACAAGCCGCTGTATATTGCTTCCTGCACTCAAAGCAGGAAGGAGCCTTCACGAATTCCTTTCAGTTGCTGTGAAGATCAGAAAAGAAAGAAACATTTTCAAGATTCATTCCCTTAATGTTGCAGGTTTAAGAGGCTTTGTGCTTCCCACAGAATAAATGTTGATCTCTTACGAGTTTTATCTGTATTGATATTTTCTGTGGATTTTACCTTCACATGGTCCAGATAGCATTTCCTTTACACTTAACTATGACACATAATGTGAATATTTTATACAGCAAATTATTGTTCGTCTGGAAACATCAATGACTAATCCCTTCTGTGTGACAGTAATGGAGCAATAGAAAAATGACCATTATTTCTGCATTTTGTTAAAGCAAAACAGACTTTTTTGGTAAATGTGTGTTTTTTTTTCTAACTAACTTCATATCCTCAGGAGCCCTGCTTTTATTTGTGAGATATGCCACTGATGTCACTGTATGCTATTTAGTTCTGAGAAACAGGTTACATCAAGGTATTTAATGGAGGGAGTGTTCTCACTCTTTTCATTACAGTGACCTTAGCTGAACGGCGAGGATAATCAACATCCACCATCACACAGCCTCTGAGCCATTAGATATCTGGACCTCTTTGATTTGCAGCTGAGCATGCTTACATGTACACAGTGGTGGCAGATGCTCACATGTCTGGGGATAAGTTGCTTACAACCATTCTTAACGTTCAATGAGCAGTTATCCCTGCACACATGAATAAAGAGCATTTCCCAAATACAAATATTACTATGGAAACTGAACTTACACAGGCACAGAAATCATTCAGGATTCTAACAAACAAGATTGAACGACTATCTATGTGGATCAAATGTTAGACCAATCAGAAGCTGTCAGCTAAAGGTTATTCTAATCGATGACTTATATCTGATCTATAATATGAACATAAAGTACAAGGTCAAACTTATCTAATGCTGTTGTTTGGGCTAAATACTTTCAGTAGCGTTTGTACAGTGTCTCCCTCAGGTCGTTTATTATCAAATATTAGCATAACAACAACACTAAACTAATATGGTAATCATCATTGTGACCATGTTACCACAATGACATACTGACATCACTGTATAACCAATGTCAGTGTTTGTGGCTCTATAGCATCACAGAGCTGTTATGGCAGATGAGATTCTTAGTATTGTTTCATTCTGAAAAACATATCGTGAAGTGAGAGTGACAGATTACCAGTGCTTCCTATTTCTCATCTCCTCTGCACACACACATCAAAGCCGAAACATCGAACCCGAACTGTGAAAGAGTAATCACATGGCTGATAGCAGTCTAAATAATTGTTCAACGATGTCTTGTCTGAGCAGACCTCTAAATTGTCACAGTAAGACGCAGAGGCATTAAATTTAGGGCACACAGGGTAGCCTACCACTGACTAGACTTAGAGCAGCCTTTTATTTCTACAGGAGTAAATCATTTCAGGTGTTCCTCTGCTGTTTCAAGGGCACTTAGAGTGGAGAAAAAGATGTGCTGACTGACAGTGATCAGTGATTAGCTATGACTCATATTGAGGGAACAAAACAAAAAGAGCCTATATTACAATCAAAATGACAATTGCCGTGAAATTACTCCCTGGCGACATAATGATTTTGAGTGTTGTAAGAATGACACAGGAGTTATCTGAACTGTATCATTTTCTGCAATAACAGTAATTATAAATAGTGCTTGTGCGTGTCATTGTACTAAACTATGATTCGCGTTAATGCTCTTGACAGAACACAAAAGAACCTGTTCTGATTCAGTGATACATGATCATTTCCTTCTTGTTCTCTACCTTCAGTTCTCTGTTTTTCTAGCAGCTAAGTCATATGGCAGAAGGGCACTGGTTGATGTTTACGGCAGTGAACCGGGTAACCTTAAAGGTTTTAGCAAGTTCTCTGAAAAGTTTTTACGGTGCTTCAGTAAAACACAAAATGATATTATTTAAGTGTATCCTGATCCTGAGGCTTCATTGCCTGTGTGGTTGGTGAATCTGATGAATCAGATGAGTCAGAGACAAACTGCTTTGCTGGACATTTGACTTATTTCTGTAGTTTTATCAGTTCTTAAAGCATTCACCCAGTGGAGGATTGCAACTGAGCATCTTTACCAGTCAGACTGTTCACAAATTTCCAGGTTAACAATATTATTTAGTGCATTTGGAAATTAAAAACATTATGAAAGGAATGATATTATTTTTTTGGTTGTGAAACATTGGACAAATTCATTCTAGTCTATCACAGTCTATGGTCTTAAGCAAAGGGATAGACCAACTAACACACTTAAATCATCTGTAGATAGTGATAGTGTGACCAAAAGTCAGCTTTAATAGATATTTTAGGTTAAATTATGGACGCTAGAAAAAAAAAAATTAAAACTGCATGTTAGATACAGGTCAAATATGATAAATACAGAATCATCTGACAGCAATGTAGCACTGTCTGTAGACAGGAGAAATAAACCATGAGGTGTGAGAGGACCCTTCTCTTTTTAATGCTAAGAGTCTGAATATTTGTTTTTCACACACTGTGTGTTTGGCCTTGGAGACAAGTGGTCTCCAAATGTTGTAAACGCTGTCTCGGCAAAGCTCACGACATCCTATAATGCAAGTGCATTACCGAGCAGGCATTCAATCTAATGTTTGTCTACAGCACAATCTGCAACAACCTTCTCAGCATCTGTGACATCAAAACTAATGTATATAAAGTCGTAAAGGCTATCCACAGTATTTCACAGTAGCTTTGAACCTATTAGGAGAAAGGATTTTATGTTTAGTTTTACCACTAAATCTCATGTGAATCCTGCCAGCCAGTACTTTGCCTTTTTTAACAAAACTATACAGCTGATAGTGATCATGCACATATGCACAATAAATACTCTGATCAAATGTTGCGTATAATGCAGGTTGTGTAAATCCTACTTATGTGAACATGTGAGGCAAAAATACATGCCCCTCCCCCCAACAATCTGTTTCTTGGCAATAGAGAAATTGACCGTATAATCTCAAACAGGATGATTACAGCTGCACAGTATTTATGGTCATACATGTATGGACTAGAGGAAATGCAGTACAGAGCTCTTGAAATGCATGACACAGCCAGCAGACCAGTGAACCACCTGCAATGATTTATTGGGCAACATGCTGCTGTGAGATGGTTTTGTCACAATTAGATAAATGAATGAATGAATGAATGAAGAATACTTGTTCACGTACTGTAAAACATCTACAAACTAACACATTCAATTGATTTAATCTGTCAAGAAAAGATGTCATTTTATACTGTCTTTTATTCTGTGTTTAAACAAAGACAACTGTGCTACATTGAAGCTGTTTTTACAAATTTAAGTGGAGCATTAAAAGGCTTTTCAACAGACATAAGTCAAATTTCCTGTAGCTCATGCAATCTTCATTGATGTTTTTCTTCCATTAATATCGTTCCTGCAATGTTTCTAAAAGGCGTCCTTGGTTTGGACAAGAGATGAACTTAAGAGTTTCCTGTGCTCATTACTTCCCAATTGAATCGCTTAACCAACAATTCTGACTCTGACTTGAAAGTGATACGAGGGATTTTGTTAGAAAGTTACTTCAAGGACCTCAGGGATAAGTTCTGGCTAGATCCTGCTGACAGTGGACTGAGCTATGATTGGCTGCATGCAGGAAGAAGAGTGAGGTGAGTTAACCTCTATTGATCACTACCAAAACTCTCGGAGCTTCAAATGAACGTACCAAAGCTTCAGACACACTGTGAATACAACTTCCACTGTGTGCATCACACCAGGATCTCCTTTACCAGGCTCGGTTATCTGGCTTCTCGCAAGGCTATTAATTTAGAATCAATCCACTAATATCAGCACATAACCACGATTGTTTTGTCTCTTCCAGCTGGCTTGTTTAGGAGAAATTCAGAGAGTGTTTGCACAAATGAAACAAGGTGCCAGATTGTCCTCCTCACAAAGGTCACTTCAGACATCACAGCACGTCACCTCCTTATCAGCTCTGCCCCCTGGACCCTTTTACAAATATTCGTGACCAGTGAAGGATGACAGTTCAAACATTACAGCTGTGGCGGTGACCTGTGCTGTATTAATCCAGACAGCAGTGTGATCTTTTGGGCGTGCATAACAGTCCTTCACATCGTTAAATTATGACCTGAAATAATTCTGTAAGCTCATCATTCACATTCACGTGAAAAACTAACCGTTATGATGATGATTTTGTGGAATTTTATGAGCCCACAGTGTGTAGATATGAAAAGGTTGTTCTGTAGAAATACCCTTTCTGTATAACTGTATTGTATGGGTTGTTCGTCGGGGGCTACTCTATCTTCCACGCGTCAGAAGCTCCTTCAGGCTTCAGCTGTCAGTCAAGTTTAAGGGCAGATATAAAAGCGAGCCATCCCCTTCATCCGGACTGCACCTGTTGATCGCCTGGTAGTAAACACTGTACAAGGCATTACAGTGCAGATCAATACAGGCTCATGAAAATAGCTGAAGAGCGCGGATGCATGGCTTTAGTGTTGCTCAGAAACCCTTATGCGTCCATTTGTGTGAGAAGCGCGCATCTCTCCAGAGGCGCACGGGGGCTCCGCGCTGGATCTCGCCTTGCTTCTCCGCTCATACTGTGTATCTGAAAACTGAGAAACGACACACGGTAGGTAGGTGGACAACCTTTTCTCTAAGTTTGACACGATGAGCCTGGTATGCAATCTAAATTTAGGCTATTTAACGCAACTAAAAGTCAGTAACAGCGAATATGTGAGTTGATGTAAACAAAAGGATCAATTCTGGAATAATTTTAAACAATTCAAAATGCTTTTCTCTTCTTTTCTTCAGTTACTTGATTCTGCTTGAGTTTAGATTATTTCATTTGTTCAGAGCATGTCCTTGGTAGTTTTGTATTCAAGATTATCTATTCATGATTAACACTTAATTGTTGCATTGCTGCCACTGTTTCGGCACACGTTTATTCACCATGTCACAAGGGACAAAGCAGAGTTAAAACCAAACAAACACGCCAAGCAGATGAGCTAAGAGCGGCAAATCAATATACAGCCTATATTTCCCCTGTGTACAAATGAAATCTATTTAATTTGATTTACTTATTGAAGAAAATGTCAGAAACTGTGTGTGAACCTGCTTTATTAATGAATCCACTATCGTGTCAGTTCCGCACATAACCAGCTGCTGACCATCCTGTGAGTGTTAATTGCACACTTTAATTATGATGACACGGATATATAATGTATACTTCAATTATTTTATGAACTGCCATCTAGAAAATGATGAAACTCTAAACCATGTTAGGTATCCTTGTCAGAAATAAATCTTTCATCTACTCTTTTTGTCAGTTACTGTAGTAAGACAGTGATTTTTCCCCCACTGTTTCATTTTAACCACACATTATCGCAGAGGTCAATATTTTTAGTCAATTCCCATTTTCTAACTGCACAGAACTGAAAAGTAAATACAGGAAGTCTTGCTACTTGCTAATGAATTCATCATCCTACTGTTTATCACCTGTGCCAGTATTGTCCTATGCTGTGGTGCGGTTCTATTGTCATAATGTGTCCTTTAAATTTCCTTGGCTGAGCTAAATATAGTTGAATTGATGTGACTTGGAGTCAGCACCTCCCGCGCTGCACATGCACAGTGTATAGATAATAGTCTAGAGCAGGCCTGAGTCACGTTTGAAATAAATAACTCACTGTGACAGACAACCTATTTAATGTCAGAATTATACTGCAGCAATGAACCCCACTCATTTAAGACTTCAAGCTGAATAACAGAAACATCTCTGTAGTAGCTTTTGAATCTAATAAAGGGAAACTTTACCGCACTGTGATGAAAGGGAGCTATTTTCAGTCCAGTGATTTTCCCTTTGAAGCTACATGACCGAAAAACATGTTGTCATAAAGACAAGAATTAAAGTTTCTATTGAAATGCATTAGTGACACAAATTCTACAGTCATATTTCAGCAGGGAATGTATTGTCATTGTTTCATATTTTACTGTGCATGTTGTTAGCTACATGCACTGTAGTTCATAGTTATCACAATTATACTCCTCCAGATTGACATCAGCCTTTTGAGATGGAGGGCACAGGCAGTGGCTGGGCAGCAGACCTCACCCCCCCATACGCGCAAGGTGTGAATGGGAGTGACACCGGTCACGTCTTTGAAGTGGCGCTGCAGAACAGCTCCTCCAAACGCAGTCCTCAGTTTGTGGGTGTGGAACTGCTGCAGTCCTTCAAGCTGCTCATCATTCCCTGCTACACCCTGGTGGCTCTGGTGGGAGTCCTTGGCAACTACCTGCTCCTCTATGTCATTTGCTGCACCCGCAAGATGCACAACGTCACAAACTTTTTTATTGGAAACCTGGCCTTCTCTGACATGCTGATGTGTGCTACATGTGTCCCCTTCACCTTGGCCTATGCCTTCAACCCACACGGCTGGGTTTTCGGCCGCTTCATGTGCTACTTGGTTTACCTCATCCAGCCTGTGACAGTGTATGTGTCAGTCTTCACTCTCACAGCCATCGGTGTGGACAGGTACGTCACAGTGAGTCAGTAGACTGACTATGAAAACAAGCCTCCTGGCCAGCACCTTATTTCCATGCATCCTATGTGTCACTGGCATATCCTGTCAGTGAGACAGTGTGAGGTTCTCACACCTACTTTGTCCACCTGTTCCACATTTGTCAACAATTGCACATAAATAGTGCCTCACAATGAACGTTGTTATCTCTTGATGGAAATCGCACCAAATTGCAGGGCAGATGCAGATGTAAGCACCTGGATGTTGTGGATTTTTATGTCAGCTGTGAAAATAACTAAGCTTACATGCTGTTTTAAAACTACATTAAACACGGACCAGCATGAATACAGGAATATATCATAATAAATTAGAACAGCTTCTTTGATCAATTTAATATATATTCTGAAGGTAAATACTGTATTTATTTGAGAAGTAATACCTGAAATTATTATTAAAAATTGTTATTTAAAGAATAACAGATCTTGAAGTCCCTTTCTCTCTGTACACTCAAACTGTTAATGAAGGTTCAGTGATGTGTGTCATTGAAATCTATCTCAGTAGACCTATTTTCAGTCTTCAAGGGTGCATTGTTATATCTTTCTAAAAAGGTTATAGTATTTCTTTAACAATTTAATGTACAGTGAGCATATTCATATTTTAGATGCTGTAGCTGCACATCCATCACTACAGTGAACAGGTCCTTGAAAACACCACAGGCAGCCACCTAGTGGCAAGCAAGTGTAAGAACAGCTTAAAACCCCCTATACTGAACGCTTAAGGTGTTAATGGGGGCAGTATGTGTTGTCAATGTAAAATAAAAAATTATAAATGTAAAGCTAAAATTTTAAACTGAAAACTGAGGTAGTGATCCTGAAACCTGAAAAAAAAACAAACATAAAACTATAAAGGTAAGCTAACGTTTCTTACCTGTACACCAGATGTGTTGGTGGATCAGACGATACAGCACCCCAACACAGTTTACACAACTAATACGATGTTCACAGGCATGTGAGGAAATGGGAAATGTGCTGTTAAAGATGTGTCGTGTGACATTATTGATTGGTCTTGAGCTGTGATTGCTGTCATCTTAACTTAAAACAGCCTTAAAACAGTTCTGAACATTCTGCCTGTGTCCATGTTCAGTTTTGTTCACTTCAATCATCAGGAGCCTCCTGTGCCAGAAAAGTGCCTAATGTCTGAAACTTAAAATAGCATCAAGAAAACATACAGAAATACTAGAAAGAGCAGAAAACATACAGGTTAGTTCATTTTCCAACAACACTAGTGGATGATCAACTTCAGCAGTCACCATGGCAACAATAACACGACTGTTTGCCATGATGTGCCCGGCACATCACTTTTTAGTGCCCATTGGAAACATTTCTGCTGTCATCTGTACTATTTGCAGCATTTCTGTATTTGTTTATGTTTTTTTTGCATTTGCAGATTCTTTTCTAAATAGTATGTTTGCGTTATTAAGTTGGTGATCTTTTCGTAATTTGCCAATGTTAGGCAGTATTTTAAGCTCTAATGGTTACCTGTGGCAAAGAAAGGCATCAAATCCTCACTGATGAAATAAATAGTTACAGGCTACTATGACTAATCCTTACTTCGGGTTTCTCTAAATGTAATCCTGTGCGGAAGAAAAGGATGGAAGATAGAAATTTTCCCCACTGTTAAAGAACGCAAGGTTTTGCGTCCTTACACCGGGCTGTGTGCTTAAATCCTGCTTTGTCTGTTGACCTTGGATGCAGAGGCAAGACCGAATTGAATTTGATATTTGTGAAGCTAAAAACATGTTTTTGACTGAGTTATGTGCTGTCGTGAGGCTTTACTTCTCGCCTCGTGTCTGGCAGGCCTGTTCAGAGACACAAAATCTGCCTTTTGGAGTGACCTCAAGGGAACCGTTGACACCAGACGTCCTAAGAAAATGTCTGAGCTGAAGCAGTTCTGAGAGGAAGAAGTTCCTCCTGAACATTGTGCAGGTCTCATCCACAGCTACAGGAGATTGTTGCTGCCAAAGGCAGTTCCACCAGTTAATAAAACCCTATAGCCATTACCACTATCATTATGTTTAAAAAATGATAACTGTATTATATCAGCTTAGAAATATTGTGTTTGTTGATTACGTGTGACTTTGGTGAAGATACCAGAACACCGCATTACTTTCTATTGCAACTGTGTGTAATCTGAGTAACTGTGGCAAAGCAAACTGAGCCTCTTCTTCCCTCTCCATTGTAGATACTATGCCACAGTGCACCCTCTGAAAAAGCGCATCTCTGTCTTGGCGTGCACCTACCTTCTGTCTGGGATCTGGCTGCTGTCCTGCGGTCTGGTGGCTCCTGCTGTGGCTCACACCTACCATGTGGAGTTTAAGAATGAGGGTTTCACCATCTGCGAGGAGTTCTGGATGGGCCAGGAGAGGGAGCGGCTGGCTTACGCGTACAGCACTCTCTTCATCACCTATGTCCTGCCTCTGTCTGCGCTCTGCATCTCTTACCTGTGCATCTCTGTCAAACTGCGGAACTGTGTCATACCTGGCCACCACACTCAGAGCCAGGCAGAGGCTCAGCGTATGCGTAAACGGAAGACCTTCCGCCTGGTGAGCCTGGTGGTGGCAGCATTTGGTGTCTGCTGGATGCCCATTAGTGTGTTCAATGTTCTGCGTGACATTGACATCGGCCTGATTGATAAGAGATACTTTCTGCTTATTCAGCTTCTCTGTCACCTGTGTGCAATGAGCTCATCCTGCTGTAACCCCTTTCTCTATGCCTGGCTGCACGACCGCTTCCGGGCTGAGCTCCGCAAAATGTTCACATGCCGCCGTCGCATTGGCATCTCGGGCAACAACTGTGCCACAGCCAGTGTGGTTTTGTGAAGCTTATGCGTTCAGTCCTAGTTTCTTTGGACAGTACAGGATAGTCATGTGCCATGTTTTTCACATAAGGCCGGTTTACGGAATAAAATATTGTTGTATGATGCATTTTGGGGTTTGGCATTTCAATACTCCCCCCATTAGACTAGTACTAGTATTCAAAACATCTGTGATGTCACAGACAATGCTGGTACTAGTGCCAAACTCTACAGAGTAGGAATTTTAAGTGGAGGGGAACTATGTATATATCCTTACTATGTATATACAGTATATATCTATATCTATATATAGATATATATGTATATAGGTCTCATAGAATGTAAATAACTAAACTTTAACTATCTTTAAACCTTCAAATATATCACATATATATGCTTTCCTATTAAAAAATCTTGTCTGCTGTAGTTTTCTACAATTTTTCTTCAGTAGTTGCAGAAAACAACTGTCAGTCACAGACACTGTGCAGTACTGAGTACTAATGGCAGCAGGACGGTGTATGTGGAGGAATAAACCGTAGTGTCTGTGTTAATAATAATTAGGGGTGATGTCATGTCATAGATTCTTTTATCCAAAGCAACATAAAAAGCAAGTATATAGCTAAATCAAAGAGAAGACACTACAAGTGCCATGACAAGAAATGTTTCTGCTTCATGAGTGCGAGATAGGGAAGATTTTTACTTCTTTACTTGTTATTTGTATACTGGGAGTGAGGCTCCTGAACATGCAGAGGTACGTAGAGGTAGGTACCGCTAAAGACCACTGAGCTCAGTGTGGGGTCTTATGCAGTGTTGTGTAGGGACTATCAAAGGAAAGGCAGATTGTCAGCATCGATGAAGGTGTTCAGGTAGAAAGGTGCTGTTTACTTCACAACTCTGCGAGTGTTAACACACAGAACCTGATGCGAACTGTCACCCACCAACTGGATATGTCAACCAGAAGCAAGTGCAGACAAATAAATGATGTGACGTGCTGCTGCATTTTTCCAACCCATTGGTAATATGTGGCTCACATGTGTGTTTTTAGTATTTTTTGCAGAGTTATCACTACTAAAACTACACAAAAAATATCACTTGGTCTGAAAGGCAGCTGTTGTGTACAATAATTTTCTTATTTCTTATCCTTGTTGGTCTGGGGCTTCACTAAACACATAACATGTGGTGAAGACAACTGGAGATGTCAATGTGAAACGTATCTTGTTATAACACAACAGTTATGTAGATTAATATTTCACTACGATGTATTGATGGTATAGTGAAGTACATAATTGTAAAAAACCCAAGATACAATCTGGTGAAATAATTAGTGTCTTTATTTCAAATAAAAGCATTTTTTGCTCAGCATCTCTTCTTTCATAAGTTTTACATTGGCTGTAGTATTATTTTCACCTTTCACGTGAAGCTGCACATACTTTGAGCACTCAACCCAGAAAAAGAAGAGAGATAGCCAAAAACTCTCCATCCAGAAAATCAAGACATAAAAGTGATAATGGTCTTCAAGGCACAGGTCTGTACATTCTGAAGATTGATATTGCTATAAATTCTGTCAAGACATCACAGAGTAACGTAAAGGCAAAGATGCAGGATTCATTCATTAGTGTAGTTTAAATACAGTACAAGGCTGGTTATTACCGATACTGCGTCTATTACTCTTCCTCTCATAATTCGGTTTTGATTATCATTTTGGTTTTTATTTAATAAATACAAACACAAACATCACGGTAATCAAAATCTCACATTACGATTAGAAGAGTTTGATTCTGTAGTATTACTTGCATAATATTTTAAACTGTGCACAGCTTACATACTGTACTAACGTGAGGAAAACAAACTATTGTGTACATAAGTCTACATACAGTACACAGGAGCTGCTTGCTTTTATTCAATGCTGGTTTTCACCTCGTTCAAGCAGAAATAGGCACAATATCTTTTCAAGGACATTCAACTGTGGTGAGTAAATCAGGAACAACAAAGAAAACAAAGGTAAGACTGAAGTGGTGGAGGAAAAAAATCACTTATGTGAACTCATTATACTGTATCAACAATCTTAAGCTTGACTTAGCCGTTAAGATCAGGATGCATAGATAGACCTAGAGGAATGTCATGTAAGCTAATAAAACTACTTATATATATGAGAGACATTAAATTCCTACCTCATCAAGGTGGTGCATAAATATGGAGTGGTTGTACAAGGTTCTGCTCATGCATCATACAGCATGAAGTTACACAAAGCCCAGTGTAAAGTGTAAAAAATCCAGATAACAGTTTGAAAAAAAATATACATTTCTCTGCACTGGAAGTTTATCAACTAAAGCTCAACCCAGGTGTTATATGTAAATCAAGGTGGTGAATATATTTTCATAAGTTATTTAAAATAAATTCTTGTACCTTAGTGTCAAAAACAAATATTCATTTGCTTATATAAAGATTATTTACTTGCTTGTTATTAAGTAATTGCCAACAATTCTCCAGCATTCTCAAACAAATTTGACTGAGACTACAAAAGTGCATATGCATAAGATCTTCATAGAGATGGTGTCTCTCAGAACACAGTAACATTAGTACACAGGAAACATTAGTGGGATTAACTGGCAGTTTCCCCCCCCCAACAGCTGTTACCTTACACTGGCTTGGCTGCATTAAGGGCTTGCAGGATGCCGGGTTTCTCATCTATTACACGAACCAGCAGGTTGTCAATGTATTCTTCAAGCTCGACGATCTTGGCGTCTTTCTTGGACAGGTCGGTTTGCTGCCTCACCACCAGTGTGATCAGCTCTTCCTGTGTCAGCTGAGTGTAAGGTCCACTTTCCATAGACTCTGTCACCTGAGGTGAAAGAAGAAAAGTAAACACGGTTTTTGTTTTCTAATTGAAAACATAACAGTTTTTGGTTTAAATACATTTCAAGAGATCTTTGGCTATTCTCTTCAGTGAATGCTGTTCAGAATACCTTTTCAAAGACTTGCAGAATTACATTCATGACCATATTTTTAGCCTTACACAACACACACACCGACACAAACTCACAAATAATATATTCTTACTGCTAGGGGTTGGGCAGTATCCAGTTGTAGATACCTTTAAATATTCTCTAAATTATACCCCGGTACCATCTGCCTGCTGACGAAAGGGGCCTCTTGCGACTAGTCAGTCACGAGAGGTACAAGTTGTCGAGTATGATTCCTCCATAGGTGTCAGTAAACACACCATTGAATGCTGGTCCCTCCCTGGGATACTGCAATAACAACCAAACCCTACTAACTGCTATTTCTAACGTATAAAATGAAGTTGAATAATTTACAGTATTTTCAAAGTCTGCTGCTGCACAAGTTTTCAGATTCACTTTAAAGCAGCTGATTCAAAATTATATGTTTTTTTCATGAAGTTAGTAGAGGAAGAGCTTGAAATAACTTAAATATTCATTGTGTAGATTATGTTAAAGGTTGAAGGATTATGTAAAATATTACACACTTCTTTTTAACCAGAAAATGCAATTAACGTGCTGTGCAAGAATATGTTGCTATTCTGGCCCCTTAAGTGCGATATGTCACATGACAGTACCTTAATCTTCTGTAGGTTGATATCCTGGACCTTTATCTCCTTCACCGATGGAGCAATTGTGGGATGCTGACTCTCAACTGAGCTTAGAGGCTTCACAGGATGAGGCCTGTAAAAAAAAAGTGCATACATTACTATAAAGATCACCGCATATACAACAATATGAACAAAAACATAACATAATTTTTTTTTCACATTACCTCAGCATTTAATGTAGTGTTGTGCAAATCACCTAAATCATTTCACCGTAATCCATGTGCGATATCCATCATTAAACCCACTAGTAAGAGTGTTGCCAAGAAATCACAAGCCTTCAAAATAGTCACACCCAAGATGAATACCAACACCTTATCTGCTTCCCAATACAACAGCAGCCATATGCAAAGTCTGGGTAAACTAGATACTTTGTAAGTAGCCTGTTCAATCTCACCTGCGTGGAGTTAAGGCTAGACCACCTCCATTGCTATTCTGAGCACTGACAGGTGAAATCTCAGAGGGTGAAACCCATGCTCGCAAAAGTGTCTTTCCCCCAGATAATCCTCCTGCCTGAGACACTGGTTCTTCCATAACTACCTGCAGGGGCTCTGAGGACCTCAGACCTGAGGCCACAGTAAAAGGTACAGCTCCGAATACATCCTCTTCATAAAAATTGCTTTGTGCTGTCATATCAGCTTGAGGCTGTAGTGTGACAGACTCATTCACAACTTGTCTTGCATGGAGGTCTTGACTAGCTGTGGTTACGGTCAGTCCTTTTTCAGACACTGGCTCTTGAGGCTTAGAACCTTTATTATTAGAAAGAGTTGTGGCTGAAAGAATCTTTCTTGTTCTTTGTGAATTCCTTCTTTGGAAAACAGGGCTGGCTTGCTTTGAATCATCATCTTTTTTCCTGTTTTTACTGTCTTTTTTTGAATCACTGCCATTAAAACCCGAAAAGGGATCCGTTGCTTTCTGTTGACTAATAATCTTATCAAAATCATCAGAGATTCCTTGATCTTCAGGTTTCTGCTCCTTTCTTTTGCTAATAAAAATGTCATCTACTTCTCGGATCTGCGCAGGTGGCGCCCATGGGTCTTTGGAAAGAAGCTCACTGCTGGGGAAAGGGTTAAAGTCTGCAAAGTCCGCTGCCTGTTCACTCTTTTTGTCCCTGCTGCTCACACTTGAACTAGACAATGTTTGGATGTTGCTGTTCGTACTTTTGTTTGGTGTCACTGCAGGTTCTTCTTGTTGTGTCGGCTCTTTGCCACTAACCTTCTGTCTAGGTTTGGCTGTGGGCGCTTCTTTAGTCATGGCCACTTGTGCTTTTATTTGGCCATCTGGTAGAGATGTTTCTATTTGGCTAGTTGGTCTAAGTGCATGTGTTGCTGCAGGTGACGAGGAGAACACTTTCCTTGCTCCATTCCTGGACGTCCCTGAGAGATCTTCTCTGCCTGATGTCTCAGTCGTTCCAGGTCCAAGAACTGCAGATGGATTTGGCCTCAGGAGAGAATGGTGAGCAATGGTCTGGCTTTGTTTTTGTTTTTGATTGGAATCTGCTGCTGACTGAGGATGTGAAGATGTGACTGGTTTTGGGGGAGCTGGGGCTGCTACTGCTTTAGTTGAGATAGGTTTGGTCACCTGTTGGTGTATTTGATAGTGCTTCATGGCAGGACTATCTTGCGATGTGGAAGACCTAGGATTCATTTCTTCCTCCTCTGGTCCATCCACACTCATCTCCAAAAATTGAGATGGAATATCCCTATGCTTCTGATTGACCTCAGCAATTAAATGATCCCACTGAGTGTGTCCTTGCACTCCATGTCTCTTCTTTGGAAACAGGGTTTCATAATCAGGAAGTGGAAGAGATATTTTTTTGATTTCTTGCAATTTGATTTCTGTCTCTACATATGCAGGGTTCTTGATGTCTTTGACATGAACATTTTCTCCAGATTGGATCTCATGTCCAGTATACAAGGGTAGCAGAGCAGCTCTCCTGTTATCTGCCATTGTGGGTGAAGATCCCACAGTTGATAAATTCTCTATGCTGCCACAAGGTGATCCAAAAAGGCTTTCACTTTTGTGTGGCGGAGCCAGGGATGAGTGGAGTTCGGAGAAAGTATCGGGGGACTCAGTTGGGATGCTAGAGAGAGGAGAGTTGGCTGGGGAGTGACACAGCTGACTGGGGGTTTGGCAGTCAGTGGATTCAGAGTCCAGAGATTGAGTCAATCTGCCAAAGAGTGAAAACAAAGGCCTACAGGTCAGTGTGACCATCACATTACCTAAACTCATCTTCCACCAGTTTACAACCCATCACCAATAAAACCACCATCTAACATATGAAAATGTGTCAACAAAAACTACTGAATTCCCATTTACAACCTCACATAATATAGCCTCAAACAGTTCAATATTTATCTAACTATAAACAACCTCTTAACTTTCCTAAATCTTATAAAACTAAGAATAGTTTGTGATCTGTGACAACAAACTTCACCATCCTCTGTCCTCTGTCAATGGTCAACCCACAGTCTCACATTCACATGTTCTGCAGTTTTGCTGTGTTGCTATTACTAGTTGACACTTGCTAACATTGAGAAATTGAATACACACAATTTGAAGACAATTTGATATTTCTGCTTTTAGACTGTCACACTTCATTTATGCTAGGTTGTTCAACATGGTATCAAAATATAACAAATCACAACTAAATAGTACAAACTTTAATTTCCTGGGCTACTATCTGTCATCTAACACTATTGAAAACAACGATTACTTAAGTAAAATGCAAGCTCCTTACCATTATGGTTCAAGTAAATAAATAAATAAAACAGCCCAATCCAGTCCACAAGCTACTATAAAAAATCTAAACACAAAATCTAACCACACAAGACATTCTCATAGAAAGTAACACCAAGGCTCAGTCACTCCTTATGAGCTTTTTTCAGTCCACAACATCTTCACAAGCACAAGCCACACCTAGATTCTCATCTGTACAGACACCAAACTGGTCAAACTGGTTTGACAGCTGCTGTTGGAATTCAAAGTTTTGGTAATTCAACACAACGTTAAGTCAGCATGAACAGGAACAGGACAGACGGTGGTGAAATTCCCAAGTTTCAATGCTGACAGACATTGTGTAAGACAAAAGTTTATCTGAATAGTTAGAAACAAGTGTTTTGGTTTTCTTAAATAATTTTGCTAACTGATATGTGTAGAAAGGAGAAAAAAACCACACTTTTTTTTTACTTTGCAACAAGTGTTGGGCCTTTTTAGGTTAAATAAAATGCAAACACAAGCAAAGAGGTGGGTTCACATGCAGAACTATTGAATGCGCTATTCAAATTCCAGTTAAACATGTCTAAGAACAGTGCGATTACAACAAACAATAGCGTTTCCAGTGTCACAGCAGTGATATAATCATTACATAACACGTGTTGTATTTTCTTAGTTTTGCGTCTTGTTGAGATTATATGATGCAATCAAACAATAAGAAGGCCTACCTGGGTTTGACTGCAGACACTTTAGCAGTGCGGTTGAGGAAGACCATGGCAGAGGAGGTTTGTGTGTTATGGCTCAATTTCTGTTGATCAGCTGGGCTGTCATTACTGTTAGCTGGAAGATCTGAGCTGAGGGGAATTTCCTCAAATGGGTTGGTGGAGTGATGGGAGTTAGGCTGAAGAGGATCTCTCAAGTCACTGGGTGGGGCTGGTGTAGGGAGCTCTTCTTTAGGAAGTGGCAACTCTTCTTTTCTTTCCTCCTTCTTTCTGATCATTCCAAACAGGGATGTCAGCCTTTCATTCATGGAGGCCTCTTCCTGTTTTTTTTGCTCCTCAACTCTGCGACGTTCCTCCTGAAGCCTCTGAGTTTCTGCTGCTTCCAGCATCCTGCGTTCTTCCTCTTGCTTTATTCTCTCTTCCTCCTCCTCCCTCTGTTTCTTTCTTCTTGCTTCATCCTCCAGGAAGTGCCTCTTCCTTTCCTGTTCCTCTTGGTATCTGCGTTCCTTTTCTTCCTGTACCCTCTTGGCCTCTGCCTTGCGTTTCCCCTCATCTTCTAGCCTCTTTGCTTCTGCTATGCGCCTTTCTTCTGCCTGCTTTCTTTCCTCTTCCTCTTGATGGCGCTGTTGCTCCAGCATAGCTCTATCTTCAGTTTCAAACTTGACAGATGGGACAGGTATACTTTTAGAGTAATCTGCAGATGCATCAGAGGAATGTTTATGGAGATCCACCACAGAGCCCTGGCCTGAGCTGTTCAGGCTGAGTGTAGATCCACTCTTAGACTCTGCCTCCTCTGCGTACACATGGCTGCCATTGATGCAGAGGTTGTTCAGGTCATTGTTGCTCTGCTTGGAGCGACCCAGTAGGGAGAACGGACCCTGAGACACCTTGCTGTCAGAGCTCCCTGTTCGCTTGTGTGCCAGGAATTTGAATTTCTTTTTAACTGTGGGAAGAGAAACAGTGAGGCATGATGTCATTATTAACATGCAAAACACCATTATTTACCTTGCACGCTGAAGCACAGGAAATGCAGTCACACAAAATACAGAAAGGTCAACTCACCATCAGGAGAATCTACATTAAGCCCAGAAGAGCGGCTGCCACTGAGAGATGAATTCTTCTCAGGGAAAGTCCCCAGTGTAGACATGGACTGTGAGATGTTACGCTGCAAGTTTGACTTGGGAGCAAAGAGAGTTTTGAGCTTGGATTTCTTTTTCCCTTCTGGAGACTGATTGAGTGACTGTGCATCAGCCTCTCCCTCACTGTCTGTGAGGACCTGGTTAGAGGAAGGAACAATTGCTGAGACGGAGTCAGAAAAGCCACTTTTTTTATTCCCACGGACTTTGTCTTTCAGTTTGGAGATGCGGGAGCGTGGTTTGTCCTGCATGGAAAGGTCAAGCATGCTAGCTGACATGTTGCTTCTCATAAACTGAATATCTAGCAGCACTTCCCCTCGTGCCTTGTCTTCTTTTCCAGACTTGTCTACCAGCTTGAACCATCTGCAAAAAAAATTGTTCTAAGTTAACAAACACGGAAAATCATTACTTGCAGCCTTATATTGCTAAGGAGTGCTGCTGTGAAATATTAATATTACTAAACAAAAGAGCATATGCCACTGAACCGGGGGTTATTTGGGTTAAATGCGGCTACATGCAAACTGAATATAAAAAAACATCCTGCAAATACAAACCCCATCTCCAGTTGGGACTTTTTCTAAAATGCTGTAAAAACTGTGACTTGTTAATTGGCCTAAATCTGTATATATCTGACAAAACTATAACGACAGTGTTTTCACTGACCAACTTAATTGTAATTTGTAAATATAATGAAATCTGGAGTTTTGCCTGCAACACACTCACATAGACTTAAAAGAAAGTCAGGGCAGAGACAAAATAAGACTGAAAATACCATAAAATACTCAAGATTGTTCTGGACCGTTCCAAAATTAACAGCATAATCGGTAACTAGTGAGGCCGCCATGAGTATTAAAAAAATGCACCAAAGACTCAGTCCTTGAAAACAAAGATGGGTCATGACTCCCTACTATTTG
>JAUBNQ010000028.1:8485689-8522151 GCA_032353495.1 Ctenopoma kingsleyae | reverse complement strand
ATCAGTATAAAAAAATCAATGCAAGACTGCAAAAAATTGAGATTTTTCACTATATACAGCAAACAAATATTTTGAAACACTTCAGGGACACTGGGGAAATCTCTGCCAAGGACAGAAATGAGCATGACATTCAAGCCCTCAGGCAGCATTGCATGAGAAACCGTCATGCTACCATGATGAAGAAAAATCACACGGTCTTGGGAGTACTTTGGAAAACTGTTTCCACTTGACACATTCCACTGCTGCATCCACAAATTCAACCTGAAACTTTATTACTCAAGGAGGAAGCCATACATCAATCATCATGTCAGATGGACTGAAAGACAGTGGAAACGTGTTCTGTGGTCAGACCAGTCCATTGTTTCAGCTTGTTGGACACTGGGTTCTCCACACCAAAGATGAAAAACACTTTCCAGACTGTTTTCAGCGAAAGGTACAAAGTTAATCAGTGCCGACAGCATGCATGACTGCCATCAAGGTGACATCTTTTCCCAAAAAGACAGCGGACATTTCAGCAGGACGATGCCAGTCCAGATCTATATGATGTGCCATAGAAAATCTATGGCACATCATGAAGAGGAGAATCAGACAACAGCAACCACGGACTGTTGAGCAGCTGACATCATGTATTCCATGTAAAAATATTCCACTTGCAACAACTGTTAGCTTTCTGTTAATTAGTTTCCTCGGTCCCCTAAATGAGCTGGTCAGTAAATAATTAAGTTGGTCAGTGAAAAAAAAAAAAGAATACCGTTTCTTTGTACTTTTGTCATATGAATAAAGGTTCAAGCAAATAAATAAATCATATATTTTAGTTTTTATTGTATTTTAGAAATGTCCCAACTTTTTTAGAAATGGGGTTTGTACATCTCTTACTTCATCTGACCTCAGTCTTACTTCAAATGCTTCAGATCTGTTGTCATTAGTCTGCTGTGAGTCGTTGAGACTGATAAGTGTCACTGACCAGCGTACAGCTTGTTCTAGTTCCTGTTGGGAGTAGATACAGATAAAACCTGACAGTCAAAGCTTTGTTCAGCCCCCCACCCCCACCCAAACAGTCCTCTCTGTTGTACAGGATCAGCACTTATTGTCTGCAAGGGAAAGGTAGGAGTGTTCTAGACAGCCCTGTCTAAAACCATGCCAAAACAAGCAATTAGTGCCATTACATACAGATGCTTTCTCTGCGTACAATTAAAGCCGTGCTATTATTAGATGTACTAGTACTGTAGAAGAAGTTTCCATTATAGTGAACTCCCCATTTGAACTCTTCTGTTTTGTGTTTTCATTTAAAGTAAAGGTCACTGTTTGAATTTCTTGTAAATACTTATGTGGGCACTATTGAGGTCCAGTCTAACATGAATTTAAGCATAGTGTGCTTTTTGATCCATGTACTGTAGCTGTCACCCAAACAAGCTTTTCTGGGGATAACAGTCAGGAAACAAGCATGGGAGTGAACTGACATTCCTCAAACACTTTCAAACATGCAGGGAGGTGCTCGACAGTACATGATGTGATGAAAGGTAAACTTAGCTTAATTCAAACATTCCCCCTCGCACCCAAAACGGAGAATACCAAGTGAAACAGTGCCCAGCCATGTCTAACCACAATGCCAGAGTTTACACTTTCCCAAGTCAATCAAAGTACTGTCAGTTACAGCAGGGTATGCACTTTAATCAACACAAAAAACACAATGCAGTGTTATTGTTATTAACAGGATCACAGGGTGTACATGTTTCGTCCTGTTTGCATAGAAATGCAGAGCCGTAACTATGCTGCACAGTCTCACCAATCCTGCTGCACAGGTTCCCTCTATGTCAAGGGCACTCGGTGTTTAATAATTAACAAGAAACCTGTGTTTGAGTGCACACCTGTTTTAGTCAACAGAACAGCAAGCGTAGCAGAGTAAAATGAAGATAGCATCCTCATGTCAGTGACACCACAAAGTAACATTTGACTGGTTTTCAAGGTTTTGCAATCATGATATTCATATATCAAAATAATATCCAATTCAAACATCTCATTAAAGCCACGGCAGAAACATTTTACAAGATGATTTTCTATTAATTCAGTGGAGGTGATTCTCATGATGGGTGAGTCAAGATAGGAAATGATTGCCCTTCTCTTTTTTTGCAAATAAAACAGTGGGTCATCTGTCTGAACAAATGAACACCAGGCCTGCAACAACTGGGACTGGTTTAATATCATGTCTCCAATGTATCTAGAACAGCAACAATAGCAAAATAATCAGAAATTATTTAGAAATGTGACATTTGGTTGGACAAAACGAGCAATCTGAATGTCATTTTAAGCTTCAAAAAGAACATTTGTGATGTCACTGCTTCCTAACATTAAAAAATTATTGATTAATCAAGATAAAAAAATAACAATAACAATTACTTCTGTTCTACTGATATAAATAATACAGATAAAACCTGACACAAAATCCAAATGTTTAGTGGCCCCAGCTTTGCCAATGTGAGGACAGCTGATTTTGTTTCATATTATAAATGTTTCATGTCATAAAAAGAATATCTTATTAAGTTTTGGACTGGGTGGACAAAAATGTTCACTGAAAAAATTGTGACATTGACATTCTCACAATTTTTGGATATTTTATCGAATCAACAATTTAGAATTAATCAAGTAAGTAATTTGCAGATTAATTGGTAATGGAAATAGTTACAACCCTACACTTAATATAAGCCTTAAATGACTGAATACATAAATACGTATCTACCAATGTAATTCTTCAAAATAATTCTTCAGCAGAGAGCAGCTGTAACAAGGAAAAGCATTTGCTAAAGTTCTCTGTATGTTGAAGGTTTTCTTCGAAAGCACATTAAAAATTCAAGATCTGCTCAAAGCAAGATGTCTCCTACTTTACTATGAAGCCAGTTCTCGGTGTATGTGTGTAGGAAGTTATAAGACTGGATATCACTCTTCTTTAAGTAGTTTATTAGACTGAGTTTAACTTCCAAAATATTTGTGATGTCACATATCATGTTTGTAAATGTACATCTAAAGATTTTATGGTGCAGCTCAGCTTGTTGTGTTAAACTCTGCTCATATGTCCTTCTGAGCAGACGAGGGACCAGTGAACAAGTTATGTATAAACAAGGAGTTACGAATTAATAGAATAAATTAAAGAATATAATAATATTTAAAAAAAAACATTTTTAATGGAGGAGGACTTTAAATTAAATTTCTACCTAGCTATTTATCTTAATGATTTGTAATAGTAAATGACTCCCACAGCTCAAATTTGTGGCCACACTTTGATGCCCTCGATGTCACACCCTGTATCAGCATGACTGGGAAGCAGGATAGTAATCTAACACCACACGCTTCAAGGAGAAAACAGCAACACTCCATACCCAGCATACTGGGCCTTCTAGGGAACAGAAAGAGCAGGGTAAAGAAAAGAAAGTAAAGAATGAACTTTGTCATTAAAGTATAAAACCGAGTAAACACAAGATAACATTTCAGATAAGACAAATAACCAAGTGAATGAGGTCATTCTGGCACCTTATCAAGGCTGAGTGATGACTGAGAACTCAAAACCAGCAGCTCACTCAGTCTCCATGTAAGGGTTTACCACTGTGGGGAAACAGTGACAGAGCCTATATTAAAACACATTTATTTTAAAATTTTCCTTTACATAAGAGGGTGTCTACCTCCTTTTTCAACACTAAGTCAAGGTTTTATTTAGATTCCTTTTGACGCCCAAGTTACACCCATGCTACATCAAACCACACATGTCACCTTGAGTCATTTAACACAAATGGGTGTGTGTAGACGTATTGTAAACTGGTAAACAGCCCCAAGGAATGTGCAGGATTAACAGAAGCAATGTGAGAAAATGATTTCCAGACAGGCCTCCATCACCAAACTGCCAGTAAAAGAGTCTCCGCCACACATTTTAGTTTGGTCCAAGAGAGAAAGAAGACAGGAAGGAAATGCTGAGATTAAAATAATCTTGGACTGTTTTCCCACCAGCTCCATGGTTTCTGTTTTCACTCACTGATAAGAGGGGAGAGATTCCATCACTATTTTCTCATTTTAGCTTGCTTTTCCTCCTATACTGAGACTGAAATTGAATTGCATGTGATGTCTATATACAAAAGTTGCCATTACAATTTGTCTCAGAAACTACTGTACTAATGAGCTGGGCAATGTCAAAATTCCTTGTGGCCAATATCACGTACATTATATTAACTAGTGTTTAATTTACTGTTATGTTTTGCTGTGTACATATAATTAATGTGTGTTTTACAAATTGTGATTGTCAATGGTTTTTGGAAGTGACACTGTCATAATACAACCATTTACAGAGTTGTCATCTTTTCAATTACACCAGACATAAAGCTAAAATGTGCCAGTTTTAAATTTCAAAGACAGATTGGCTGTTATTTACTAGATACAGCCATAATATATATAACCAAAAAATAAATAAAAAGTAACAGATTTCGATTTGATGAGATTTAGAAACATTTAAATCCATTTTGCAGAAAAAAAAACAGTTTTGTCTGTCATTAGATTTTGCCTAAGTGGTCATACAGTGTTTTGAGTTACGTTGATGTCATGTGAACGGACTGTTCTCACTGCGCATGTGTACAGAGCCCTTTGTGGTTGGTAATGCAGAAAAACACTTATTTTTATAGACTTTTTCTTTTGTGTAACTTAGAACAACAGGGAACCCCAAACAATGGGAAAATACCTAACAAATAATAATAGGCTGTAAATGTTACGAGTAAATTCTGAACACTTACTCTGTCTTTTTGCGAGTACTGTTGTCATGTAGATCCAGTAAGTTTATCACAGCTTGACCCAGGAACTTGTCCAGCCCCACCTGGGCACGGTGCATTACTATGATGTACAGTGTACAGCGTTCAGCGTTGCCCGGGTGAAAGAGCGGCAGGTCAAACGAAGCCTCTTCTTTCCACACTGGAGCGACACATTTCTCTGCCACAGAGGTAGAAAATTTATCTTTGGCCACCTGGATTATAGCATAGGCGTCGTTGGTGCCATTCTTGCCCTTGATGCGCAGGTTTCGAGCCTGATGCACCGTTACCTGCACACTCGTAGGATACCACTGCTGGCTCTGCTCAGCCAGAGACATGGCGAAAAATTTAGTTTTCACCAAACGTTAGTCCGAATCGTCCCGTGAAAGATCTGTTGGTTAACCTTCGACTGAACCACCTTCGGCGTCCTCTGCTGCTGTAGGTACAGGTTGTCTGGCGTTAGTAAATAAATAGCTAGCTCGATGTTGGTTCAGGAAGCTCAGGTTGGTGTCGTAATACTTCTCCCTCCCCTTAGTAACGCAATATCTATGTCTCGAATAACACTTGAGTTAAGTTAACACTCAATAAACCAACTTATTGTTAATACTAAACCATCTAACCCACCGGGACATCACCGCGGTGCGAGAAGGCGTTCATCAAACAGTTCCCTAGTTTGGACGCTTAGTTAAACTGTTCACTTCCCTGATGTTATGACTTTCCACCCGGACTCTATATGCTGATTCCTGATTGGCTAATATTTCTGTCATTTTTTTAAAGTCGATCAGCCATTGGACAGTCGGGAAGGAACACGTTGAGACATCGCAGACCGTTACCTAGCATTATCAGATACTGATCTGGAATCAGTTTTACTGTCGCAAAACTCATAGAGGACTTCGATATGACAACAGCTAACCCTGAATTGAATACAGTCATGGTAATTCAGCACTTGAGGACAAAGGCATCCAGACAAATAATTTTTTGTCACTTTACTTTGAATCTTATTTGTTTTGGGGATTTTTTTAAATATATACAAATACTTTATATTTTAGTAAAATTGAAGTAAATTCTGCAGAACGAATGTTTCATGCAATGATGAAAGCAGGAATATTTATCAGTGTATTCATTTATAAATACCGGTAAGTAGAAAATCAACATAACTGACAAATAGTACATAAATGTGTTTAAAAATAAGGTATTAAAAATTCGTTTTGTCTTGCATAGTTTAGACTCTACAACTTTGAAATAATTTTAAAAATCTAGTTACTGATACAGAGTCAAGGTTGAGATTAGACCTTTGTTTTCCATGAGAGGTTGGATATAATATAACTTTCATGTTTCACATCTTGAATAAATCCTGCTGTATGATGATGAAAAGCTCATAATGGATAAATAATATATGATAGCACTGCAGCTTGAGCATTGTAAAACACCTAATGGTATAACATACGTATGTGAGACTTCCTCAATTTGAACAATGGGGAAAGAGCAGTTACAATGAGCTGTTCATTAAAAATATCATATCCTGTTAGTGTAATTTCCTGAATTTTGATTGTATCAAACAGACAAAAACAGAAGTTTGGCTTAAGCCTTTGTAGGTCTTCTCAAGGGTAAAGGCCAGGTTTCTTCAAAAAGCCTATCAGCTGCATGCAGTGGTGTTTTAGTCAGATCCCTGATATATTGTGATTATTAACATGAGAGATGTTTTATACTAACATCATTAAAATTACAGTGAGAAGGTTTACTGTTAAATCTGCTTGGATTGGTTCAGTTTGCTTACAAGTCTTACACATTTCTAGCCCCTCATAATGACGTTAAAAGTTTTTCTGCCATCCAGGAGGGGGCACTCATTCATGCCTGACACCAGCAGTGAAAAAATGATCAACTGATTTAGTGTGAAAAGGGCAATTATTACCCCTCTGATTTTTATTTTTCCTGACATTATTAGATAAAGGCAGCTCTGCTAGTGCTGATGGGAGTACACAGACATAAAAAACATTTTCATCATATATTTAAAAGTCTGGCATAGCTTTTTTAATTCACTCAGAGATTCTGTACAACCACACTCATGCAGTTTTTCTTCTATTGTCTGTACACAGACATGCATGCACACACACACACGCACACACACACACACACACCCCCACAGAACATACAAGTGCATACATGAGCAAACAATTTCTGGAAGCAAACATAAATGTGAAATGTTGTCCACAGATTAAATGCATATGTCTGTACTTTGGGAATGGACCATCTGCATTCCATTTCATGCTATAGTTGATATGCATAGACGAATCACAACTAAAACAATAAAGCTTTCATTAGGCATCAAAAATCAACATCATATGCCAATTTCTGAGATATCTTGTACGTTATATTTTGTTGTGAAAGGAATAAAACAAATGCGTATTTTATGTTTGAAAATTACAATAAGAACCAAGCCTTATTATTTATACCATTTCACAGCACACTCTTCCAATGCTACCGAGGCAAAAGTACCAGTTTAGGGTCCTGGATGCCTTCATGATTTTATATCTTAAATTATATAATTATTATAATCAAAAGACCATTAAAACATAACCCAGTCATTTAAGAGTCCATTAAGGTCATGCATAGAAGTTCACATATAAGTATATGTTACACTGTGGTTTCACTTTTCCACACACCACTCTTCATTCCAGCAGAGCTCTGGGATTGGTCTGTGCCACTCATATCCTGCTCCAGCTCTAGCACAGAGTTTTTTAGAGTGCCATTGAGGGCAGCAGCCCCTGGCACAGTGGTAGTGACACTGTTCAAAGGGTATGAGCAGCGTTTTGTTTCTCGCTCTGCAGCAGCTGCAAGTTTCAAATTGTCTCTGCTGGCACATCGTCTCTGAGCACCATGCATGGCTGCCCTGCTTGCCACAGAAGGCAGCAGAGGGAAGGGTTTGCGGCTCCCGCTGCTGCCTCCATCACTTCCCTCTGAGAGGCTGGTTGCCAATGACTCTCCCACCCGCTTCCCGTTTGTCAGTCGGCTAGCCTGGTTCTCTGAGAGGCTGTGGTGGATGCTGCCATTCTCACTAGTGGCCTGTTTATAAACTGCATGTGAAGAACTGAGGTGCTCTAGAGCTGTTGGACCTAAAGCTCCCAGGCTGCCCCCACCCCCAGCAGTCCTTAAAGCTTTGAGACGATAGTGACCTCTGCCCTCACCCCGATGATGATACTGGCTACTTCCTTGTTTAGTTCTGCTATTCACTTTCCTTCTCTGTGGATGCACTGGGGCTACAGAGTTATTGGTGGGCAAAATATTATTTGTTGGCTTGGTGATGTTATCGGTACTGGTGCTAGTGTTGTTGCTTGCAGGGGCATGTGAAGCATTGTTTGGCTCTTGTGCCACCTGCAACAGGTTGGTGAGCTTGCATGGTCCAGGGCCCATGCTGCTGATTCCACTTGGTGTGGATGATGACCGAGCTGATGAGGAGTTATGGGAGTCACCGGGTGGATGACAGTTAATGAAAAGTTGGGATCCCTGCTCAGATGTTTGCACTCCACTCCCAGTAGTGCAGGTGTGTGTGTAAGTAGACATGGGATGTGCGTGCCGATAGCCTGGGCAACATGCCAGCCATGAGGCTTGAACATCCAGACGTCGGAAGCAGTGGTGCACCACCAGAAACACCCCCAAAACTGTGGCAGTCATCCCATAGAGACAGCTGAACAACAAGCTATTGTGTCCTGTCAGCCAGACTGTCATGGCTCCACAACACCACAGAATCACAAACAGGAAATGGGTGGCCACCAACACCAAAAACTGTGTCTTCAGTGAGTACTGGTCCTCTGGAGGAGCAACAGGGTTTATAGGTCCCACTGCTGAGTCTGTGGAGAGGAGGCTGGTGCTTCCTGCCAGCGCAGGCTGGCACTCAGTCACAGGAGAGGACAGGGTGGTTCCTGTGCATTCTTTTACCACATGGTGCCTCAGGCGAAATACAGTGCACAGGAAATAGATCCAGGTCACCAACACCACTAGGCCAGCAGGGACAAAGAAAGACCCCAGGCTGGGGCGACACACCAACCAGCAGCTGTAAGAGGCAGAAAAGATGTCAGGAGGGTCAGCACAAAACAAGGACATCTCTGTGTATTCACTATATCACACAGAATTATTCACTTCAGCACCAAACAAAACAACACAAAGTCAAGGGTCAAATGGCCCAAGGATAAAAAGAAAAGTACTCACTAAGGACTGTTGTCTCCGTAGTTGTTGACATTGACAGCTGCAGTGATCCCACAAATGATAAGAGGAACTCCACCAGCTATCAAATAGAACCTTGAATAACAGAGAAAACACATGAATCATGAAGTTTCCTGCTTCATTTTTAGAAGTGAAGAACAGTTCTTGTTTGTACCGCAATATACTGTGATCTAAGGGTGTTAAAATGTTAGTTACATGTTGGTGTCACTGTCTTTTTGTGTTTTTATGCCTTTATGGCTTTCTATAGTCTGAATAGAACTGTGTGAGCCTTCACTTTCTTAGTGGGCAGAATGTTACAAGGGTGAGTATAGGCTCCATAAGTCTGTAATTTATTGCAGCCAGATCCCATGTAGGCGAGTGGGCAACAAAGGGGTCTCTACAGGGCCAGAGAGGTCAGGGGCACAGCTCATAATTGAATATTCAGGATCACAGGGGCAGGGGGAGGAAAGCAGGAGGAGGAATAGAAGGGAATATTTAGAAAGACAGTATGGCCCCCTTAATCACCCTGCTTGGATTTATAACGACCACCCTCTTCTGCTCTGCTTATGTTGGTTTCATACATTCCCTTCCTCCCATGAGTTCAGCTGGGCTTATAGCTTTTCTGTGTCTTACAGCACCACACTCTTATGTCCCTTCATGGTTTCCTTAAAAACAGAAGGCACATTGGTTGTTGGCCACAATGAGCACCTTTCATGGTTCGCAGTTTGGGTGGCCATCCACTAAGAACTCCCTCATCTGTTAGAATTTGTATTGACAGCAAACAAGTAAACAACCGTCTCGTGGTACAGGAAGTGGGTGAAGGTGAGTTGTAGATTGCTCACTGACTGACCTGAGCATAGGTCGCTGAGTAGGTGGAGCAGGAGACTCTCCCTCCATCTGCCGTGGCATTCTCCACACAGCCTCTTTGTAGATTACCCTGGCGCTGACTCCAATCCACAGCAGGGTTGACAGCGAGGAGTAATGCAAGGCAATGCCCACCTGTCATGTATTGCACTCAGATCAGACATATGCTTATATTGCCATTAATCAAAATGACATGTCTGTATAAATTCAGGACTTACTGCTTGACAAACCACTGGGTAACTGGTCAAGCTTATGCCCCCTGCGTAGATGGCTGTTGTCATGGCAATGTGGAAGCAGGTATTCAATAACGTGTGCCAGCTTTTTCTTGATATGTGAATGGAACTGGACACAGATGGAAATAATGAGGAGATTGAGGGAAAACAAATAGCAGTGAGAGGTCTGTTAATGTACACTGCATTACCTGTGGTGTAGTATGTGTGTAATGATTATTGTGAAGAGGCAAAGGAGGAGAACTGCAGTGCAGGCATAGACCACAGGGTGGAGCACCCTTACAGAGTTGAGTGTGGAGTTAGGGAAGTCAGGCACCTCCTAGATAAAAAAAAATCACACTTTAGTCAAATGAAAGTCTTATTTAACCTCAGTGATGCCGAACAAATAATAAATTAAAGGCTGTCCTACCTGCAGCACAGCATAGTTACTTAACACCGAACAGCGCATCGTGGAGGTGCTGCTGTCACTATGGACCAGTTGGCAGCCTTCTTGCATCCAGCCCCCCTGCTTCTCCAGTCCATTCAGGCCCCACTGGGCTGCCACAGAGTCAGTACCTGGGGACAAATGGCGCAGTGACACCCAGATCGGCTCTGAGTGGTTCGACATAGCGCAGCCATCTGTCACAGAAAGAGAAGAGATTGCCAGTACTGCTTTGAGGACTAAGTAGTTCAATGTGCTTTTCACTAAAAACAGTTTGGTCATGGATACTTTTATATTATTAGATATATGCTGACAGTTTGTTATGGGCAGTCCATTCTACAATTTCCAGAATGACTCTCATCCCCATATGTGGAATGAGTTAAATTTATTGAAAGCTTGTCAAGGTCAAGGACATGTAAATGGACAAAAAAACAGTGCTGTGGTTTGGCAGGACCAATAGCTCAAATAAAGTGAATTCCAAAGATTTTTTTCAATGTGAGTTTTTTGTTTTGTCTTATGCAGTACCAGTAGCAAAATGCAAGTAGCACTACTGTTGGTAGAGAAAGTGATTCTCAGCTTCTTCTATAATAGATTATTCCAACACCACAATGGTTGAAAATTAATACAAAACAGTGAGTGTTTGACCTCAATAAATAACCATAATTGCATAGTAGAGAAGTATAAGAATTACACAACAGAAGAACATTTATTTAAACGGGAAACATTTACATACATTTTTGGAGCCAGTGTTGGAAAAGAAAAGGGCATATAACTAAATAGTCTGAGGCCTTACCCAGGCCTACAAAGATGACAGGAGTATTGACACTACGTCTGCGGGTGTGTTCCCCACTGCTGCTCGAGTTCACAGACAAGGGGAAAAAGCTGCCAGTTCGGAAGGCTACAAACTGCAGTTTACAGTCTGCAGTAGCATCTGGAGGAAACAGAGTAGCTGGGATAGTCACAGAGGCCAAGGCTACTGAATTCTGGAGAAAAAAAAGTAGTACAAATGGAAATCATAAGTAATGTTATATGATTACTGTGAAAGCCATTATTGTAGAATACTAATCGTGCAGCACGTAGTAACAGAACCAACAAATCGATGCCTCACCTTAAAGAGAAAATTGTTGAGAGAGGTGTTATGGGAACCAGTGCTGCAGCGGAAACGAAGGAGTTGTTCATTGGCAGACTCTGTTATTTCCATTCCCAGGCTGCCTGTGGAGAGCTCACGACGCTGATACGCAATGCAAGTTATGCCAGTGAAGTGAGCTGGTCGAATTAAGTGGGCCTCCATCACAATGTTCTTAGACACCTGTACATATCAAAATGAAAAGTAGATGGCAATGATTGTTCTCATACGTTGTCATTTAGTAATAAGAATAATATCCATAATGTAAAAAAAAAAAAAAGATTTATACGTAGGTTAATAGCTCCTACCATGGAGAAGTCCTGTGCACGACTATGCAGCTGGGGCCAAGCCAGAGTCTCTAGAGAATAGACTATGGAGCTGCAGGCTCTCTTCTCTTTCTGAGCAAGAGCAAGGATCTGGTCATCCACCTGCATCAGGTTACTGCCCATCTCCACCAACACCTCTGACAACTGGAACAAACAGAATAAACATGCAGAAATTTTACAGTAAAAGGATAGCAGTGTCAGGAAAAAGCATTACACACATACCTGTATAGAGCCTTGTTATATGCTGTTAAAACTTTCTCACCTCTTGCAGCTGTTTGACGTATTCCATAAACTTCTCCATCATTTGTGCCACATACAACACATCTATGGCGTCAGTGAAACCTGCAGCCTCCAGGGTGTATGTGCGCACCTGATGTGCCACAGTGACAGCATTAGATGCATTGATGGGCCTCTGAAATGCAACAGCACAAAAACTGTCAGAACACTGGGTGTGTCATCTTGAAACTAAATCTACATGGTGTTGACTGAACAGGAAACATGTACTATGGTAAACCTTTCACTGAGAGCAGGACTGACCATGATAAAGGTATGAAGCACACGGGTGATTCCGTTTGTGTAGTGACAGTTGGAGTAGTCACCCTCCTGCCACTTCCCAGTACGGTCACAGTAACGAGAGGCTTTTTTCTGCTCTATACCCCCCTCCACAGACAGGGAAGGGTAACGCAGCTGTAAGCAGTACTGATGGGAGGTGATGCCTGCCAGAGTCCTTGGCCACCTGAGGATTAACACCAGAGAATAATGATTCTCGAAGGTATGTAACAATAAACAGTGTACTGTAACTGTAGCTGTAACTAACCTGAATTCCCCACGATTGTTGACAACTTTATCCTCTGGACAGAAGGAGGCACTGTTCTCCAGCACCACTATTTCGACAGTGCGAGATGTATTGCCCCGCCCAGTAGAAACCACACACTCCCACTCTCCACTAGCCTCCACATGCACGTTGAAAAGAATAAGCTCACTGGATAAAGATGATATAGACAGCTCATTATCACAGATTATCCCCAGATACTCAAATGTGTGACTGAATTGGTAAAACATTCATCTTTATTCTCTTTATGCGAACAGAAACTATAAACGTTTTATTCACGATTCAAGAAAACCAAGCAGTGCCTGCATAGCCTCAGTTAGCCTACCTGGTGATGAAGGTGCAGTCATGCAGCACACTATTTTCCAGCTGGATGCCCATCTCAGGGTCAGAGGTCACCAGCTGACCATTGTGACGCCAGTGCAAGGTGGTGATCTTGTCCACCAACGCAGCAGTGCAGTGAAAGGGCAGCCGATCACCTCTGAAGACCACCTGACGCTGGGACGGCAGCAGCGACAGGGTATGCAGTTCCAGAGGACCATCTGAGCAACATGGTGGGAAAAGATGTACATGTGACCCCTCATACTTCGGTCTGAATTATTTCTGCTGCTCTCTCATTACTCAACCTCAGCTAAATGTTTCCACAGAAGCTATTATGCGTCTGCTGTTCTACAGCAGATTGGATGCAGACAGCAGCAGTTCATACATGCAGCCCACAGGATTAGTTGTCAACACAGCTCACTGATACTTTTAGCAATATGTGCCTGTTTAGGCCTTGGTGCAGATCTCTTTGAAGCCTTCTGGTCTACTAATTTTTAAGACAATCTTCCGTGCATTATGTGTGCAGTGTCACTGTCATTCACAAGCCAACGTTCTCTCAAAAAAGTGGTGAAACACTTAATTCATGTGCCTCACTCGAGGCAAACTCTCACCACAGCTCAGCTGGCTTTCTCTTAGTCCACGCAGGGGCTTTCCCCTCAGGCTCCTGGGGTATGCACACAGGGTTTCGTCCCCCAGTCGGGCTGAACTACCGCGAAAGAAGCCCGGGACCCAGCGCAACGCACAGTCACATGACAAATAGTCTGAGTTGAAGTTCCTGGACAGAGAAGTGAAGGTCGTTTATCATGGAGGATAAGTTTTCATTTTTCACTCTATCTCATCTCTAGTTGCCCATTAGAGGATCAACATACCAAACCTACGTATACAAGACAAAATGACTTGATATGAATTTGCTAAGTGACACCCTATGTTGGCTTACAGCACCCCAATACGATATCAGTTACCTTATTACAGATTATTTTCACACTGAAATTAATCGACTGTTTTATGCAAGGCATTACTGGCAGTACTGTACACAAATGTTCAGATTTGAAATGATTGTAGACAGACATATCTTATGATTTATGATAGCCTAAGTTTAAACATGTGTTTTATCTACTAATAATACATGATAAAAATGTTCAAATTCAAATAAATACACGTCAAATAAATCCCCATTGCTTATTTGAGTTTTTCAACAACTAGGCAAACTCTAGGCAAAATACATATTAACTGAAAACAAATGTCACCTTAGCCTAAAATATTTATTGTTTTATTCAGATACAGAATTGTATGCTGTGAGAGTGAACTTTTAGAGCACGCACACTGTCTAATACTCACACAAGCTTGAGGGATGGCAGCTCTTGAAACACTCCGGGACGTATGGTCGATATAATGTTACCAGAGAGGTTCCTAGCAGGGCACACATCAGATATGAACAAGTCAACTTGATAGCTCTCCCACAACACACAGACACACACACACACAAAGTATACATATTTCTATTAAATAAATTCATTTATCTCTTACAGTTTAGTGAGATTGGTCAGTCCCTGGAATATGTCCACAGTCAGGCAGCCAATGCGGTTGTCAGACAGGTCGCTGAAAGGGTGAAAAGACAAAAGAATGTGTTGGTTGTTTTCAAATGAAGAGGACCTGTCTCAGCCACTCAGTCACAGATTGTGATATCTTGATTATTTCCACTGCCCATTTTTCTGCAGAGCCTACTTCCCCTTCTCATTTGTAATAAAATGAACAGGAATAAAACATTTTATTTTCTTCTAGTACCTTTATTACCTTTAGTGCAGTTTAAAAAATAAAAACAAGCACACCAACATTTCCTGCCACTTTCCCTTATCACAACTCTATGGGACCCCAGTGAAAGTTTATCACCAGTGGGGCAAAGGCAGGGCCCCTGTTCTGCTGTTCAACTCTGAGTGTGATGTATAGCCACAGCCAGAGAGGGATCTGCTCTGTTGCACCTCTGACACTACCCAGCAGAGCACTGTCCAGAGCATGTGTTTATCTCCCCCTGTTTGTTTTGACAAGCCCCAGACCTTGCAGGGAAAACACAAGTAGGGGAGGAGGGAAGGGGAGTCACGCGGCGCAGCACAGACAACCAGCTCCGAGCCACACCACAGCCAGTCCTCGGTGTCCAAAGTCCCAGTGAGTGGGCAGCGAGTGGCCGCAAACAGCCCCCCTGCAACATCCAGTGACGTGTGAGGAGCCTCTGCATGGCCCTGAGGTTTCCTCGGTGGTGGAGTGGTGCACCAGAGATGACACTGCATTGGCCTTCACAAGGGTCAGCAGAAACACTCTGGTGAAGGAGGCCTTTATAGTCACACTAACACCAGGAGCCCAATATATTTCATGTCGTCTGCCAAAAATGTGCGCGCTTAAGTAAAGATGTGATGGGGTTTGTGGGCTGGTCGTTTCCTACAACTACTGTCAATTTTTCATTGTCTCATACCGCACAACTCAATTCAAAATTTCCATGCCCATGTTTATGATTTCTGCTAATACGTTTACTGCTCTGAACTCAGTGGAATGTGAGTCATGTTAATGTCTACTTACAGTTTCCGAAGCTCAGACAGGCCCTGGAAGGCTCCAGGCATGATGGTGCTGATTAAGTTGTTCTTGAGCTCCCTGGGGAGAGAAAAAATGATTAAACTTATTTGCTCTCTTGCTGAGAGTTGGATAAGAACATTGATACTACTGTGCAGTGTACATGTACTGTATGCGTCTGAAGTTAGTAGCCTGTTAGCTTAGCTTAGTTTAAAAACTAGACACAGTGGGGGAAACCTAGCCTGGTTCAGTCCAAATGCAACAAAATATGTACACCAACACCTCTAAAACATCATCTGTTTTTTTAATTTTATTTTTATTTATCAGTTTTATGTGTACTTCTTGGCTGACAGGAGTTGTCAGACTAGTGAGGATTGCAGAAGTGCCAAGATATGGTCCTTTTGTACAGATTAAACAAATACAAAATGTTAATTAGTGAGCTTTTGATGTGCTGGTAGATGGTTTTACTTTGCACAGAGCCAGGCTGCTGGCTGTAGCTTCTTTCTTAACACACATAAGAGTAGTATTGTGGTGATTGTCCCACCCAACTCTCTATAAGAATATTTCCCAAAGTGTCAAACTACTTCTTTAACAATTAGACTTCAAGAGAAGGATTCTTTAAGCAAAAATGAAAGGGAGTGAAGACACATGTTCTAAACCTGGCCCCTCCAGCAGGACCCAGCAGGATATTTCTACACACAGCTAGGAAATCTTATCCCATCAGCCACCTGGGTTTGAGGCTAGCAAGATGCAAATGCTTGACTACATAAAATACTGTTGGAATCTAAAACTGCTAGCAAGGGGATCTGTCATTCCTCTGCTTGTTTCACAATGACTCCTCCCACGATAAACCCAGCCATCGCAAACCATAAATATTAATTGCTTTAACTGCCTTTGAAGATTTCATTTGATATTATTGCACTGCACTTTTCTCCACTGTTCAGCCAGATGCCCCCTCTCCATCAGCAAATGTGTACTAGATTTTGAATCCAAGAAGCTATTTTATTGGCCTGGTGGGAAAAGTGAAGTCAAAGCCACTCTGGAGAAGGAAGGTTTTCTGCAGGACGTTGCCAGTATGGGCTGGAATCTGATCCATGTTCATACAGCTTGAAAAATGGCTGCTCCCAACAGACTGAACACAGATGAGGATTTCTTTAGAGGAGTTCACAAGTATCAACACAGTGGCTGCATTTTTGTATATTTCACTTCTGCCCAAGATGCCACTGTGGTAGACGAAACCTCAGGGGACTTTTTGGTCCTTTTTGCCACAAAGATTATCTGTCATCACTGCTCTTGACCACATGGCCTCACACTACGTACAACCTCAGGCATCTCCTAACCATTGTCATTCCACAAGCTTTCTACGAGATGAGCTATTTTGATCAAACTAGGGCAGGAAAATTGTTCTAGAAAATAGCTTCCAGTAAGAATCTAGCCTGTGTGGTATGACTGGGATAGAGTGAGAGGTTTGGCTGTTGATCCTAGTTCTCACCAAATCACTGTTCAGGTCTGGATTAGAGACAAGAGACAGGTTCTAATGATGGCGCAAAACCTATCTGGCCTGGGACCAAAAGGCTGAGTTCTGCTGTGTTTGTCTCAAAGCACACAGCCTTGGACAGCTCAGCCCAGCTCTTTGACTTCATGCCAGTTTGTCAGACAGAACAATTTGCAACAATTTCAAAGCTCTTTGAAACGGTGGAAATGTTTCTAACTATTGTCCTTATGGAGAATGTAACTAAAAATTAAAAAAAGAATCTCTCAATGCAGTTTTAGCTTTAAATCAAATCAAAGCTTGTGTGCTTGTTTGACACAGAACCAGAACCCAGAACCCTGTAAGTGTGTGTGTGTGTGTTTGTGGTTCTGTCTTGATGTACAGTACGTGGTATTCTTTCTGAGGTTATGTGTCCTGCTCTGAATGTACATGTGTTTCTGTGTGTCAGTAGCAGCAGAGAATTTGTTGACCAGGGTGGGTGGGGGGTGGGGGGAACAATACTGCTGTTTCCAGTCTGTGTGTACCGGGGCTCATTAGTGCAGCGATGAAAGACGAGGCCCTGCCCACAATTTCCTCTCTCTGACGACCGTCCCTCCCTGTCTTTTCTGTCCCTTTAACACACATACTCACATACAAGTGTGCGTTTGCTGTGTAACGCTTACATCAACGTATATGCATCCAAACATATATTCACAAGTAAAATAAGATGAGAATGATATACTGTACTCAAAAGCTACATGTTCTCATAACATGATGCATATTCAGCAAGCATGCTTCTCAACCAGAAATGAATTACAATCATTTTATTTTCAGGTTTCTTATATTGTAATTTAATATAGCAATAAATCTAATTTCTGCAGGGTGTATTTCCTCAGTTTTAATGATCCTGCACCCGATTGACTATCTCCACATACCCTACAGAGAAATTAATAGTAGAGAGCCACATAGTAACACTAGCACTCTCTGAAGGTGAGCAGTCCAAAGAGCAGCCTTCAACTTGCAATATACTCCAAACAGCTGCATTTCCTACCTGTCTTGAAAGGCCACAATGCTGTGTGTGCTTTAGCCTGAAGCATATTAACAGTCCACTACTTTTAATACACTCGCTTATCACCAAGCTGGGGAATGTGAAGAAGCTCACCAGAGTCAACAGGACTTGAAACCCTAGCCAAGTGCCTAGCCCTACTGTAGCCCACTATATAACACTATAATCCAGGCTAAATATCAGTTACAGCTCCTTGCCACTCGCCCACTCTAATATTTTATTCCATTTTTATTCCATTACAGTGCAGTATAAAGTCCAACTTGGGCAGGCGATGACTTCTCAGTATGCCCTCTGGAGTAGACTGTGCCCTCCCTGACAACAGCTTCGCAGCTGAGTGGCCTTGACACTGCTGATAACAGCTGTCACCAAGCAAGAGGATAATACCAGAGACTAGAAATACTTCAAGGCCTCATGCTTCTGGAGCATGAAAATATCACGGTTAAAAAGGTTAGAAGCTACAACTTGTAGTTATTATGTTTTCCTTTCTTTTTCAGTAGCAGCATATGTAGTTCTTCAAACAGCTACTATATATGATTGGTGGCGACACATTACTATTAGGACTGTGGACCTCCTCTTTGAGTTATGCTTTGCAGCCTTAGGAGTGTAGTGCTTTGTCCCCTTCACCACATGTGGCCTATGTGACTGGGTTGTGACAGACTCAGGCTCACTCCCTGCCCAAAAGAAGGTATTGTCTGCTGCCACTGGGCCTAACACCAGCGGCTGCCATTAGGAATGTCCTTTTTTCTTCACAAACCCCTCCTGATCAATGGGGCTGGTCCTCTGCCACTCTGAAGAGTCATTTCTCTGTGGGTATACGGGATGAGCACCTGGGCCCCATGCAGGCTGGAGAGGACATGGTCTGTAAAGCGCGCCAGACATGGAGAGCTTCATTATCAGGAGCACTGCAGCAGGGACTGGAGTGCTGCATTGACATTGTTAAGGCCCTGGCCCTAGAAGGAACTGGGAAAATGAGTGAAGCCAGGGAATGGCCACTCATTATCACCAGACTGGAATCAAGAATTTCCTGTTCTTTGAATTTTTTAATGGAAACACCTCACATTGAAGGATAATTTCTGTTATGAATGTATGCAGCAATATAAGAGACTTCCCGAAGACTAAACAAATATATAAGTCCACACATTAAAGGTGTGTTGAGGGAAAAGCAAGCAGGATTAACTGGCACCGTGTTCCTGACAGAGGTCAGTGGAGACCATTTTTGTGCTGCGTGTCATTTCCTGTCGGGTTGGCATGTCTAGCAGAGGCCCTTGCTCGTTTATTTTTACAGTTTCCTTTTTCTCCATTTTTTACTAGCTAGCTTTCCCCTGTAGGGAGGGGCAGGTGGGTTAGAGGATTCAGTACTGAGCAAAATTGTCCCTGTGTATGGCCCCGCAGACCCCACCTCCCTACTCCTCAACACTTGCTCACAATGGGGGCTCTGTAACACAGGCCCCAAATGTACTCCTGCCTTCCCCCCAAAACAGGAAGCCAGGATCTGCAGAGCTCTTGTTTTTCTACTAATTTCCTGCTTTGCAGTCCCTTCCCCAGATTATTTTCTTTATTTTTTTCTGGTTCCTCTCAGATTGGATATAGCTAATCAACATTTGCCTGTATTCATTTGGAAAACAATTGCTTTGCTACAACCATGAAGATAAAGGAGCAATTATTTTTCTATATTCAAGTAAGTTCTGTCATTTGGATTACCATTGGTTACATACTTACATACAAGATATTTCCTTTCAAACCTCAACAATCACCACCTGATTATCCACTGCCACTACACTACCATGGTTCAAACAAGTAAGGCACTCAACTCTGTTCATGACTGACAGTAACATAAACCCCAACTGCACAGCCATTAGTGAGATGTACAGAAATGGTAATATACATTTTAATTTGAAGTGTAAAATTTCCTAAGTTGATTATATGTTTCTATAGTGTTCAGCAAGAGGAGCTGAAGATTTGTATGCCAAGGAAAACTCTGGAAACATGGACTGTTATTGACTTTTGGCTCTCAGAGCGGCCAAGAAAAGGGGGCGATTCCCGCTTTGGAAGCTTTGGTGATTTCATGAGTTCTACCAGCGTACACAGCAGTCAGAGGAACCACTGAATGAGACATGAAGTGGATTATAACAGTTGTTTATCACATTTATGATCATGTAAAGCTTCTCGGGGTCAGAATTCACACTGTATAGGCTGTAAAATGCATTTTTACAAACTGAGTAGTTTAAGCTGAGATTCCCAAATATACCATAGAGATTTTTTACCATACTTTATGGCTCAAATAAGACATTTTACAAACAGCTTTCAATAAAAGTGTAGGTGTATAAATAGACGAATCTCAGTGAGTGAATCTTCAGCCAGTAGGTGGACTATAGCTTGTAGAGAGTGGGAAGAGGGAGGAACAGTGAGAGACCCAGTGAGCTGGGAGAGGGGAGATGCAAAAATAAAGCAGAAAAGGAACACAAACGGAAGTGGGGGGAAGTAAGTCCAGAGAGAGCTCAAGTTCCTCCTGAGGAAAACGCCATTGAAACCATATCAGGTTTGCTGAATGAGTGTGTGAGAGAGAATTACTGGCATATAAAGCATAGGATTTGGTAATGGGCTTATGAGGGGACTCACTCGCTGTTTCAATAAACCCCCAGAGCCATGACTGAGCTAGGCTTGCAATACAAACACACCCCGTTCCTTCAGTTTATCTGAAAGACACATCTGGAGTCTATCAACTCCAGCAGCACCCCCCTTTCTGTTTCCACTCTCCAGCACGCTTAACCCCTTCCTCACCCGCTCCACCCCTTAATGTCATGCACTCTCATTAGATGACTGCCTAACCGGGGGCCACTCAATGGCGTGTGCGGGAAAACATACTAACCCTTTTTTTTTGGTGAAAGAGAAATGTACCATGTGCGATCTCAACAGCTGGTCTTAGCTTTATTCAGAATGATGGGATGTTACAGTCTGAACCTTGTCTTACCCAGACTGGTCTAGACAGAAGGGCTCCTTGCCATGTCCACACATTCTCCACTGTTTTTGCATGCTATAGTGCTGCCCACCTCTGCTTTGTTCCCACTTATCAAGGTAATTTGCTTAGCCTGAGTGGAAATAATGTTGATCCCCCACAAAGGAAAACAGCCTCAGATTTATATAATGCAAACTGCAGGAGTGTGCTTTCTTTCTTCTTCTTCTTCTTCTGTTTTACTCTCTCTGCAACCACCATACCATCTTTAGCCATCTCGGTTCCACTTTGCCTGTGTCAGATGGTAAAGTTGTTTAAGTTGGACTACTTCCCCAGCTGCCCAGAATGGTAGAGGCAATTTTGAGGTCAGTTTCAGGGAGGCTCAGGCCTTGCCTGGCACATCAAGTCAAAAATTAATGAATTGGCCTCGGCATTCTCAGCCATAATATGATTTTGGTGTATATATTTACTGTCATGCAGACATGTTTCTAAACATATTGTCATACCCTGTGTGACTTATGGCTCACAGGTTTCTGTGCAAACTTCCTTTAATTCTTGTTGCTTACAAGCAACTCCTTATTTCCCGCTCTTGAATGAAGTTGTTATAAGGAAACAGGAAGTTGTTGATCATCTTGCATGACATTGTCTGTACATACTCTTCTCTAGAGAAACAGTAAAGCTACCATCATGTCATGTAGACAGGACTGTCCTGTCATGTAGATACAGTACATATTGCAAGGATCATTTCAGACTCTCTTGTTGCCAAAGTCTATAATACTGCCCACACCTTGAACTGGTTCTAACCACAAGCCTCATTTCTGCCTTTCAGACCTGTCCAGTTCAAGCACCCCACTGCTCCCTCATCCATCATCATTGCTGCTCCCTGCTCTCTCTCTTCCCTTAGGGTGAACAGACCTGGTAATGAGGGCCCCTTATGCCCTGCCTGCCTGTCCTGTGTCCCATGGTGCAGTGGGGCCCAGTTGGACAGGAGCCAGACTGCCTCAGCCCTCTTTGCTCATTATTCTCATTACCTTGCCTCAAATCAGTGCAGGACAGGCTGCTGGGATCTGTCCACAACTCATAAAGGTCCCCGCTCGTTAGTGAGGGTGCCAGCGTCAACTCCCATCAGAGAGGGTGTGCACAGAATGGAGGTACTCAAATAGGTACACAAGTATAGTGTCAGAGGCCTGATGGTGTGTACCAGTGTGATTTATTTCACACATACTGAGCAATGCCACACAAGCAAGGTATGAGTCAACTGGTGTTTCATCCCAAAAGTTGGAAAGAAACAAGGTATTCCAAGATTCAAATGTAGCTATTGGATGGTGAGCTTATTTAAAAGAGCTAGAAAAACACAGTAGTCAAGTAAGTGGGCAAAAACAAACAAGGCTAAATTGCTCCTCTGCACTTGGGTGGCTTGGCAGGTTATGAAGGCAATAGTGGCTTTGAGGAGGTTTGTCCCAATGAAAGGGCTAACTGTGTAGATTGCCGCACTGTCTGGTTCAGGCCTGGAGGAGGGTGGCCTGCCCTGGAGCTGTATTCTCCCACCAACAACAGCAGATCAGACTGTATTCAACTCTGTATAGATGTCTGGTGTTAGTGTGTGAGTGTGTGTCTGCTGGGAGAGTTAGCAGACCCATTTGAAATGACTGCACAAGGAGTGAGGGTGCCCATACTAGGAAACACACTCATAACTTACAGTACACACTGAAGTCACAACAGAGATGGGCTGCGAGTGAGAGTGTGTGTGCAGTCAGAGGAGCACACTGTGTTTATCCTTGTCACGTAGGGGAAGAGATGCAGTGTAATTCCCTGATGTGTGTTTACTCAACCCTAGTGGGCTGGCCTCTGATTACAGCACTGACCACATAATATGACTAACTGTTCACTACTGCTCCAAATGACAAGCATATGGTGACAACATACAGTACTGGAAACAACGAGAAGACGTCAAGGCCGATGATGGGTACAGGAGACCAAACAAAAATCTGAAATCTAACAGCATGAAGCAAATGGTGACAAAAACTCACACTTACAGTAAGGCCTTTACTGGAAACTCACATCTGAATGCATCGCTTCAATCTCTTCTGTCAGTGCAACAGTGAATTTCAATGTGGCATTTTTCACATCAGACAGCAATTCTCCCATGAGCTCACATGTAATTATAAACTGTGCAGGGCTCAATTAAAGGTTGAAGACGTCAGATGGAGTGAGCAGACCTCCACCGCTTTGTGTCAGAGAGCCAGCAGAGGTTGGGGCAGAGGAGTAAAATGAGGCCTGCATGATTTACATTATGTCTTCTCCTTAAACCAGACGCCCACATCTCCCTCTGTGCAGCATAAAAATGTGTATGTATGTTAGTCGTCTGCACTGTGTCTTTCTCCCAGGTCTTTTAGTCCTCTAGGAAACTCCATCACGTTGCTGAATGCTAGTTTTATCACTGCTTCACATACAAGGACCAGTTAATGTGTGAGCTCAGGTTACCCGACCCACCGACCCTTTGCCTCTACAGGGAGTTTTGTCCATGCTTAAAAAAACAAGCTCATTTTACATCAAACACTTAAGGTTACAAATCCATCTTGACTTTGTTTTACCATAAATTTTTCTCTCAAGTATTATTAGTCAAGGATCTCATTGTAGTCAGTGCCTTTCACTTTTATCATTCTTCAGTACAAGACATTTAACAGCATAACTAAGGACTTGGTCTTAAAACGCTTCACCCATGGTGTTCACATGCATACCAGACATAAAACAGCAATCTCAGCAAATTTAGCTTTTGTTCTCAACTGGCACGTCTGGTGTGAACTCCAGTAGGTAGGTACTAAAAAGCTAATAACTGCAGCAAATTACCATATTTATCTTCCTTTCAACATTTTTGAGAACCTGCTTAGGCTCATGGGTGGTAGCTCTGAGTGACATGTGGAACTAATAACCCTCCCATCACTCATTCCTCCCTCAGACAAAATAAGTACAGTATGTCCTAAGTGTGGTTTTACTAGGATGCTCTATAAAACAGCACACCTTCGATTTGTATCTACGGAAAAACACATAATAAACATTAATAAAACTCTCACATCACATCACCACAGTAGCAGTAGTTTGTATCCAGTAAAAACCAGGCTTGACTGTGATAAACAAGTTCACTAAAGAACATTTCCCATCATACATACTGTGGACTTACCCTTCAGTCTGCACTGGTAGCTGGTATTTGAAGCTGGTATTTGATTCTACCAAGTCTTGAGAGCAAAAATTATTCTGGAGAATATTTGGTTCAGTATGTAGTATGTCTGGCTACAGCTGACAAACAGATTGACTGAGGCTACATCCACATCTGCATAAATTCCCCAAATCTTTCTAACTGTCAGTCAACTAGATCAGAAGGCTAGATCAGCCTAGATGTAGGACCCAGACATTATAGGGTCAGAGGTTTTTACTGAACAACTAACTGTCGAGATATTTCAGTGTGAAAAGCACAGCCATGCTGATAGCAAAACTAAGAAGGACGTACTTTGATTGGCAGCAGTGGCCACTAAACTTTCCAGTTTGTCACCAGGAGCGCTGTGTAGTCATAAGTAAAAAAATTAGCTTGTCTATCACCTGTCTCACACCCCATTCAGAGATTATGATGCTGCTAAGGAGGGCCAGACTGTCTTTGAAAACTGCCAACACACACCTCCCTTATCTTGTCCTGTGGAGTGGGGCTTACCTGATAATGAAGGACTGAAGTGTAATTATGTGAACTTTTCAACATAACTCTGTGATAGCCAGTCTGAGTGTATCATCCTCCCTGCTGGACAGAAGCCCATGATTGAATAGAGGCACACAGAGCTGCTCAGATCTCACTGATACGCTTGTCTGTATTTTTCTACAGAGCCCCAGGCGCAAGCTAAAATAACACTTCACACATGGATGCATCACATAAATCTAATGTAATCTAAAAGCATGATACTGCAGCACCTACAGAACTGTGTAAATGGTAAAGGATGATAAGAAATAGAATACTCACAGTCTTTCCAAAGAGTAAAGTCCAAAGAAAGATCCATTTCTCAGAACCCGTATTTTGTTGTGGCTCAATATCCTGTAAAAAAGAAAACCCACAATATTGTTAGAAATAAGGAGCTCAATGGGAGCACAATTTTATGATGCTACTGTATACTCAGATATGTAAATTGCTATAATTGCTCTCATGGGGGAGTTCAGGCTTAACCAAGCACACAGTAAAGTGGTCACAAGAGAAGGATGAGGGCCAACGAGAAATGTCCATTTGGTGCTGCAGACACACAAGAGATTAGTCTGACCAGAGACATTAGTCAAAGATGTTTCCAATTAATGTTAAAGATGGAACAAGGAATCAAGATTAGGAGGGAAGCTGTTATCTTGATAATCATTTTTGCATTAATTTTTACATCAAAAGGATGTCTTTCCACATCAAACGAATAGCGGCACAGGCTACGGTAATCAGCCCTTTCCCTACAGGCAAATCACTTGCCTCATAGGGCAGTTAGCAGACCAGAGGGCAGAGGGCTTCGGGACACGCTAGATGTGAGGTTGAGATTGCTTTGTCTCACAGGGGATCATGGGAAATGGATATTTATAGTAATCACTCTGCTCTAAGGGACTGCCAATTGTCAAAGTCAGTTAGAATAGACTGACTTATCCCCATAATTGAATAGCAAGATAGAAGTCTACACATTGTAGTGCACAAAAGTTGAATGGAGGAGGTTGGGGTGAATGGTTGGGGCTACAGTGTACAAAACCTTGACACCAGGGTTAGCAATATGTATTACATGTGTACACTTCAAAGTTCAAGGAAATGTTATGGTTTTGTGGTTTTACTTACTTGCAGAAAAAAACAATGCATCCTCAAACCCAGTGTTGACTTTTTCAACATGTCTGACTAAAGGCCTCTCTGCTATTACAAATTTGTTGTACATGAACATAATTTTCAGCAGACAGGCTTCAGCATTCATACTAATGTACCCAGGACTGTGGAGCCACAGACCCGCCCACATACGTTGAGCACAAGCTCAGGGTACAGTACGGGCTCTGCACAGGCAACAGCCCAACATCATTAACACACCCTTCAGTTTCACATCATGTTTGCTCCTACCACATGGTGCTTAATGGGCTGTTTGCAACTTTAAGTGTGTTCTTAATCGAGACAGTGGAGGTGTGTGTGCGCCTTTAAAAGTGGGAGCTGACTGTGAACAGTCTGCGAGATTTACAGATTCAGCAGCAGCAGTCGCCCAAACCCCCCCCTCCTGTTTCCTGCCACATCAATAAAAACACTGCCTTCAGCTCTGCGCCTTCCAACTCAGTTAATGACCAGATTTAATCATCCAGTCTTGGTATACAGGGACAAACGGGCCTGACTTATTTCTTCACTTCAGTAACTTTACTGACAGCAACAATATCAGGATGATTTGAAGAGAGAACAATCATCCATTGAAGAAGCAGACAAAAATGAAAGTCAACATAGAAAACAAGTCATCTTCTGAGCAATTAGTCCTAGACACACCTTAAGTAAATATCTTCCTACAATTATCCACCAAAATGAGAAACAGGGCAGTCAATCCACTGATAATCACTGTAACACTAAAGCCTCTTTGTTGTACTACCCAAAATAATCTTTTTTTAAAGTTGTGCCACAAAAGTATCCTATATGAGTAGAATTACTATTTCAAAAACAGTGATCTTCTTCAAACCTGAAGCCTCAGAAACTGACATCATCCCAGATCAAAACCTTATTTCTAATTTTGGTATAAAAACATGCCATGTTCACAAATCCAAACAGAATTGCTGAAATAAATCTAAATAAATCACCTAAGTGAAGACATTTTTAGAGCAGATGTTAGACAAGAGTAGTCCTTTCGCATGTAGCCTCAATTTGAACCTATGACTCCTGGACCTTAACGTCTTGAGCTTGAGTTTGGGCACAGTATCTCTGCAGTAACTGGATGCAGGCCTGAGATAAAAGCTACAGAAGATCCAGAACTGCCTGAGTAACTCAGTACAGATAGCAGAGGAGAAAGTCACATCTGGCAAAGAAACAAACCATTTAATTCAACGCAGGCAGTTTAGATGCATATAGTTCCTTTCTGACTAAGCTGATTATGCAGAAATATACTATTAGAAGATGAATGTGCACAAGTGAATGTGCATATGTTATAGTTATATGCACTTAAAAAAATGTAAATCTGCATTTGTCTCTAGTTAAGACTTTCCTTGCTATCTGTACACTAGGACTTGAAAGCTGACTTTCACAAATAAACAAAGCCCACAAAATGAGCTAAGTGAAACCCTCCCACAGACAACAAAAGGCGTAGATTTCCAGGAACGCAGGAGAGTTGCAGAGACTGGACACAACTGTATGATCCCATACAGTCCAATGTTTAAAGAACAGCTGTAGTGAAGAACATTGTTCTTTCATAAACAATACAGAGAGTACAAGTCTGAGAAAGAGAAAGAGGCAGAACTCTGTAAACAGACAGAAATAGTTGGCGTTCCCATCAGGCTAAACAGGAAACCCAGCCAATTAACTGTTTATTCAGAACCCGGTTTAAGAGGTCGGGGGTTGCAGAGAGAGCACTTCCTGGACAGTTATCAGACAGACAGAGCAGTGTCCAAAGGCAGATGACAGCTGAGGCATATGAGAGTGTATCACTTCATCACTGGAATATACAAAGGTTAACAGAGTTTTTACAAGGAAGGAAGACGAGTAGCTTCTTAATTATAAAAGTCCACACTACTAGGAGGCCTAATGTTAGTTCAGTACTGTCATTCTACTGAAGTTTTACTTTACACAAGGCTTCTCTCTCCTGTTTTAGCGACAGATCAGAAGGCAGATTGAATTAATCTACTTTCAAGAGCTATACTCTGCACCATACATAGCACGACAGTGTGTTAACTCAGTCCAGGCTATGGAGTGTACCTCAGAGGTGCATTTAGCATCTTTTATTCACTTAACCCTTTCAGACCACAAGGGCCTCTAATAAATCAGATGGCCTAATTGAATCCATTTAATCTATGTAAAAAACAGGCCCACGTGTTCTCCAGGATCCCATTTAACCATCTCGCTTAATTGATTTACATGAGGATCAAAAAGCTGGAGGTTATATCAAAGAAAAATTAATTCTAGTGTCTGTATAAGGGTTGTGATAGAAATCTCCTGAGTGTCCTGTCTAGTGAACCACAGCAGCTCCTCCCTGCACCATGCCCTTCACTTATTTGTTTTGCTCAATTTGCTTCGTAAACCCACAAAGCATTGAGGGCCACACAGGGGCATGACAGTATACCACAAATCATGTTTGCTTACTGATTTACCTCCACTGTTCCTCCTGACTCTTCATTTGGAAGGCTGTCTCACTGTGACATATTGCTTCATGTGTGTGTTTGTACCTGTGAGTACTATAACTGTAACTATGATTGTAAAATGCTGCCTACGGCCTCTTTTGGTTTTGGGTCACTGTCGTCCGATCATTTCACTGACGAACTGTCTGTCTGTGGTGGAGCTGGGGAGCCTGCTGTGCGGTGTGCAGCACCAGCACAAAGAACGGCAGCTGAACGGAATCCTTTCAGCTTTCCAGATTGCAACCTGGTGCAGAGGGATAGAGAGAGAAAACACATCCTTCTTTCCCCTGTCCTAACCACAGCTTGAATTCTACAAACCCAAACATAACAGGATGTCCTGTTTGCTGATGGTTACCACTGAAAGTTTGGTGTCAGTAACTTTGCTAAACACTAGTAAAGCATCCTGGTTTGGCATTTAGTCCATGACATGAATGAGATGCATTTGAGTAAAATCTTTGATTCCCTTTGGCCCCTGTTGAACTCCAAATACTTAGGCATGCTGGACTCAAACAGTGAGCTCTGTGTTGCTGCAGGCCTCTGCAGAAAACCACAAGCAGAAAAAGGGTCTTAAGGGAGGATTTATATTTAATAAGAATTCATCTGCAGGCTAAGCTGCTTGCTCTCATTACCTATGTATCACTCTTTACAATCTTTGAATATAATGTTGAATATGGAGCATTTCTGCTGGGTCACCAGAATATTTCAAGCTCCTGCAGCAATGTCACTGGACTTTGGTCACAGATGAAACGGTGTGAGGACATAAGTGCTGATTAGACACTCCACCTCCAGTACCAACCCAGAGCACTGATCTAGCGCTCCAAGGGCAACAGAGACAGAGAGACGCAGGTTCAGCGTAATAAAGGGAGTCAAAACAACCCAACAGGCCGCTGTGTAAACATCATTTAACTCTGGATAGGTCTCTTACCCTCGAGGACCACACGCGAGGTGAAAGACAAGAACCCTTGAAAGAGATTGGTAACATGCCATAAATCCAGTCCTAACACGGAGACCAATTGGAGCCAGATAATGAGAGTGATTTTCAATGAGAGTCTCACGGCGTCATTATTGAATTAAGCCTGGTTTAATTAGCATACTGACTTGATAATGCGCATGCTGGCCGTTGTCAGGGCCGCGCTTGTTCATATAAATAAACAAAAATTACTTAGCCTTGAGGGAATTTTCCGTAGAGGTAATTAAATTCTGCTGAAAGCAAAGTGATTATCCACTTTTACAATAATAGCACAGCATTGTGTGAGCACTTTAATTCGTGTATGTTACATCTGAGAAGATTCTACACATTTCCCCCCTTTGCTTTCCATCTGAGAAGCTTTTGCTTGCCAGAGTTGCATTTCAAGCATTTGGCAGTTCACAGAAGAAAATGGACATGGCAGCATGTTAAAGGAAGTTAAAGGAATAGGTTGTAACAACAGGTAAGATTTTGGTCGCAAAAAAAAAAACATTTTCCATTCTGTCATATAGATACAGGTAATTTCTCTGACCTATGTCTAGAGTAAAACTTTAGAAGCTCCAAAATGAACAAATCTTGGGTAATGTGTAAAATATCAATAATATTTAAAAAAAACAATTACTTTGATTTTTTGAAGTTTTCAGTGACAGTAGTTTTTGTCACTTGTGTACATTTACACACACTTGCTCAGTTGTGGCTCGTGTAGTGATAAAATTGCAGCAGTATATGGTGTGTGTGCACATTCATCAGTGGACAAGAATGCACCATAAAGTATACACCAAAAACTAGTAGGTTTGTATAGGTACATACTGCAGGTCCAGTGTTCAAGCACCAAGGATAAAATATGGACCATTTGTTCTTTTAATGAATTGCATGTCAATAAGCCAAAAGTAAACACTAATAATTCTCACACATATAATTAATATAGTAAGATGTTGTACCTTTGCTAAATATAAAAGGATTATTTTTCTGTCTGAACTTGCGTGATTCATTAAAGTACTTTTCGCTTATTTCAGTAGCTTTTCTGCATTTGGCAGCTTCTGTGACTTCATGTGTGTGATCCAAAAGCAAAAAAAGTCATCTGTAGTTTAATTTAGATGGAAGATAACATGTTTTGAATCAACTGTTTAATTTTGTCTCCCATGTCTGAGGTTTGGCCAACCTAAGTGTGGCTTTTTTGTGTTTATAGTTTTGGGAAAGTAAATTGTCATTTCAGTAAATGTGTGTGTAAGTGGGCTTTGGAAAAAATATAAAACTGTAAAAATTTCATAATCATCAGTCTGTGTCACTCAACCTCAATATAATGAATATGGTGCAGATGGTTTGATTGTATATTGTAGATTTGCTACTGTACTGGCTCTGCATGACATGATCTCAATCTTTAGAAAATTATAATTATTATCATTCATTTTATGGTATGAAACTGAGCCAACGTGGTGACATTTACAGTCTGTTCACACATTCATGATTGTTGACAGCTGATATTTGTATCAGTGTTCAAAAACCAGCATCAGCTGAACCCAGTTCTAGTCTCGCAGTGTCTCTGTCCTGCTAATGGACACTCTTGCTGAAAAAAAAAAAGAGGAATATTGACGGAGGAGCAATGAAATAGAGCATATACAGAGAGATCTCTCAGACTGGGAGGTAGCTGTGTCATCTTTGTTACAATAAGTACTTTATGAGAGGCCTGACTATTCAGCACAGTCTGGAGCTTAAACCTTTCGTTATAAAAAGACGGAGAGCCACCTAAGCCATCAGTCCCAGGAGCCCCTTGCACCCTGAACCTGTCCTCAAAGAGACACGGCACTGAATATAACAGAGAGACTAAACGCCCTTGAGCACAACAGGCACTTTAGCAGCAAATGCATGTCAAGATGTGAATGTACCCATTGTGCCTGACTGACCGGAGGGTTTGTAGGGAATGCTGCCAAGCTACAAGCCCCATTTACAGCCTGCCATGGAAAACAGAATCCATGTAATTGCATACAAAATATTTTTTATGAAATCATTTTGCAATCACCCTGATTGAGTAATTCTGTCACCAAACAGGGAGAGGGGGACGAGAGAAGCCACATTAAGGAGTGGAACACATTCTTGTCATACGTTTTTTAAGCGACAAAAAATGACTTCGATGATTAATGGTGTATCTATGAACAGAATCTTACCGTCCTAAGCTTTATTATCATACTTTCCTGCCTTGAGGCTACGTACAGTACGGGGAGTTTGCTACTGCAGTTGATATATGCAACCACTTATTATAGAGTATACTGCATTGTGCTTGGGTTACCAGCCTGGGCCAGGGAGTAAGGCTTGTGGTCTGCGGCTGTGTGTATGTGTGTGTGTGTAGATTTAGATGCACAAGTGTGTGACCCATCAGATTTATTTATACAGAAAGTGTGTATGTTTAACTCAATTTGTGTATATGTGAGTGTGCATAAGTGGTCCAAAAGCTACTAGTCTAAAATTAAAATATGGGTTTTTGAAATGTCTCTAATTAGAGAGGGGAGGACTGAAGCCTATTTTGAGAACTGTGGCCATGCACGCCCTTCCCATATGCACAAGCAAGCACACACACAATACACAGTTTGGAGAGGAAGGTCCCCCTCTCGGACTTAGTCTTATTACAGAAAACCCATGAAGGTTTGCTACCAAGAATTACGAAGTGTACGTGTGTTTCTTGTGCTGTCTTCACACTATTTAGTACAGCTGGATAACCAGTGAACTTTAAAGATGTAAACAAGTAGCTGCTACAAATATTAACAGCCAGAGAACACAAGCTGAAATACCACCGCCTTACTATAAAGCTGCAATAAATTATTGCAATATTTAGAGTCAAAGACAAGTCAAGAAAAACGAAATTGAAAAGTTTATGGTCGCAAAGCAGGAACACAATAGTCAGTTTAATCACTGTCTAAAGTGTTTTTACACTTTTAATGAGGCAATTTAGTGAATTTAGCCTTTTGAGACAGTGAGTGGAATGTGGTGTATGCCTCGCTGACATTGTCTCATTGTTCTGTCTCATAACCAGCCTCTGTTTTCCTCTCCTGAGCAAAGACTGTTGGGAAATCAGGCTGCTTTTACAAAGAGTAGACTAAAATCGTTCTGCCCCAGAAAACTCCCGCAGTGTCTTTAGAGGCATCTGCGAAAAGGTTGTGTTTTTGTTTTTGTAATTCGTGAGACTGCAGTGTTTTATAGAATCACAATCAACTACTGCTCATCATCAGCTTTGACACCAGAATTCAGCAGAATTTATTAATCATAAAGCACGTTATAAACACATGGTGTACCAACATGCTTTCCAAAGAATGATTTGATTTTAGCTGCAGGAATACACATTAACTGCAGACTTTAAACAGTGGTTTACTCCATGAACAAAAATTTTAATAAAAGCTTATTGCTTTATTTCACAACTTGCCCTTTCCCTTTGATTAGGGCTGTAAACCAGCTAACATTGACAGAAGGAGCGATGGATTAAAAGGATTGTAGTGACAGATTTTTAATATCTTGTGGTTCTGTGTTACAGTAACAGCATACTAAACATTAAACTGGTTTGGAGTTATAATAGAGAAGTCATGAAGATGAGTTGTTGGATAATGTGTATGGAATATTTAAGAAAAAATGGGTCACAATCTCTATTGACAAACTAAACATTAAAATATGAAATGTGATCATGTAAAAAATATCTAAGGCAATTTTTTTTGCCCATTCAAGTTTGGAAACCCGGTAGCTAGTGTAAAAAATCTGGGTGTGTGATTGATCCATTCTTTGTTTAACAATACAGCTAGTAGACAGAGAATTGTTAATGTTGTTTCCCTTCTACATTTAACTATTGAAAGTCACATATCTCCTTTAGGATAATAACTGTAGCCAATAAATGTGACTACTGTTTCATAGTAGATTTGGCTGCTCAACACTGGCCCCCACTATACTAAATACTGATCTTGTATATATGCAAGTCAAGAGTATATAGTTTTGGGAAATTCTGAGATGAGAAAATCTGTACTACTTCTACTGTATGAATTAGCATAAAGGATAGAAATGTAGAAGCAGCAAAGCATAGCTCTGTCCAAAGATAAAAATCCATTTGTTTAATAACTACACAAACCAACATTTAAAGACAAGAAGTTGTAGTTTCATGTGAGTTATCTCTGGACAGGGCCAATCTAGTTAGTTCATACAATTTTCAGTCTTTCATACTTAACTGACAGTTAAAAAAGTGGTATCAATCTTCTCAGCTGTCTGTCGGCAACATGAAAATAAAATCACAAGTACATCTAGACAAACTCAAACCAAAATTAGCAAGTATAATAATAAAAAAAACTATCTAAAGTTGTGTTATACACATTGACCAAAACAAATCTGCCATTGTAAGTGAAAACTTGGATGCATAATCAAAAAGTAACTCATATTACAGATGCGATGACTGCACTATTGTGATGGATTAGTTCTCAAGAGTAAGTATCAGAAACAGAAACAGAAACAGCACACACACATACACACACACACTGAAGCCACAGGCATTCCCACTATAGACACCCATTATCTCAGTCTGTATCCATGTGTTGTCGACCCAGAGCAGGAACTCTGGGGCCGCTGTGGTCAGACACAGGGAGAGGGAAGTTAGCGCTGGCAAAGAAAAGTCAAAGTCAGGCATTTTTGGAGTAAGATAAGAAGAGAGTGGCGTGAAAGGAAAAACTAAAATAACAAAAAGCCACTTGGGGGTATGGGGTTACTATGACAACACCTCTCTCTGTTTTTGCCAAGTTTTGAAATATCACAGCCTTTTAATCAACAAACACAGCAAGGTGATAAGTGATATTCCCATTCGTCATCCAAACAGGCGGATAGCTACGGCACAGCACAGTAGTCACATGGAGGTGTCCCACTCCAGCCATGTTACCGTAACCTGCAAGGGCACAATAAAATCCAAGGCTTGTGTGGCATTGGCAGGTGCTGCAGCTGACTACAAAGCTCTGAGTATCCAGTGTCAGGCTTTTGTTTGCTTTTTTGATTTATTGCTGACCACTGCTCCACCTAAAATATGTGAGGGGAGAGCCTGCTCCCCCTCCTCTCAACACCTTTCCCCATATAAATAAACCATATCGCTGCAGGAATGCCTGGGGTCCAGCACTCACCCTACTATTGGAATTCTCCCGGTTGATAAGATGACTGGGACGTTTCATCAACATACTCCCATCTCAACACACACTGACTCACAGAACCAACATAAACCACCAGCACATCTGCTGGCCCTTTGGTATCCACACACGGGCCACAAGTGAGAGACTGACGATGTGACTCAGAAGATGAAATGGTGATTAAAGGCTCACAGATTCATACTGTAGCCAAATTCTTGATGCTGCTGAGGTGAGCTGACTTTGAATGAACAAAGACACAAAAGATTATTTAAGCTAAATGGAACCAAAACGATCTTACAGTAGCTTAAATCTTGTTTTCGGTTTCATTTTATTAGGCTATTCAAATTGTAAATATGATTTCAAAAACTATCAACTAAATAAAGCTATTTACTTTCTGCTTCCGCTTTCCATCCTTTATGCTAAGCTAAGGTAGTAGGTTGCATACTGTTAATTAGCTTATAGCTAGGGTACGAACACGAGAGTGGGATCAATCTTCTCATCTGACTCTTTTCAAGAGAGAAAATTATTAATTAAAATTAAAAATTAATTATTATTAAAAAAGCTCAAATGTGAACATTGTTCTGCAACAACCTCCCCAGTGTAAAGTGGGGCTGTTCATTTAGAATGGTGACCCTTATAATGACGCTACTGCCCTCGTTGAAATATTTTTATCTTAACCCGCTAGCATCATTGATACACTGGGCTCAAGTGCAAACATGCAGGAAGCAACTGTCTTGCGACTGCAGCTGTCTTGGGTGAACGGGCATCAAGCCAAGAAAGGCCATGCTGACCCCCCACCCTGAGCATCTGTGCCCACTCATTCAGGCTGGCACCTACTGGGCCAAAGCTATCAGTCACTGACAGTGATGACAACAAAATACTCCAAGGGAGGAGTACGATTTTGACTTGGGTAAAAACCACAAGCTATGAAGCACCCGCACATTCACACACTGCCACTGTACATTCTCTTCATTTGTCTGTTATCCATTAAAACATTAAAACAAACACAGCTGCCGCCACACAGCGTTGAGACAGGAATTGCTGCTCTGTGTGTTTCTGGGTTATAGTTTGAATGTGTATGATATACGTATCCATCTACAGGAACTTTCTTTTTTTTTCCATGAGCAAAATAACAAAAGTTCTTCTTTCACATTCTTTTCAAAAGACTAATAATAATAAAGAAATGGAGCAATGCTTTGGAAATGAAACTATGCAGCTACACCGAGGAGCCCTGCCTCCTCCTCCATCTCACCCCAGTGTCGAAGATCTGTTAGTCAGGGGCTGGGGAGTTTTCAGTCTCCAGGGGCACATCCCTCTGAATTGCCTGCCAAACTTCTCCTCTCCCTCCTCCATCCTCCTCTTGCTCTGCTCTCTCTCTTTGTTCCCCTCTTGCTTCCCTCTCCCCACATCTTCCACTCCTCATGTTCAACATTTCACTTCCTTCAGCAGCCTCTTTTCAACTTGTGTCATTTATTCCTACTTTCTCCTCAACAATGGCCGCTCTTCACTTTCACACTCTTATCTATTTTCTCCTATGTTCCCTTCCGCTCCTCTTCCCCTCCCAATGATCCAGCTCCTTTGCAGCCGTGCATAATTAGGCCTAAACACAAGCCTGCGCAGGCTCACATCTGGAAGGAGTTTGGACATGGCAGTTTCCTACTAAGACGACTAAATATTTAGGTTGAGAGTTACTGCGTGTGGATGAACTCATGATAGAGGGGGTGGGAATAGGAGAGAAACGGGGGGGCTAAAGATAAAGAAAAAACAGGGAAAGTGGGACAAATGACTGGAGATCATGACAGAAAAGCAGAATACGCCATTAAGCCATAAGTTACACACACAATGTAATTAAAGTGC
>JAUBNQ010000028.1:8428861-8443329 GCA_032353495.1 Ctenopoma kingsleyae | reverse complement strand
TTTTCCAAGTTTGGGTTCTTGAATTTCTTTAGATCGCAGCGTGATGTGTTGGTTTTTGAGATCTTTTAGCATGCTTCACTTTGACAGACAGCTTCTCTTTAAGTGTTTTCTTGATTCAACAGGTCTGGCAGTAATCAGGACTGGGGGTGGCAAGTCAAATTAAATTCAGCTTTCCCAAAAATGTGGTAATTCACAGTTCATACTCTGGTTATCTTTGTGTAATATTAAAATTTGTTTGATGATCTAAATCACTTGTGTAAACTGTGACAAATATGCAAAACAGTCAGGAAAAGGGCAAATACTTTTTCACAGCACTGCAGTCGTGGAACAAAAAAGTCCATTCTTCACATTTGAAACAGTATCATCAGCATTCATTCTTTCCCTTCAAGTGATGTGTGTGAAAACACTCTCAAGTGTCAGTGCAACCCACACACATGCACACACTCATGCAGGGAGGTTAGGTGAGAAACCACACGATCTCCTTGGCTTCACCTCAGTTCTGGGAAACAGTGCGTGGTCTGACATGCAGGTTTGACTAAACCAGGTTTGGGACGGTGGTGGACGGCAATGGGATGAAGAAATGCAGTGGTGTCAGAGCTGGATTTGCTGGATTGAGCTGAAGTGATCAGCTGGGCTTTTATGAGTCAAGATGGATGTGGGCAAGCAGGAAATGAGGAAGTCAAACTGGTGCCACATAATTCCCAGGAAAAGTCCCAAAAGCATGAGTCCGTTCTGACGTACCTGCACAGAACAGGACACACACTATGGTCACTTAACAGAAACAAATAAATGTAAACATATATATGTTCTAAAACTAAAACAAGGTACAGTTCAGGTTCACTGTGCCAATTACATCTGCAATGTTTTATGGTGTCCACTAGAGGGCGAACTGACACTGCAGAATATCTTAATATCCTTCACCATGAAACAAAAAAACAAAAATGTTTTCACATAATATTTTGATTAGGACATCAGAGCTCACTGAACATTTTGACAACTATGAGAAATGTCTCAAATATGACCGTTGAAGCCAACTAATCACACCAGTGCCCTCCACTTCATAAACATCATAACAATACCAAATTGAGGGGATATGCCACTGAGCAGAGGCACTGTTCTGGAGGCTTGTGGTGGCCCATAAACCAAGAACTTTTATTTACGTTTAATTAACATTCATTTTTATATAATGTCCCATATGCTGCTTCCACAGGGAATATACTGAGAGAGTAGGATTCACTGATACTCAAGAATGTAATTTGAAAATAAATCACTATACACTTTACCTACAAACCAGCCATCATCACATTTCTCCATCACTTGCACAATGTCTCCTTCTCTGAGCTCCAGCTCGTCTGAATTCTGTGGTTTGTAGTTGTAAACAGCTTTATATCTAAAATTGAGAACACAGAAAAAATGGACTAAGGCAAATTCACCAAAGCTTCAACACTTCATATGCACTGCAACAATGTGAATAAGTAACACTTAAATCTTAAGACATACGGTTGGCGTTGCATCACTGTTGAACCAGGATAGTTTGGCACTTGTGTTTGTAGCAAGGAGCTGACATGTGGATTAAATGGAGCGGCTGAGTTTGGTATTGCACCCTGAAAGAAATAGAAACCTCATGTCAGGCATTATGAAATGAGGAATGATGAGCCACATTCCCGTCAACACAAACAAAAATAGTAACACCATGGGTGTGAACGTGCAGTGACTTTCTCAGGGAGGCAGTGAGGGCAGACCTGTGAGGGGTCAGTGAACCTGGGAGTGCTTGTTGTTGTAGCTCCTGCTGTGTGTGCAGAGACTGACGACAAAGTGGAAGGTGAAACTGCTCTAGCTGTGGAGCTCTGGTTAGCTGAGTGTGTGTCAGCCAGGTGGCTGTTCTGGTTGGTGGGTGGAGCAGTTTTGGAGCTGCTACGGGGCCACCAATTAGCTGTTTCTTTGGGTACAGTTGTCTGGGTGGGCGAGCGTGACTGTGAAGCTGAGCTCCCATAAGGTACAGGTGAAGATGGCTTCAGGGGAGAGTGCTCGTGTTTGGAGCTGAGGGAAGTGGGGGAGAAAGGTGACAATGGTGACCGCGGACAGGGTGAGTGGAGTGGACGTCCTGGACTTAAGGGTCCAGGAGAGACAGGTGACATGGGACCCGACGAGTAGTCATCTGTGGAGTATTTGGTGCGGGGCATCTTGTTGACCTGGACATAACTAGCTGGGAAGATGCCACTTCGACTGGTCCCTGAGATCCTCCCCTCCAACCACTTATCATCAACACACCTGGTTATACTGATGACTTCACCCTGAAGAGGAAAGAGTTATATAGATATTATACATATGTATACATATATATGAAAACATATGTATGCTGCACTGAGAATGAAATACTCTAAAGTCTCTTTAACGAGACACTTCTAAGTAATCACTCATGTGAAAATGTAGTACTGTCATTGTAAAGCTGCTCTGAGGAGCTTTAGCCTGAAGTGGCGATGTTGGAAAATGTTTCAGGGGAGAATTTTTGGAATGGATGAATATCAGTGGATGAAAATGATGAATTCAGGATGAATTAGATTTCAGGGAAATGTTAGCCTGATGTAAATTATGGTTACAGATGTTTAAAAAGTGATCCACTGAACTTTTCTGACTGCTTTTTGGGTTGGATGGTATCATTAAAGGAATAGTTGGACATTTTGGAAAATACACTTGCATTCCTGCCTAGAGTTATATAAGAAGATTGATACCACTCTCAGGTCTGTTCAATAAATATTAAGATACAACTAGAGCATCTAGCATAGCCAGCTTTGCATAAAGACTGGGCGCAGTAACGTATTGTTGTTAATTTGTTCCAAAACAAGATCTACAAGAGCTCAAGGAAGAAGGAAAGCTCAAGCACAGCTCTGATTTTGTATGTTTACACAAAATATTTCCCTTGTTCAGCAATAAATACAGTGACACAAAACTGTATATAACATGAATCATATTAATACTCACTTTACGAAAAGAAAGTTCAACGGGTAGGTCAGCGTTGAAGTTATACAGAGCAACAGCTTCCCCATAATCCAGCACCTGTAGAGTGGGAGACTTTATAGGTGTGGGCTTCTCTGTAGAAGGCAGAATCTATGAAGGGTGGAGAAAAGAGTTTTTAGTATACCACGGTATATGATAATAAGCACACCACAGAGTAGTGTCAAATGAGAGACATGAAGAAATTCACCTCCACATAAGATGTGGGGAAAATGCCAGCTCTTCCATGATGTTCTCCTTCGAACCAGTTGGCATCTACCTGCCTGTGGATGTAAACAATGTCGCCTTTCTGCAGTGTGAGCTCCCTGAAGAAAGGAATGAGGATAATGAGAAAGAGTGAGAGACACAAAGGGAAAATCAGTGAGATTCAATTAGATTGAGACACTAATTATCTGATTGAGAAACTAATGAGTTCAAAGTTCAATATATGTATGATGATAGGTTTCCTGTAACTTAATGAAATGTAAGAAGACATTTCCTTATCAGCTCTCACTGCAACTCACTTGGGTGACTGAGCCTGGAAATTGAACTTGGCTCGTGCTGCTTTCATCTGGAAAAACAAACATGATGTGCTTATGTAGTCATCGTATGGGCAATTTACAATCTATTCAGATTCCAATAACAACGTGTTACAATTTCAAACCACTTAACAAAAGGATTTTTGAAACATTTTCCAGGCTTTATGGTAAAACGAAAATAATAGAAACATACCTTTTTCTCCTCTTTCTTAGGTGGGAGCTCCATGGTTTCATGCGCAGGTGAAAGACGTTCTACTGTGGAACAAAGCATAGGTAAAATGATATGTGTGCGGTCTAAAATGTGCACTCTTTTGTTTAGCATATGCTGTTTTCAACTGTGTTGCTATGAAAAAGCAATCACAGCCTTAAGAACAGCTGCACACAAGTTCAAAAAGGATCTAAAATTTCCAGGAAAAACAATTGGTTAAAGCTAATCTTTAATCGGGTCTTCCGAGTTCCACTTCCTATTTGTGTGAGCTTCCTCTCCACCCATTTACAGCACCTTCTGTTTCTATAGGAAACACTGTGAAAGCTTGCCATGCTCAGCCCTATCTACTGTGAAATATCAGAGTTAAAGACAATAGAAGCAATGAGAGAATCGTGAGGCTGTCAAAATATATTCTAACTTTTATCAAATGTGCACATGGACAGTTAGGATAGGAATAAACTATGAAATACAAGGTTCTTATTAAAATCATTACTAAAGCCAAGTTAGAAAAATGTGTGTATGTGTGTGTAAAGGAAGAAATTTATGTTTACCATATGTGGAAGCAGCGGACGATGATGTGCCAGCGGAGCCAAGGACAGACTGCTTTGATGCTGATGAATTGCTGAAAAAGTGAAGAAAATCTACTTTTTTTTCTGTTTGCATTATTGTCACTGTGTCTTCCCGTTTGTTTGTGTAGATGTGTATCATCTTCCTGCAGATTTACTGCACAGCACATCTGTTGCTGTCTGTAGCTGCTGCTCATACACTGGACAGAGATGAGACAAATAATCAGATAACTGAAAGGTCAAGCAGATTTTCCTTTGTGACTCACTCTGTTCTCCATGAGCTGAAAATGTGGTTTAGATAAAGTTTTGGCTTTAATTATCTTTACAGCCCCTAAACTCTATTCATGATCATAATCATGAGCCCAGTTGTTTCTGGATTAAGAATTAGTCCAAAACCAAAGTTTCCTGTCTGGCTTCCTCTGATCCCATTTGCATATTTTCAGACAGTGTTGTTTTGTTTTAGAGCATTTGCAGCTGGTCGCCTGCAGCTAAACAGCTTTTCTGGAAGATAGCAGGAAACAGTAAAAATCTGACTCATCTCACATGCTAGATCAAAAGGCACAAACTTTCTTATCCCACCTGGCAAGCGAAGGTCAAAACCCATGAGTCCAACTTAGCAAATAACAGCGAGAATCCTCTAAGAATGCATTACACACGTGGTGAGAAATGTGGAATGCTGTCTGCTGCTGTTTGAAGCTACAAATACTGTACCACCAGCTTTATAACAGAATGTCTAGCCTGAGAGAGTCACCTGATTAACTAACAGGTACTGTGCAAAGAATTAGAGGTCTGACCAATCACAGCGCTGGGTGTCTCAAAACAGCAGGAAGTGATGGGCAGTGATTCCCAACTGATGAAGCAATAGCAAAGTGGATTAAGTGGCATTGGGGGTGTTGTGATCAGAGGTTTATTATGTGGTGACTGACCCTGGACTTTCTATTCATGTGTGCTACATGTTGCCCTACAATACAGTACAATAAGTACAATATTTTGTTGTCAAACTTCCACACCTTGCAGCAGTGCCACAGCTCTGAACAAACTTATTGAACTAACTAATATTATTAAAAACACAAACCAGAAAACATATCACTTCCAGAGTCAGTACTGAAAGTCCCAGATCTACATTAATCAGCTCTATTGATGTGTGTGATTACAAACTGTGCTTAAAAGTTAGAAAGAAAAGAAGATATGACACTACAAGCTGCTGAATACACTTTGGAGTAATTATGCTCCATATTAGTTTCTTTAATAATGTTGTCACTAACCTGTAGCTTCTAGTGCCAGTCTTTGGAGCAGTTACTGGATCCCTGCCTCTGGCCTCCTGCAAGTAGAGTTAACATTAAACACAGCCCAGCAGCACACTCTGTATCTCACAGCTGAGAGGAAATCTCACAACAACTCAAAGTAGAGGTGCTGACCACTCCCAAAGGAGCAAGAAATCCTCTGGGTCCTATGCTCCTTGAGCTACAAACAACACAACTGAGGACCAGTTTGAACTGTCAGATTTTACAGCCTGTGAAGACGATTTAATCACAGAAGGATAAGGAACAGCACAAGAATCACATTTTGGCATTCAAATCATTGTTTAAAACAAGCACTGTGCAAAGGCAAGTTCTAAAGCTAAGCAAAATAATCAAAAAATATGATCTACATTTGCTCAGAGAGGTTGGGGGGTGGGGGATCTTGCAGGCAGCTGATTAACATAGCAGATCAATCCGAGTGCAAGGCAGGCAGGTGATTCCCAGGTTGTCATCCAGGTCACAGAGGAAAAAAAAACACGTAGTAGCAAGCAGAGGAATCTCACTTCTCTAAGTGGGAAAAGTAAGGGTGAGGGTGGATGAAGATTCTACTAAATTGGGGAAGAGATGCTTCAGCAGAGAGAGTCAGGAGGGGGGCTCAGTACCTCACCCCGGCCTCGGCGTTCCTTCTTCTGGGAAAGTCTCCTTTCCAGGCCCTGGATTTCCGAGTCCAGCTCAGCCTCAAATCGACTCAGCTCAGAGACCAGACTGGCCTGAGCCCGAAGTTGGAAGGGCAAAATTAAAACACTAATATACTGTTGTTGTTTTTTTAAAGCTGAAGGTGTCCTTTTTTCAGTAGTTTAAGAAAATATATTTTCATGAAGGAAATGCAGGATTTAAAGTTGGGTCAAAACTGCTCACCTCAATTGAAGGGGACTTTGGCTTCTCAGGCTGTTTTGTCAGGGATAGATGAGCCTAAAGACAGAAAACAACACTGAACAGATGTTGCTTTTATAATAAAGCAGATCACTTGCATCCCAAGGCTGGATTATCAACCAGGCATCATGCCATGGTACCACAGTCCCACAGATTTATTTGACTGTGTGTTTAGGTGAAAGGTTTAAATATGTGTACTTAAGTGTTCTAATTTCATGGAGCAAATTTACAGCAGTGAATGTGTTGTACCCAAAATTTCAAAAATATGACACATGGAATTTAAAATATTTGGTTCAGTGCATGGAGCTTAAAAGTAGCAAGTCAAATTCTTAAATATATTTATTTATAAGGTGAATAATTGTTTTTCAAATAGCATTTGCACAAATAGCAGAAACAGGCACACACACACAGTCAAGGTGTTAAGAAACCCCAACATGTTTCTTCTGTATTTTGATGAACTTATTAACTAGCCATCCAGTACCACTTTCACTCACTTCACAGAGACTGAAAACAGTTGATTCAAGCATTGCTTGAAAATCTCATCTGGCAGGAATCACAGGCATCCTGCTCCATTTGTTTTTTTTTTCGTAAAAAAAAAAAACCTTGGCTGAATGTGTCTCTCTGAATGCCAAAACCTTCCCCTGAGTCCTAAATACAATCACAGACATAATGTCACTGTGGAGCAGCACAACGCCTGATATGGTCTGTGTGCTGCTTTTCTCAATGCTGTCCAGAGGGCCGAACATTGACTGTTGTCATAAAAAGGAAATGAAATAAGCCTCCATGCTGTGAGCCATTATACACCATAAGAGGTTAACACCATAATACCGATCACAAGACACATCACCTCCCATGGGGGAGTGGAAACAAAGATTCCTTTTCCTACAAGTGCAGACACAAGGCACAGTCTGCACCAGATCTGGGACATTGTTGCAAGAGCCAAAAGAAAGAATCTTTGGAGACATTGCTTGTAACTCACCATGGGTGTTCAAACACAGAGACACATAAAAAAAACAATTGCACACTCAAATATAACAGCTCCTGGACAGTGCAGAATACACAAAGCAATCCATTACAGCCCCACAGTCAAATAATCAACCTTACCAGTCTTTCAGTGCACTGCCTTATACAAACACCTATAAAAATACTTAAACTGTGTCTTTTCTTTTCTGAAAAACTAAATGATCCTATAGGATCCCCTGAATTAAAGTGAGCACATCTGGTGGTACACTGTGGAATGACTACACTCGCGAGTTATCACATATCTTGCGTGAGAAGATGAAATATGAGGACTTTAGACTATAATCCTTAAAGAAAAGGTGCCCATCCTCAAACCTGTTCTTGACTCCCACACTGGCAAAAAACAGACCAAACAAATAATTCCTGTGATTATAGCCAACAACAACGCTAGATAAATGTAGAGTTTAAAAAATGCAACAAAACATTTTTCTGTGCTGGAATCAGTGTGACAACAGCATTTTTTGTTTTTCATTTCTAAACTCACGTATGGTCGTACCTGGCTGTGGCTTTCTGAGGTGGTGCTCTTTCCAGGCTCAAAGTCGAATATGCTCCTCGGTTGAGGGTGTAGCTTTCCTGGGTCTGACAGCTTATCTACATCCTCGCTCCTGAAACATAACACCCCAACACATACACAGACGCACACACCATGGACAGCAGCTTACTGTAATCATGGCTTCATTGTGAGAGCCTGTAACAACAAATCCAAACTTGTCTGTTCCACACATTTACCATCTTCACTGCTCTTAGTCTGTTTTGGTTGGTGTTCGTATAAGTCGTCACCTGCAGTCTTTATCTGATTTCAGAATTTTTTATTGGTGTGTAGTCTATTCTAGTTACTACTAGCAGTTGAAAGAAATTGATAAAAGTATACTGTTAAATCTCCCCTGTTGCTAAACATTTAAAATATTCCAGGAGCTACATTTAAATATGGAATCATTTTATTTCTTGTATTTTTGTGAGGTTTAAAGGTTAATTTAATTGTACAAAGGTGTGGAGGTGAGTACTTTCAATTTGTCTTTTGTATGTGCAACATGATGGACTGTCAGTCAGTCTGTCATCTTTGCATGCTGCGATATGCTAAATGTCTTCATGGCCCTGAAGCAGTTACATTAAATCAGAATTGACTCACCAGTCTGGTAAAGCTCCATAAGGTGTTAGTCTGAAGAGATTCTTGTCTGCTTCATTGCTTTCTTCAGTGTTGGCAGGTAACTGGGGCTCTACAGATCAGTGGATCAGTGCAGATCAGTCTTAAGGAGTGATTATGTAGCCGTGACCAGGACAACAATTAGATTCACTTACGTTCGGTAGACCACTGCTCTGAATCCTCCAACTCCGATTCTGGTAAACAGATACAGACACTTTTTTAGACTTGTAACACTGGAGTGATCTGTAACCTGTATGTACAGTAACTAAATCATATTAGGATTACATTACGTTAATATTCACTTACAAAATGACTGGAATTGTCCTGTGGTGAGACGTACTCACTCTTATGAGTGAAGGTCATGGACGGACTATCTTAGATGCTTAAGTAAAAGTAATAATTTAACTGTGTAAACGTTTGCTGATACGTTTATGATAAGATAAAGTGTCCTCCACCCAGTTCATCCATACATCCATTACTCTGACTGCTTCTCCTGTTAAGGGTCGCAGGGGTGCTGGAGCCAATCACAGCTGCTATTGAGTGAGAGGACAACAATTCACACCCACAGTCACACCTATGGGTAATTTAGAACCAATTAACCTAACCGCATGTCTTAGGACAGAGGGAGAAAGCTAAAGTATCAAAAGAAAACCCAAAAATACACAGGGACATATTAACTAGATATACTAGTAGTTTATACTGGTACTAGAAGTATCCCTCAGCACTAAAACTAATATAGCTGAAGATGACAAGTCACTGTATGAGAAACAAAACATATCCAGAGCAATCCATTAAAATCACCTCAGTGGGGTGATGGTGCCTTTAATCACTAAATAACAGGGAATGTTTACGCAACATGTCATAGAAACAAATGAACAGTGTGATTTGGGAGGGGCTGAGGTAAGAAGTTGGGTTATTGTCAGAGATAATAAGCAGAAACGACATAAGACTGTGGGGCTCCCCACGTCTTATTTTGCCTGAGCGGTAATCTGTTTTCTGTATCACCTCTGTAGTACCTGACAGTGACAGAGAGGAATTCACACTGGAGCTGAGTGTGTGAGAAGAGAAGTAGGAGGAGGAATGTCCTTACCCTCTGGCTTCTTGTGAATCTGTCTGAACATGCTCTTGTACCAGTCTCTGGGCTTGTTCACACTCTGGTATAAAAAGAGAGGGGAGGTGCATAAAGTAAACAATCCTGGTGAATGAGGTTTTGAGAAAGTTAAAAATTAAAGTTTATTTTATAATTGAACAGTGTTTTAAGTCGTCTTACCGATCTGGAGGCGATGGGCATCCCAGTTTCATCCACTGGGCCGATTCCTGAGAACTTGATTAGTCTCTCCTCTCTCGTGGGGCCCCAGCTGCGTGGTAAAGTGGCAGATCCCTGGACACCATTGGACAGTCTGCCTGTGTTATAGTCAAAGCCTTATGATTTTATAAATTATGTTCTTCTATAATGAAAGATTTCAGGTGTCAGTTAAAAGCACATTAATGAAAGTAAAACATTAATTAATTAATCTGCTTTAAACTTAACTTTTCATTTACATCCACCTCAACTGGCACTTCCAGCTCAGTTTATCACGCTTCAAGTAACATTTCAACTCTTCTCAGCACTTTCGCATCAACTGTCTCAGCCTTTACATGTCCATTTGGAAATATTAATAAATATCTTTTTATTCTTTTTGACATGTTATTTCCAAACTCACATTTCCCTAATTATTATTTATTAAACTGAAACTTAGTTTTAGTTTTACAGCAAAGTGGTGAACATTCTTACCATGTGGTTGTGAGGGGCCATAGTATGCTCCAAAGCTGAGAGTTGTTGGACCACTTCCATTAACTTCTGATACCTTGAAGGGGGCAAAATAATATAGATAAGCTCAAATGCATACTGTCTAACTCACTGTAATGTAACTTGCAGCTGCAAAAACATGGCCATGGCTGGATGTATAACCTGTGATGCCTCACTTTTCCACAGGGAGGAGCACTTGTTTACTCAATTTCACACACCCAGCTTTAGCATTGCTATGAACACAGTCTCCAGGATATTTATGTGCAAACCTTGAAGTCTCCAGATGGCAGCCTTGCAGAATGAAAGGGGCTCATAGGAGGAGTAGGGAGTCCAGGGGAGATGACCACTTCATGGGTCATCTGTGGAGAAGTTAGTATCTCCAGACCTGAAGATACTCCAGGCTCCCCAGAGAAGACAATCTGGGAGCCATTTGGATCGGCAACTATGTCTGCAAGTTGCTAAACACAGAGGAAATGAGAAATATAGCAAAATACAAACAACGTGTGAACTTTGCTCCTGTCTTGTCCTTATGTTGGCCCTGGGTACACAACCTTCCCTATGAGAGGTCATGTGAACTCCCTAGAGAATAACTGGATTCTGTGGGGGAGCCTTTGATGAAAACCCCTCTAATTTATTTAAAACAGGACCAGTGGGAAGTGGTGCTCCACCTGCTTCATCATCTTTCTTGCCACAACTGCAGAAAGGTCTCATTCAAGGTAGAGAGAGGGGCACAGAAACAGAAGAGGACTATTACGAGCCCATTAACTCCCTATTCACAAGGCCTCCCTATTCTCCAGCCAGGGGGTGGCGCCAAGGCCAGAGAGGTTGGGAAAGAGTCATTGATGTCAACCTCAAAGTCCAGCAGGGCTAGAAGTGATCTTGTGGTTTCCATAGCGATCCTTTTACCCCCACCCCCAGCCAGCCTGTGATGACCAGTCTAACTCTTCTATTGGAATACTACATATTTCAATCAGGTGCTTTGGTCCTTTCTGTGTGGTTTCCAGGAGTCACAGGAAAGAGCATTTTATGGTAACAGTAGAACTGAATTATGCTGGTTGTGATGTGTAAATGAACAATTAGAAATATTGATATTTTAGATAATTGAAAATGACTTTACCTGAGACTGCATGTGCTCGGTTATGGTCCTATATGTGACAGATATCAAATTAGTTTGGCCAAAAGTATCTGTAAAGACACAACATGCAAAAAAAATTCAAATTACACTTTGGATGCATCCATATTTTTTAATGACAGAATATGAGAAGAGAATGATACCTTGTCATTTGTTTTGTTTTATCACATGTGCAGGCAGTAATGAAGGACTTTATAGTCAAACTTTTTATGTTAGTTGCCCACTTTAATCAAAAACATTAAACCTTTGATTTTCTTATATATTCTGATATAGAGAATAAGTTGTAAGGGACTTTGAGGGATATTGATGTCCTTTTAACACTTTAGGTCATTAGCTGTTTGAGACAGAAGGATCTGTCATAAATGGCTTTTCACATCCAGCAGTCTTGACGACTGTTCCACTATCTCATCTCACTATAGTATTCCAAAAAGGGAACGTTAGCGTCACCCGCTTTTCCCTGTTACTAAGGAAAAACCCACCCAAAGCAGAGTGACTCACACACTGGCTTCACTCTTCTCAGCAGTACAATACCATAATAAGCTGGACACGAGGTGTTGGATGATGGAGAAGGTCACCTACTGAAAGTGAAGACCAGCTTCTAATCAATTGCACCTCAGAAAAACAGATTAGGCTTGCTGTTTCAAGATCAAAGTCATGGGGAGAAGGAGGGGGGAGGCAGGCACCTCTCATCTACAGTGACTAAATGGACCATAATAACAGTGTTGGCATGGAAATATTGGCCACTGTGCAGCCCTGCATTCATGCAAATCTGGCCTCTGCAGAAACAAGTTGCTGCAGTGAGGTTTATCCTGGGGAAAACCATCAGAGATAGGCACAAAAAATAGGGTTAAATCAGGGATTAGGGTATTTTTTCTGTTCTACACATGATGGCTTTGTAGGAGCCAGGATACTACAGGCTGAGAGCCGCCCAACACCATTTGACACTGATGAGTTTTCCATGCAGCATTTGCAGCTGAGCATTAGGGACAATAATCACTGTGGTCATGACCAACAAAACTATATGCCCTCTTTGTTTCTGTTGCACAAGGTTAAGAGACAGCACAGAGTCCATGCAGTGATACAATCAATGTTCAAGTTTACAGACAACAATGTCAGCCTGAGTCATCATCTCCCAGTAAACGATGTTACATAACAAGACAAATATGGGAACCGGAGGATTGTATCTATAACAATACCATTATTGCTCATCCATAACAGATGACCTATAATTGTTCACAAGCAATCACAGACGGTTGATCATTTGTCTAACACTAATCAACGTTGTTAACAAGCTGCGTTTACAAATAACAGTAATCTCATTTACAATGTGTTTGACATGCTGCTCTGTATTTGCATCATATCTCCCCTAAGCAGGAAGCCACTAACCTGAAATGCCCCATAACACAGATGAACAATTAACTAGATGAGTACTTCACTGGCATTGTAAACAAATACAGGTTTGTTTAGTACAAACTCGTGATGCTTTTTTTTAAACTTTATACTGCCAGTATTCAAGCATGAACAACACAGAATTAAAGGGACACTCTGCTAATTTAGAGCTGATCTATAAAGCGATCGATGCAACAGTGGCTGAAATGTTTTCCCTTGTAGTCTGAATAGTTTAGACGGAACTGTTTTTGCTGTGTGCATAAACTAATAAAAGTCAAACATGTCTTAAAATTATTAGAATTAAGCATCACTTCCTGTTTTCTCTGTGTTAATAAAAAGTTGACACTGGAACTCCCTCCACTTAGAGGCCTTAACAGCTGAACCTCCCTGCTCAGTGAAGTAGCATCCTGATGAGTAAGCTCATGTCATAACAGTGTCTCATTTCTCAGGAGAGCAAAAGCCAACAGAGAAATAGTCCAGTACAGCGTGCATTCCCTGTTCGAGAGCACCATGCACAATCCTACCTAATAAGGAAAAATCAGTGTTGATATCTTGCAAGAAAATCCGTGTCCAGAAGTCTGCCTCTCCTTTGGTTTTCTCTGAACGCCCAGCACATTCTTATGTAATTTTTTTGGACTTAACAGCAGAGGCATCTAGGCTTTCAGACGAAGAAGGGGGTTTTAGGCTTGGTGGTGTGCAATTTCTGTCTGGAAAGTGGTTTGTTTTTGCCCAAGTATTTACAAGTTAAACCCCTGCTAGGTGAGAGGTTCATTAACACCGCTGGATTAATTTTGAGATGCAGGAAAAACAGAGCCATAAAAGGCCTGTGCGCATCTCAAACAAAGATGAGACAATGTCCTGTTTTACACATTTTTCCATCACCAGTGTTTGCCTGGTGAAAATGCATTGTTTCTAAGTTGAAACTCAATTTGGCCTAATGCTTTAGCGTCTGTGACTTTACAGCAAAATGCAAAGTTGTGTCAGAATTTATTAAAATAACTGCAGTTGTCTTTTAATGTGATACAAAATGAATGATCGTGTGTCAACTTTAGATTTTGATGAGACTTCATTCAGTCACTGGACTGTTGTTTCTTGAGATCTTAAAATATAAAATGAAAAGGTAAATCTGTCCCTCCTGACATTGAACAGATGATGTCACAGGTTAAAATAAAAGTGAATGAATGAATCTTGTGTACATGCAGGAATAGTTGCACAAGTCTCTTCCTGATATAATGCATCTAAAATGTTCCTTGACCTCTCAACCTCCTTGCATGTTTTACATGCTCACAGAATAATGATGTCTGATTATTAATGAATTAAAAGATAAGTAAAAAGATCTAGACATCCCTCCAGTGTGCTGGCTTGGATTTTCTGCAGCTTTCCTGCTCCAGCATACAGCTGTGCACAGGATTATGGTCTGTTGATTAACTTGCATGTTTTACTGTGATTTATTCCATCCCCTACTCTTCCCCCCTTTTTGTGGTTTTTCTCTTCCTGAACTGAGGTTTTGAAC
>JAUBNQ010000028.1:8408608-8425770 GCA_032353495.1 Ctenopoma kingsleyae | reverse complement strand
TCTCTCTCTCTCTCTCTCTCTCTCTCTCTCTCTCTCTCTCTGTCTCTCTCTTTCTCACTCCCAGACCTTGCTCTGCCTGCCTCCTCACAGGACTTCCCGGTTGACAGGCATCGCCATAGCAACCCACTTCAGCTCCCGTTCACCCTGCTCTTGGCTTGTCAGCTGGGGCACCTCCTTCCTTAAGCAGCCCTATTGTTGAGATAAGGTGATATTTCACAGCACAGGGTTAACCAAAGGGGAAGGCAAATAGTTCATCACCTCCACCTTCCAGGCGCTGCCCAGTGACTCCATGACACCCCCTGAACTTTCTCTCTCCTGTGCCTCCCTCTGCTTTTGTGTGTGTGTGTCTGTTTATGTGTGTCTGTGTGTGAAAAGGCCAAGTCTCTGGCTAGAGAGAATAAGAGCTCCTTCAGTTCCCGTAGCTCTGAAAGTGTTTCAGAGTCATTACTTTACAACACTGACAGCACGAGCCCTGCTGACTTTTCTTCCACAGCTCCAGCACAGAACTCAGGGGTGTCAAGACTGTAGGAAGTAACTAGACTGATACTCGTTTTGCAAAGTTAACGGCAAATTATTCAAAGTAGGAGATGCGGTATGTGCACAGATAAGACTGGTAGGATGGCTCAGTCGACCTCAGAGCAAACAACAGTAAAGCACATTCTCAAATCTCACTGTTGCTCACAATACTTGCCCGAATAAAACCAGGATTTCCAGTTTGCCTGCAGTTCTTGCCAGTGAGACAAACTGCACAACCTGAAATCTGACATGCTGACAGGCTTTTCTTGGCAGAGTCTGCAGCAGGTAGACTGAGTTACAAGGTCCACGTAGCAGGTGAGTGATCTAGTCATTTGCTAATAAATGACTCTTGCGCAATTTGGTCTCTGACAATAAACTAAAGACAGGACAGAGTGTAACGTGTAACAGGGTTTTCTCACTGGGTCTGTTAATTTGTTTAAAAGTGAGTATCTCTGTGTGTGGACGCTGGCCAGTTCCAACTTGAAACTGAGCGACTCAGCTCTTTTTAATAATTCAGTGGTCTGGCTTGGTATGGCGGGGCAGATATCCATTTACTGAGCCTGTACTCCACTCAGGGTTGTTTTTGCCAAACGGCTGGGCTGCTGAACCTGAGGGGAAGCTGGGCAATGCAGGCTGAGGCTGCCCTCATAATCTGTGTCCTGCTGGAGTAGACTTTCACCCTGCTGTGATCACGTCTAACACCCTGTCACTCTGTAGCTAAATGAGGTAATCACGCAAGACATGATTGCAGCTTTGGCCAGGGACCTGACACCTCTCCCACACTGGATCCTTGTTCACTTTGTCCCAAACAAATCCAAGGCTTCACCTTCTCCTGCCAACCTTTGTATTCTATAGAAACATTGTCAAGACAGGAGGAAAGAGCAGTGATGTTTTACCTCAGTCCTTTTGAGATAAATTGATTCCAGTAAATTTTACTGTGCTGTAAAAGTCAACCACCTGTGGTGTGTGCATGTATGTCGCTTCTGAAGCTCATTTAAAGCCAAACGATTTCATCGAGTAAATATATATCACTTGATGCTTGCAGTCCTTAGCTGTTGTCCAACCACCAGCTTCTCTCTACTCTGAGAAAACAAGAAGCAGCACGTCTGGAAAAATCCCAAGATAAAGTTATCATCTGATGAATGTATAGCTACAGAGACATGATTCAACAGGTAAACAAGCATCACTGGAGGTCAGATAAGGAGCTCTGGACATCAAACATTACTGTGTGTGACAATCATATCATAGGTTGTGCTCTGAGGCAGCACTTATGGAATGTTCCTGAGAACAAACGCAAAAGCATCAGAGTTTATTTTAGTGGTAAACATGAGCTGTGCATGTCCAAGTAGTCTGTTAGATGACCAGAACAAACAATCTCTGTTCACTCATAAATTCTCATGGGTCTTTTTGCCCTGAGGATGCTTATTTTGAGAAATTTGAGAACATTATGTACAGGGAAATATTCACACACTAAAATGTTACATACCAAAACAACCACAGACAGTAAAATATTAACTTCTACCCTTTCATATCCATCCTTCTCCATTTACTGTAACTTCAAGGCTCACTCAACAAGGTTCTGAGAAAAAAATTGAACAATTTGTCACAACAACAACACAACAAAGATAACAGTCCCTTCATGTTAGCCACAGTGGCTTCAAGTGATTGAGTGATGAAGGATAGCAACAACATGATGCTCACATGTGTGTCAGGGAAATAAAGTTTCCATTCAAGTAAAAACACAAATTAAAACTACTTCATGAAAAGTCAACCACTGACAGTGACAGAGGACAGAAAATCTACTTTTCTTTGTTTAATTGTCTGTATTTAATTCCTTGTGATATTCAACCCTTGCTCTAGTCACTTTGCAAAGTCACAGCACAAGTTGAACAGTACTTACAGGCGAATGTTGGCTGAGCAGTGAGGTCTCCTCAGTATGGAGGGAGAGAGGAAGTGAATGAAGAAGAAGGAGGGAACCGCTGCTGCTCTTCTCTCCCACTCCCTCCCTTTTTCTCTTTCTCTTTCACTGGCCAACAGGGTGTCTTTTATCTTTGGTGAATGATTCAGCGTGGGTCTGAATGTTTGACTGAGTGTTTGTAGGCGTGTGTGTGTGCATATGTTTGCCCGTTTGTGTGTGTGTGTGCGTGTGTGAGTGAGTGTGTATGAGCACACACTTTAGAAGTCATCAGGGAGAAGGCACTCAGTAATAGTTTCCATCCACAGCTGGAAATAATAGAGATTCCCATACAGGCACAGGCTCGGTGACACCGCCCTCCAGTGTTTTATGCACAAAGAAAGAGGAGGCGATTTCCAAAGCCACTGCAAGAAATACGCCTGTCTGACATATTATAATAGCATGATCTATTCACTGTGTTAGGTATTTAGCTGTTGTGTCTGTCACAATTAAAGAAAGAACAAAAGACAGTCTGCATGTGCCAAATGGTTCTGTGTTGCTCACTTGTGACTTGGCAAGGTTGACCTGTACGTCCAGGAAAGAGTCTTACACTGTGAATTATAAGTATAAATGTATATACACACATATGGTCCACATGCATGCAAACACTTTAGAGTTTTACGATTTCTGTGTTCTGTTCCTGTACCAGGCCCCACTTACTCACCCTTACCTCAAAGTCAAATGTCCACAGTGTCATCATAGTGGATCTGCTGTCATTCTGTTACAATAGTGCATGTGTGCAGCTTCCTTTAGGCTCCTGCAAGGTCATTTCCCACTCCCATGTTTTGTCTGCAGACGCCTTCTGGTTTCCTGCACCCAGAGTCTAGAAGCAGCTCCCAGCTCTGCCATCCAGGATAAATATTTAACAAGCTGGCTGCTAGATCAGACTCCAAAGGTCATGCCTCTGTCACTGTCTGGAGTCCATCTTCAAGTCAGATCCAGGAGATCTAACTTGAAGACAACTTTGGGTTATTTAACATTTGACATACAATATTAGACCAGTAAATGGATGTTTAGTTTTTGATACATACTTCACTTTATTACATCTCAGAAACAAGCTGCAGATAAAAATACATCATTTCTTTTGGCAGATTTGACCTGTTCCATACAACTCATTATTATTATTCTCATACGTCACTTTACATACTTTGCTTTGCAGTGGACAATAATATAATAAGCAGTACTACACTGCCTCTTAGTGGTTCTAAAGGGAAGTGCATGGACTGAATGGAGTTTAGATTTTAAGCATGTTGTCAGTGTCAAGAATCAGAAGCCACCAATAGAAAGAAAGAAGTCTCATCAAACACTAATCAAAAGTAGTACACAGTAAAGGACAGTAAATGAGGTTTATATACAACCATTATCAGTACATATCAACTTAAAGATAACATTTACATCCAATATGCAAGTTAATGCAATGCATACATTTTAGAAACGAGAGAAGAGGTATTATTAAACCATAAGATTAAATAATAAATGAATTAGTTACATCAGCACCAATATATTAGAAATGTTTCTTTCGACTGTTCCCTTTCAGGGTTGCCACAGTGAATAATGTTAAATTTTAAAAATGGCTGTATGATGCATTTCAATGCGTGTGTGATATGTGACATTTATATGAAATTTAAACATGTTTGTCTATAAGATACATTTCACCAGAGGTGGCAAGTAACAACATACATGTACTGCATTTTACTTTTACTTTTAAAAGAGATTTTACTTACATTTTATGTTACTTTTACTCCACTACAGTTTGGAGAGAAATATTGTACTTTATATGTTAATATATTTTACTGCTTTACTTACTTTTTGTAGATGTAAATTGTTAATGCAAAATATAATCAAACAATAAATTATCTACTAATCACTTGTCAGTAAAGTGGTTACAATCAGCTCCACCTTTACCAGCTGTTGTTTTTGTGTACTTTTTCTTGAGTCAGGAGGAAAACACAGTGAATATTCCGGTTACAGTGTAGAAAAACAATAGTTGCTCTCATACTTTTATTGAAGTAATCATGATTACATCTGCAAAACATTCTGTAGCCTGTATGTCACAGAAAAACTAAAGAGATAAGTCATTAATGTTGTTTGTCTTGTCTGAGTGCAAAATTTCCTTTCCTTTATTTTTAATGCTGCCAGTTGACATTGATTGTGACGTGACTGTATTCACTGTTGTGTTTATAAAGAATTTCTTAATTTAAATACATTCAGAAACTCAGTTCAAACTGAGAGGAATTAAGTGATTTTGTCATACATTCATATACTATGATTCAGGTATGGTAACACATGTCACTAATAACTGAGAATAAAAAGGAAAACCGGCATTGCAACAAACAGGAAATGAACATTATAAATAAATAGAGCGTGTCTGCGCAGACATACCCCACAGTATAGCTGAAGCCCAAACCTGTTACTTTCATACTGCATATTTTTGATATACTGTAAATGACAAAACCTGTGTTTAAGATTTTCTATGAGGTAGATTAAAGGAGCAGAACGATGTGAATATGTCAGACAGGAGGCGAGATCCAGCTTCAGTGTTCTTCAATCTACATGTATCAGATCAGCAGAAAACTAATCTTCTATTAAAATATGGTATAATAGAGTTTAGAAAAGTAATAAATGTGTAAAGGAGAGAAGGTGCTCATTTAGTGTATCATCAGCCATATTTGTTGTTCAAGGTTAAACTACAGGTTTGTTATATCCACTTTTGTTAATCATTTGCTTTAGCTGTGATGATAAGTTTCGTATTGATGGGCCCTTTATGGCTACACTGTAAACAAGCAATAACAAACCCAGGTGACTGTGACAATTTCACATTTGTGAAATCTCCTAGGGATGTGTTACACAGTAGTTGCTCATTACAATAAAAAAACAACAACACTGCATTCACATGAAATCACATCACAGTCGCTTTATTAATTCAATATTTCTTTAATCAGTAGTTTATATGTAGTGTGACTGTGGGTGCTGGTGATTTAGGATTTCTGTTGTGTATAAATATTTATTTTAATTATTTAATTATGTGCTGGCAGCACATAAGAGGAGCAGTTATGAGCTCCAGGGTCAATGGTTCGACTCCTATCATCTACTGGCAGCAGCACAGAACAATTTTACCAAGGGGATCAATAAATTATGTCATAAATATTATTCTATTTTTATTGTTTTTATTATAAGAACTCAAAGAATCCATGATCGAAAAATACAAATATATAATTTTCAGTCAAACTGTAACTTTGCAAATATAGAACTTAATTGAACACATTTTTACATCAATGAGGCAAAATACTGTACATTGTACAAAAGATTTATATTATATTAAATAAGAATACAAATTATATTAAATTATATTGTTATTAAATCAATTATTAAACTACTTTACAGATTATACAGTGAGTACATTTAAGTCATAAATTGTCCTGCAGTTTCTCTATCCCTTTCCTCTTTATTTTACAAGATGAGAAAATAATCCAGTTCAGGATCTTCAGATCAGAATCACGTGAAACATGATGCACATCTTCAAGAAAAGAGCTGAATGAACATGACCAACATTTCTGGCTGGGTTTAAGTCAGTTGGGCCACACAGCAAACCTCCCCAACCACATTGCTGCTGTAATAGGACATATTAAGTAGACACTACTCATAGTGCTTTTTTATGACAGTCACTTTGTAGCTTGTATTTTGTGAATCCTGCCTGGTGTCCTGGAGCTTAGATTGCCTCAGAGACAGTCCTCCCCGCCGGTGATGGAGCTCTGATCTGATGCCGACACAGAGGGCAGGTGCCAAACTGCTGGAACACTCTGGAGATGCAGAGTTCACACAAACACCGGTGGCCGCAAGGGAGAGTGATTTTGGCTTGTTTTTCCATGCACACCACACATACATCATCTGTGAAAAGAAGAAAGGAATCACAATTACTAACTGACATCACAGACTATGTGCCATGACAAACATGATCACATTTTGCTCCTCTTTGGTTAAAAATGAGCAAAACACTACAATGAGTTTGTTGAAATGACTCTTACCTGATGTGGCAGGAGAAGAGATGCATTCATTTCCGTAGAGGCTTAAGGCATCAGGAATGAAACCTCTGCGACTGTCAACATTAGGCGAGGTGAGACGTCTGGGAGCAGGACAGGACCTTTTAGTGTAAAATAGTTCCCTCATCTCTGAGCCTGCAGAGTAAGTGAGGCCATTAGACCATTTAATCAGTCGTCCAAAGAGTTATAAGCCAACAAATAAATGAGAACAAGAAAAGAGACAGGAACTTACCCAGGAGGTAAACAGAGCATGTCTGTCCGTAGATGTCTATCATGGCCCACAGTGGCTGGCTGAGGTCCACTCCTGTGAGTAGCTCGTGGCGCCTGACGCTGTTGCTTGCAACATATACAGTGCCACCCTTAGACACCCAAAACTCCAGTTCTGACCCTGCCTGGCAGCAGTTTTCATCCACAGGAGCAGCCCAGTGCCCAGAGCTGTTGGTGAGGTCTGGGATGGCCATGCAGGGCAGAGGCAGAGACCTGGCTGAAGGTGGGACTGTGGTGAAGCCTACACGCAGAGCTCCGTGCCAGTCAAACAGATCTTTCTCCACCCTCAGTCGAATCTTCTCCCTGACCCTCACAGGACGGCTGCTGAACACCAGGCCATTTTTGAACGTGTGCTCCCTCCTCTCTGCAAGTCGACCCCCCTCACTAAGGCAAACCTTGTCTCCCCTTGTCTGACAGTGGAAAGTCAAAGGACCGAGGCAGGTCAGGCCGCACCTGTGTGACGTCTCTGATACAGCAACTGCAAGAGAACAAAAACAGTTATGAATGTAGCTGTGCAAGACATGTTTGCATACAAAGAATTCTTACATCCATTTGTCTCGACTACACGTGCACAATGTGCACGTTTCAGACAATCTATGAGCCAAAAGACAACAAAACAGACACTGCTGTATTTTGTGCATGTATGCTGTTTGGACTATAAAAAGTTAATAAATACATGGAGAGAATTCCTCTTATCACTTATTATTATTTTATATTATTTTATATCTTTTATATTTAATGCTACTAATGAAAACTGATATGATTTTATGGTTTCATTATCAAAATCATAAAAAACGTTCATGAGCTGAGCTGAACTGTAATTTTACAGTGTGTCATTTATGAAAACGAAACTGTACATATATCTTATCACCAAAGCCAGATCCAGCCAATCTTTCTATTTTAAACGGATGCTTTGAAATCATGTGCTGTATTACACACTAAAGTTGATACTGATAACACTGTAGGTAAAATTATAAATAAGCAACTGAGTAAAAGTGAAAGTAGCGCATGTTTATGGGTTCTCTTTTGAGGAACAGGTGTTGTTGATGCGAAGAATAATAACAATTCTGTTGAGCTGCATCTATTTGCGTTAATTTAATAATTAATTATTTTAAAATAATTTTAGCTGGACAAAACATTGGTCTTGCAGACTCACACATTGGTAGCAATACTGTTAAAAAACTAATGTAAGTAATTTACTCATCAGTGATGAGCTGCACATTTCCAGTAAAACATGTACAGTTACAGTCATTCTAAGGTCATAAATCATAAATTCCTGCTATTCATTTGAAGGCTTCCTTTTCCTTTTTCCTTTCCTTTTCCTTTTGCTATTCATCTGTTTTACAATACTTACAATATCTGATAAGAAAAAGGGTGGAAATGAATATTATGTTTCACATAATAATAATCACTCTTAAGACGAATGAGTAAATTTTTCATCCATACTAATAGACCATAATAGAAAATCACTCATTAACAGGAAAAAATTGATTATATATTTATTTTACATCTTACTAGTCCACATGATAGTTTCTGGTTTACACAGCATCATATTGATATTTAAAACATTATTATAAAATACAGTTTAAACATTACAAAGCAAGTTTTCTGTAGACACTGGGAATAAGGAATAAATATATTACCAGAATTATTGTTGCCACTCTTGTTCACCATCTTGAAGAGGCTAGAAGTTGTTTTCTTCGTGTCTTGAGAGAAGATGTGCTCCCTTCTGTGTCTTGTTTCAGTTATCACAACACAGGGGTGTTGGCAGGCTTTAAGACTCGGTGCACATGTACCAATATTTACAAGAAAAGAAAAGAGGGAGGGACTGAGGGACGAACCAAGTTTGGAAACTTACCTGGTGTGGAGAGTAGGTGGGCATGTTGCCAACATTGTTTTGGTGCTGAGATTTCTGTTTCTCTTATGCACCCTCTCTTTACAGAAAAGGGCGGCACTCCAAATTCAAAAACAGTAAAAACATCAACTTACATATTAAACATAAAGAGAAGTTTATTATAATATAGCAACACTGTGTTTAAAGGCAGAGCACCAAGCTCTGAGTAGGAGAAAAGCATTTGTTTTCTCTTTACAAACTCATCTCTTTTAATCAGTAACCTCTGGAACAACAGTGTAAACATAGAGCCACAACGTGAGGTCCTGAGCTATGTGAATTTTACAGAAGTTTCACTTTCCTTATGTGTTACTGTCTTGTGATTATGTATCAAGCTCCAAGGTCATGCAAACACATTTATATAAAGAGTATGTGCACCGAGCGTACAGTATATTAAAAATGCTGTGTTTATGTCAATGATATAAATGAAATTCTGATCTTTGTTATAATTTAATTGCAGTTTTATAATTGTTCTTTATGTGGTGTTGCTTATATTTGATGTCGCAGATGATAAGATATTGCTTACACCTGTTTGCAACCTTTTAAAATGTATGCAATTAGCTTTCATTTGTTAGTAGACTATACTGCAAGATTTTCTTTTAACAAATGCCGTGCTCATATGACCTCCTTTAAGTGAAACACTGGGAAAATCACCTGATTCAATACATCATGGAAAATCCCACCAGAATAGTAGTAAATAACAGATTCCCAACTGGCTGTGTATATTTGAAGGAATATCATACATTGTTAAGTGATGACTGCATGTAAAGTTTCACACAATGCTAGCTGTTCTCCTCTAATTACCAACAATCACATGACTTCCCGGGAAACCCACTGGTGTGTCACCCAGAGTGACGCAACGGAAATGTAAGACTTGGAAACTTGGTGACATGTTTAAACATGTACAAATGATGTATGAGTGTGTAAATTACGTGCTGTATATCGAGTATTTGATTCTAGGCATGAATTTTTATTCGTCATATAATGAAGTGGAATAGTCTAGAAAGTGTGTACAGCTGAATCTGTTTACTGGGACATAATAGGGCACTAAAATAGGATAACAACTTCTCTGAGTTAATGTTAGAGGGACAGAATCAAATGTGTGGTGACAGATTGTATATTAAATTATTAGTTTATTACCAAATAGTATTAAAATATACAATATGTTTATGCCCAATTTCAACTGTGACATTTGTTATCAAAAAAACAGATGATCCAAATGAAACAGTTCTCTAAAGCAAAAGCTCCAATATGTTAATGGGATACATTTATTATACTCTTATCACAATCAGGCTCAAAATATCTTTATTGTCATTGGAACAGGTACAATGAAATTAAAAAATATATAAATATAATTACAAAAGCAAAGGAAAGGATAGTATGAGAAATGAGGTAGAACACAGTCATTCAACATAAAACCTTATTGCAGAAGATGTAATCTTTTGCACTGTACTCGTCAAGTTGCATTGGAAATATATACTCCTGCAACATAAGATGAGAAGTTGGATAATGTCATACAACTGGGAGATACGCAGTAACAGGGTGTTACTGTAGATCTTATTTTAGTTAGGTTGTGGTTATTTTGTAGTGTGTTCTGTAAAAATAAAATAAACAAGGTTTTGTTTCACAAATACATTTCTTCTGTATGAAAGCAAAAACAGTGGAACCCACCTCCTCCTCCAGCCGCCTCTGCTCCACCGCACTTGGTCAGACATGGCAGGCCATCAAAAAATCAACTCGTTCCCACTCCACCTGTTCAAAACACTATTAATCTGCTGCCTTCCAATAAAAGGCTTGGCTCTCACCAAGGAACCAATAGAAAGGCATTACAGCTGTGAGACCCAGGCCAATCCCAGGCTGCATTCTAATGTGGCCTATCTTTATCAAGGTGCCACTCCATTTCAAGATACTGCTTATTTATGATATCTGAGGAGGGAGCCGGCAGGAAGCGTATGTCTCTGGGAGAACACTAAAATCTGTGTCCGCAGGGCTCGACCGAGGTGTCCGACATGGAGCTCTCACACATCACACTGTGGCTGAGAAGAGGTTAAAGGCGAAAGTGAAGAGTTTATCTGCTGCTACACTGTTTCTGATGTCGCATCAACACCAAGGACTTTGATAAAATTGCTTTTGCTTTCAGTGCTCTTAGTTATTTGAACATCTGGGGACAGTGAACGTGATTCCACATCCAGACAACATCTCTGGGTTAAAGAACTTCTGTTGGGTCCATCTGAGGTCATTTGCTGAGTGGATCTTACTAAATGTGTTACTGACAACTGGAGGCTGAGTTATAAACTTTCCATGGATCCAAACATCCAGGGGTCTTTCCTGTTCAACAACAGCCTGAACCAATTCCCCTCGGAGCTCAAGGCACCTGTGTGCCAGTACTCAGTGCCCAACTCTTTCTACAAGCTCAACACGGGTCTGAACAGCCAGCTGCAGACAGGGACGCCCCACGGCATCAGCGACATACTGAGCCGATCCATGGTTGGGATGGGCTCTACAGGAACCACCACCCTTCTTTCCGGATACTCCACCATGGGGGGGTTCAGCCCCTCTGTCACCAGCACGTCCATGTACTATAATCGAGACTACAACTCCTCGCTGGGCGGCTTCTCCAAGCCGGGCACCGAGTGTCCCATGAAGGCTCGCAGTGTGAGCTGCTGGGCAGAGAGCAGCTGTGACTGGAGAGGAGGGAGGCAGCAATGCACCAACAGTGAGTCTAAATACTGTAGACTGGGCTCACCAAGAGATCCTACCTTTAAGTGATGCAAGAAAAGCAGAAAAGAAGCAAAATCACTGTAGTGCATAAACCAGAAAAGCAAAGAGTGGAGCAAATATATTTACTTTATAATTATTTTCTTTATAACAACACTATACAGTGTATATGGTTTTAAAATCACTGTTTTATTGAGTATTGTATCTGAGGAGTATACAGACTTAATATCTAAAAGAAAAAAGAAAAAAATAGAACTAGAACTAACTAATAATATACTATGTCATTAAAATGTATTTTTTTAGATAACATGCATGGTGCATATGATGCCACATAATATTGTGTTTGTTATTGTAGACATTGTACTTTTTAATAAAAGATACAGTTTAATTTTCAGCATTTTTTAAATGGTTTTACATTCAGCAAAAACTGTGGTATTTCAGTAGTAGTAAATTATATTAAAGGACAAATATTTTATATATATAAAATTTATTTTTAATATTTCTAAGGTAGTGGGCCTCTTGGGGACATGCCAGGCAGGAAGAAACACACCAGACCAACATTCAGTGGACATCAGATATTTGCTCTGGAGAAAACCTTCGAGCAGACCAAGTACTTGGCGGGGCCTGAGAGGGCGAGACTGGCTTATTCTCTGGGCATGACCGAATCACAAGTCAAGGTAAAGATGATTTACTGATTTATTGTTGTTTAAAAAACCTGTGATATGAAATTGTATTTGCTGGTATTTTATTTTGTGAAACATTATGCAGCTCTCTGTTCTATAGAAATAAAGTCTATAAATGGTCCAAATGCTCAATCTGTGCCATTATCACATGAGGCAATCAAGAGCATCACCACCACCAACATTCTGGCCTTCACAGTTTTTTCTATCACAGTGGCTGCAAACAAAATGCATCTGTTAAACTGCACAAATGAATTCATCAGGACTTCCACCCACAGACATTAAAACCTGCTTTTGTGTTCAGGTGTGGTTTCAGAACAGGCGCACCAAGTGGAGGAAGAAAAGCGCCTCAGAGCCGAGCTCCACGCAGGTCAGCCACACGGGGCAGGGCGGGGAGGCCTCGGAGAACGAGGTGGAGGACGAGGAGTACAATAAGCCTCTGGACCCCGACTCTGATGATGACAAGATCCGACTGCTCCTGCGCAAACACCGCAGGGCTTTCTCCGTCCTGCGCCTCGGGCCGCACCACGTCTGACACCCTTAATGCAAACACAAACGTTCACCTACACACACTTCACAGCAGGCCTGCATGCTGTACAAAGACTTAGTTTTCAATAGGCCTACAAAGTTTAATCAATGAGCAGTAAGCATGTTCAGAAGAGATCAACTGCACAAGAGCATCAAATGGTTCATTAGTTAAACTACTACTAAGATACTGTAGGTTCTGTGGGGGGCTTATGTCATGCACATTTTTTTGTAAAAACATGAAAACATAAGAAATTACATCCTAATGATGACACTATTGGAAATACTAATAAATACATAAGAGAGCAACCTAAAGTTGTTAATCTCTTCTCTCTTTTTAAACAGGTGAAGTTGTGAAAAGCATAGAAAGATACTTTCTTAATAGATTAACTTAACATACTGAGACTATACAAACATCTTACAATGACATTGTAAAATATCCCTAACCATTCAGGCAAAATTTAAAATTTGATAAATCTGTAAGTAAAGGACAATTATTTGTAATGAATTAGCTTTTATGTGATTAGAGACACTAAATGTGTTACAATGCATTGTTAGGCTTACATGCTTGTGAACCACAGGTCTACAAACTGCTTGTTTATGAGGTGGAAATGCATTTTTATTTACATTAAAATGGTGCAAGGAAGAAATAATGGGAACATTTGTAGAGATTTAGCCTCTCCTCACGTGTCATTATCTGTTATTCCCACATGTACCATTTGTAATTCTGCTAAATGATTAAATTAAATGTGACCTTGAAGGTACGGGATCAGCTTTGTTTTGATTATTGTATACTTACTAAATATCAAACGGGACACTTAAAGACACCTGGATCTTTGCACAATAAAATGTTGTAGATTATTTATCAAACTTGGTTGTCTTAATTGTCGTCCTTTTAAACAACAGAATCAGTAAATGTGTTGTCAGTGACAGTTAAAATTAAATTGCAAGCAAAACGGCACAGGCATTGAAGAGAGGTCCATAGGTCAAAGGTCAAATCCTGTGTGATTTGCTAGTGCAGTGTGGCTTAATTGAAGACAATGACCCCTGCAACCCACTCCAACATAAAATCAATAGCAACAGTTCAGCTCATTGACCATTTATCCTGAGTGAGTTTAGACTCCGTCTGGGCCAGGCTGCTGACATCAGGTGTGGTGATTCTGTCAAAGGGAAAACCGAGAAATGCTGCTGAGATAACCCTGCTCTGGTTACTCATATCAAAGACACAAACTGAAATGAGAACATTATCACCTCCATGAGAGTAGGATGTGTTACAGGACTCCTGTATTAGACTACTTCAGTCTCAGCTAAATGTAACCTAATACTGACAACTGTGTTTAAGTTTCTTTTCCCATTGACAGCTAAAAGTTGTACTTCACCCAACCTTTCAGGTTTATCTGCTTCATGTGAGACACAGCGATTAGGTTGTATGTGGAAATGATCTTTCCCACTGAATTTCACTTTCCAAATCAACAAACAGGATTTAAGTGAATTGTAGTGTGATGAGTGTTGTTGTTACTGTAGGTCAAAACAGTTCATCTTAAAATTCCCAGTTATGTGTCACAACATAGACCACATTTACTGTGTAGTGCTGCACAGTGCTGGTGAAGTCAATAAACAATAACACAACATATTTAAGTGTAATATTTTATTTACAAAAGTAAAATATCACAATGATGTAGTGTTCAACCAGTTCGTCTACAGCTAATACTGGCCTTACAACCAACCACTTAAGGTGTATTATTTACAAACCGTCAAAAGACACATTTGCACCTCTGATTCATAATTTAATCTTGTTATGGCAAAGCTGGCTTGAGTCCCACTGCACAAACATGACTGACAGTTTAAACTTTGTATGACAGTTTAATTTTTGTATGAATACAGTTGCTGTTGTTCCACCAAACTGTGCAAAACAAAAAAAAGTTGCACAAAACACATCATAAATCACAATACGATAAGTAACAAACCACAAATGCATTTAAAAATCCCTCAATTACTCATTATTAAAGCCAGATCAATAAATCAAATTGATAATTCACACGTTAAAATATATTATAGCAAACAAAGCAAAATAAGAACGAAATCCAAAAGCAAACCCACGTGTTACCCATGTGTGCTGTGGGTAGTATGTATACTTTACTGTATATACTTAATATATAAACAATTTTATGTTAGGTTTCAGTGAAGCCATGTGCTCAAAACATCCACACTCCTCAACTAGAGTTAGAGGTAAACACGTGAGGCCTTTTTAAAATTTCTTTGGCCTTATTTCTTTTGGCGATGAAATAAGGTCAGTGCCAAACAGAACAGGGTGGAATAAACAGATATACAGAAAGAATAACTTCCTCCCAGTGATTTCAGAACTGCTGAGTTGTAGATTGTGGAATAAAGCACTTGGTATACATGAAGAGTTGGTACACAGAAGAATGTAAATTATAATTTCAGAGGAGTAAAACACTGCTGCTTACTATATTCATTAATTCAGCTGCTACCACAGCATTCATAAACAGATAAAACTGCTGTAGTTGATCTGTTGTTGCTTTAAAATATAACTGGTCTTTCTGTAGACCAGGGGTAGTCAACCCCGCCTCAACTACCCCTGCACTTACAACTTACTTACTTACAACTGATGGGCTGAACATACGTGACCTAGATGAACAGCAGTGGGTAAAACAGGGAGAGCTGGAAAACAAGGACAGGACAGTGGCCCTTGAAGACCAGGGTTGGCTACCGCTGCTACCCCTGTCTAGTGTCATTTCTATATAATGCCACTATGAAAAGTTTCATACTGTATACTCTACATTTATCAAAATCCATTCCGAAATAAGTTTTGTCATGTAGTCAAGAGATATCAGACCTAGTTAAAGCTGCTGTGCGAGAAGTAGCTACAGTATGAACTGATTCATCATCCACCATCATCAGTGGAGTTTTACCTTTAACAGGACATCAGACCAAACATTTCAGGAGGAAATTGATATAGTGATAATAGCATTCCACTACCGTGTTTTCTGTGGCGTCAAATAAGTGACAGTAAACAACTGAACAAAAAAATACTTGGTCAAAGATCCCATATTTTCAGTTTTCACAATTCAGTTTTTATGCACACTGTGAATCGTGATAACAGTAATATTCTTTTAAAGCTTCTTAGCTAAATGTTACTTATACTGGATTCTGACTGGTTGAATTCAAATGTGTATTTAAAACCTAGAGTGGAAGCTATTCAGTTCAGCTGTTGTAAAGACGCATAATTGACTGCAGGGATTTAATTCATTATTTAGGGACAAAACATTTTTTTTTTTACTCTTCTTAACAACTGTCTCAGAGATCAACAATCCTTGCAGCTTGCTGATAAGTGGGCTGTAGTAAGTAGGAGTCATGCTAATTGCCTTCCGGTAATGGTGCTGATACTGTGGCACAGCTCCAACGATTGTGTGGTGATAGACCTGCAGTAGGCGCAAAAACACACACACACACACACACATCATAAATCACGTGCCACTAGAGGCAGAAGCACAAGAATGAGAGTAGATATGCACTAGGAGATTCCATGTGTTCATTCCTCTGAATGTAGGGCACGTAGTGTTGCATCTTGGCATCTGGACACGGTATCTTCCTGACGAGATAATCAAAAGTATCTAATGTGACTATTGTCACCACGTTAGATGTCTTTAGAAGCCATTCCTAGCAGTGTTTATATGTTTACATACGAATGTGACCTTTTAGAAATGTGACCATAAATTAATCTCTTAGATCACGTCTATTGAATTCAATGTGAAAAATAGCAAACGTACTCTTTAAAAACATGCTAAGAATATACAATGATGATAAAATGAAGTGTGGGAAATGTACTGGAAAACACAAAGGCAAAAGTTAGCTGTTGTAGCACTTGATTGTGTGTAGCTCATCATTTTGCAGCTTTACGAAGAAAAACCATCATGAAAAAGCAGTTCATCCTTAGAAAATAAATTTAAAAGGCAGCAAAACAAAATCATGGCAGTAAAAATGCCAATATGCTGTCCAGCACAACGTATGTCTCTCTGGCCGACCATCAAGATGGTAATTAATGAAAAGCGGGCCAGTAAACGCGTGTGTGTGTTTGTGTAGTAGCCACAGTGACAGTGGAGAGGATTCAATAGACATAGATCAGTGAAAGGTGCTGATCGCCTCTGCTCCAACTAGACTGGACACAAAAGAGTGTTTGTGTCCCGTAGGCACTTCATCTTAGTTCATATCTTGACTCCACTGGGCCAGTCTGGGTTATGACTCTCCAGGGAATGGAGCAAGATTACTGTGATCACTCTCACACACTGACTTCCCCCACTGGAATCGCTCCACACACACACGTTCACACTTCTACATGCTATACACTACACACACACACACACACACACACACACACACACACACACACACTGAACTGGCAGATGTTCTTACCACTGAGAAAGATCCAAGTTAATGGTCATTCATCTTCAGCGGGAAGAACACGAAAACTGGCTGCAAGAAAACAACAGAAAACACACTTGAGTTACTCTACACAGCTGGTTTGTTTACTTGCACTATATGCATGTTGC
>JAUBNQ010000028.1:8387188-8397554 GCA_032353495.1 Ctenopoma kingsleyae | reverse complement strand
TATTCAGAGGTCATGTCATTGTTTTTCTCTTAGCTGACCCTCTCTGGTCACAGTGTCCAAGGGGGGTCACAGGAGTCGGCGCACCACATGACCAGGTCACGTGACCTGTGTGAACCCCACAGGTAATAATAAATCAGCTGTCATTTTGTTGTTTGTTTGTTTGTTGTTTTATCATTGACAGAGGATGAACACATGCTGCTGACAGCTGACAAAGAAACACCACTGAGGTGTGGTATTATTATATAGATAATACTGGTGAATTACAATGAGAGTATGAGCTTATAAAACAGGTGAAGAGTTCAGAAGACTTGTTGTCTCTTTGTGAAATGATGTATGCTAACAGTGGAGCCCACTGAAGGTAAAACTTACCTCCTATATCCTCCCGACTAATTATTTCTCTATCAGTCTAACACCATTAAGTATAATCTTCTGGCAGCTCTGCGGTCTGGTGTCGTTTTAATTTTTACTCTCAACTAGTCTACTTACATTGTCAAAGAGTGAGCCGACGTTTGCGGTGACGAGCAGCACACCAGCCGACGTTTCCATGTTAAAAGATAACACCTTCACAGACAGTCCGAGGAAACTCCGCCGCAGCAGCGTCGACGGACGAGCGGCCGCCCAGGCCTCGCAGCGACTCTCCGGGAGCTTAGGAAGGCTTATTGTGCGAGCACGAACCGCGACTTCTCAAAATACACCAACATCCCCCGGGTGAGACGGTCTTGCTTCGGGCGCAACCTGCGTGCTGATGGCGGGCTGTCGTCTCAGGTCCTCACACGAAGGAGCGGCGCTCATATCCATCGTCGAGCTGAGGAGGAGCGCGAAGTTACTCGAACGAGGAGGCTGCAGGCGTGGATTTCCGCCTCCTCCCGGTTAATTGGACTAGCAGCTTCTTACCGGACTAAAGCGGGGCTGGACGGTGCATCTGCTGCATGACAACCGGACCAAGCACTTTCCGACAGTCACTGCTGTGTGTTGTGAACTCCGACGCTCCGCCCACCGCCGTTTGCTTTCAATTACCGTCTTCCTTGTGTTATGTCAGGTTTATGCAACTTTATGACCGCTCAGTAAAACGACGCAGCAGTGACTCCAAAGTGTAAACTCCTCTGAAGATAATCCCGTCGAATCTGAGAGCCGAGGAAACCTGTTGATGGCTTCTATTGGAAAGGAGTCATTAATTAAAGGACTTTATCAACATACATTTTGAATATAATAGCCTATTACAATACGTTGTAAGATTACATACAAACGCATGGGAGTGCTCACAACGGACCGATTTACAGCAGGCAAACCGTAAAACTTACTCAACAGGGTGGCGCTCATCTTTATCTGTGACTTTGCCTTAGGTATGTGACTATCACTAATCCATGTTGTCACTTTTGCAAATGCACAACTCGTGTAAAGACCTGCACCAGCAGAAACTACTGTAGAAGTGTGATCAGTTTTGTTTTTATGGGCATAATCTACAGTTTAGTCTTATTCTCTAGAACAGCCTGCAGTCATTATACCAGCAGAGTAAACACAGCTACAGTAGCTTTCTCTTCAGCCAGTGGACCGTAGACTGTAAAACTCTTGTTTGGAGTAGATGGATCTGTGCCATCTCCCCGTCTGAGCTCCAGCCCAGGGTAAAGCAAAGACTGCTTTGGGTCTCCATAATGCTGCTATTGAACTGTTCAAGCATACCGTGGTTTACACAGGCAACCTTTTGAGCTCCTCTCCTTGCTTCCTCTCACTCCTCCACTGAACACTATGTGCTTTATTAAACAATGTTAACAGAACCATTCAAAACTACTGCAACAGAGATGCAAAAGACTGCTGCCATGTCCACCAGCAGCTTGGAAACACAGCTAAAGGGGAAACACTCTGAAAGGAGACAGGCAGTTTATTCCAGCCACAAGAGGCCTGGTTTTTGGATGAAGTAGCTGTAAAGCAATCAGCACTACACACCCATGGAAATAGGTGCCATTTAGATTAGATCTGAAAATATGACATGTTCAAAATAAAACTCTCAATCATCACAGCAGATTGTGTTATTGTAGCTTTGTGCCCACTGGACAATAAATCAGACAGGAAATGTTATGTTGAGTTCTGGCCTGCCTGCCAAGAATAGCAAAAACAAACAAGAGCTAATTAAAGCTGTACAGTTTTTCCAATTCTAAAATACTAAATAAAAATGATTTTATTTTGGAAAATATTTGCCAGTAAACACAAAGAAAAACTCTCATGAGACTGTCTAAAATGGGAGCTCATTGGAATTTATGTTGCCTATTCTAAAAATGTCAAATTTAAATAATGTTTTGCCAAATGTGTATTTTATTCTGCAGAATTTCTTGTCCGAGTCTCTACAAAATCTTCACATTCATCTCCAGCTATGTCTGCAGCTTATGGTTCCATCTGCATTTGTTTAAAACCCCTTTGTGGTTCCACAGTAAGACGCCTAATATGACAGAGGAGACAGTGGAAGAAGAACAAAACAAACCCTGAGGTCAAAGGTAGAGTGACATTCTTTAACATTTATTTTGATGAACAGATTTGACACATAATTGACTATCCCTGATAACAGCAAACTAGAGGGATGACAGCTTCAGGGAGAAATCCCAAGGCTGCCCACCATGTATCTCAACTCCCACCTAATGGGGAGTCCAAACTACAGCTGCACCCTGTCCCTCTTTGAAACCTCACTGAAGAGGCTGCCAAGTTGGGGAAAGATCACTGTTAAAGGGGGAAACAAAGACAGAAAGACTTTTAGAGTTCACTTTAAATAAATTATGCAAGATTAGTCATTGCATATGTAGGAAGCCAATGAAATCATGATGCTTGATAGAACTGTGTATGAGCTAATAGTCACCATTTGACATGGTCATTATCCTACCTGTGTTTGAGGTTTTAAAGGATAATGCTATAAGCCTCCCAAATAAATTTGTAGTGAATGGACTATAAATTTGTTTGCTCAGTTACGGTGCATTATTAGTTGAGGAATATTTGCATCAATCCATAAAACCTCCATATGAGTAACTGTGCGTACAATTTCCACTTCATAATGTGTGTATTTACACATTCAATGGGAAAAAAAGAAACAACATCTGCAACATTGACTCCTACAGTGACCACATATGTTGATACAAGTATTAAAGGGGCGAATGTAGCACAATCAGCTATGAACCCGATTCCTGTGACCCCCCCCCCTCCGATGGTCACGTGTTGAAGTGTCCCTGAACAAGACACTGAATTCCAAACGCATGGCACCTTAAGGAGGCAGCCTGTCCACAAGAATTTCCCCAAGGGGGTTAATAGTATCAACCATCATTATTATTAACATAAAACACAAAGTTTAAAATACATGTGTTTTTTTTCTCTTGGAAAAAGCCCATAAAAATATCTGAAATGTAACAAAATCTGGCACTGTGCCCTAGATGATGGGCATGAGCCAGTCACGCGAAAATCTGTACAGAGTGACAGGTTTTAGCGTAAGAACACACTTGTTTCTATTTACAATAACTCTTCTCCCAGGTATAATCAGATCTGTAACATTAGCACAGTGTGACAAGAACATGACGGTAAAATGAAAATAAAAAGTTAAAACCAAATCAAACAAAGACAGGAACCAGTGATAGATAAAAATACAAGTTTCCCTCAAAAAATAGCCATCAAGGAAGACAATGTTCCTTTTTGGTAGAGAACCTTATTTTCATTTCTACTGCAGGCGAGGCTTCAGTCAAGCTATTCCAACAAAGGGCAGCAGACTCAGAATGACCCATAACAGTGATGCAAACTGAACATGCCAGGCAGAGGCAGTGACCGAGGAAGCCAAATGGACTACTATTGACATCAGAGAGGGAATTTTCCAGTCCAGGAGCTCCAATAAAGAGAGAGAGCCCTCCTGAATGCACGTTTAGTCAGAAGTGGCCGTCCACCTCCACACAAATCCTTCAGGAGCGACTGCGATCCTCTTGGGTGCCAACTAGCATTTTACTGTACAGCTTCTGCTGCTCTTCTTTAAATGTATCTTTTACCTTTGCTCGCTTCAATCCTCCGTCCCTACAGAAGAGTTTGAAATGACAACAATTATTGATGTAGTGGACAATTAATAATTGTAATAATTAAAGGTTTTATCATTAAATGACATGCAGACCACATCATAACCATTTATGACTACACCAGACTTGACAGAAACCCCTGTACACTGCAATACAATACTGTTTTTCTAAACTATCTCTTAATATTAGTATAATTATACTTAACAGCATACAGTGCTGTGAAACACATCAATGCTTCAGTCCTTCATACAAATTTTAAAACTACACAAAGATAACACAAATAAATAGTAATTACGTAAGCAATGATATGTAAGACTCCAGTTGTCAGTTACCACAAACACTTGAATTGCAGTTGTTGCTGCCAAGGAGGGCAATTACTTTTTCATGGGCAGGTTTGGACAGCGTTTCCCTTAGAAAATCATCATATAAAAACTGCACTTTGTATTTGTGTAACATTACATTTTGTTTCATGATCTGCATCATTTAAGTGGGACAAATGTGCGCAAAAATTTAAAAGAAATATATCAGGGAGGCTACAAATGCATTTTCACAGCACTGTAGGACTGTTAGTTTAATTTGACTTGTTCATGAAGAAATAGCACAGGTATAATGGACAACGTAAACAATGGTGCTGACTGGTTAAGGTGCCAGTAACATACACTGTGCAGGACCTTGGACCCAGCAAGCTAAAATAAAAACATGCAGCTAGGATTAGTCTCATTAGATACACCCGTGATCAAATCTGTAAAGTCAAATAAAAATGATCAATTATACCGCATAGCCAAGAGTCTTCCTTTGGATAATTACTCCAGTGACTCCAGCACAATGAAGATAGCGGATTACTAATACACTGAGTGACCAGGGCTGTGTCTGAAATCACTCCCCATTTACTACATAGGGTGTTCGCCATTTTGTAGTGTGAATGTTGAGTGTGAATTCTCATACCCTATTATAAGGTATTGAAAATATCTAACAATGCAACACTATAAATAGTGCACACAAATGTACAATGGGTGAACAGGGACTGATGTGAGACACAGCACAGGTATTTTCCATCAGTGGAGTTTTTCTTCTCTGATGGCACGGACATATTCAAAGACAGTGCCAGAATTCATCAAGCTTAAATTATATAACAGCGGTTCAGGGAGCATTAGACATCATTTTCAACTCTAGTGAGAATATTTGGGATGTGCTGACTTTACACAGCGGTCCAATCCCATCATCAATACAAGATCTTTGCAAGAAACTAATCTCGTTCTGGGCAGAAATAAATGTGGGGATATTGCATAAGCTGGCATAAACAATGCCACAGTGAATGCAGGTTGTATGCAAAGCAAAAAGTGGTCTAAAAAATATTAGCATGTGACATTTCTTTTGGCCAGACAGTTATATGTTTGTTATGTTATGTTTTTATTGATTAACATTTGTATTGACCACATTCCTCAGTATTACAAATATTACTAGTTTACCACAAAGCAGATATGTGGTAAATATGTGGCACTATCATACATTCTGCTACTCTTTGCAAGTTCAGAGATATTGTTGAAGTTATTGCTAAATACTGAGAGTTGCATTAACCTCTCTTTTCTCTTCTACATTAAGTTGCACCACTTCACTCACTGTCTTGTTGAAAGTCCAGTGCAACTACTGCAGTGACCTTTTTATGAAGCTCAAAGTCAAAAACTCTCTATGATAAACAAGATCTGGTATGTTTCTAGCATTTAGCTGCAATGTGTATGGTGAGTCAGTAAGACCAGTAATTGGTATTAGTTAGCCTTTTCATAGCTGACATTTTAACTGGTCATAGCATTAAAAACTTCAGAACCAAGTTAAATTATACTTAATTATATATGATACTGCACCTGTATAACCTAAACTGAATATGGTCTTTACTAATATTTTTGATTACATCTGTGCTTTTTCTGCAATGACAAGTCAAAATAAATAGTCTCAACTTACCACAGGAGATCGACCAGTCCCCCTTGCCTGGCTATGGCTGCCTTTACACGATTGGCAAACTGCACAGCATCCTCTCCCTCCTGTTTACATAAATACATGAATACAAACACATTCAGTGTCGTTCAGTTGATCTATTACCCATATAAGCCGCCATAAATAATTAACATTATACTGAGGAAATGGTTCAGGTATTTTGAAGCCTTATAACAATATTTATGTCTATATATGTGTCACTATGTCTTGGTTGCACTTATGTCTCTTCCTGAGATATTCTCTATCAAAATTCATCCAAAACTGTAAGTAAATTAAGTAAAGTCCTTGTTTCATGAAAAAAAAATGCACTAAAGTTCAGCTGAGGCTAAAATTAAACTTCAACAGTCACTAAGCAAAATGACACCAGTGTCTATTAATAAATAAGACAAATTCCCTCTTTGTCCTATACTGTCCTGCATAATTCCTTCCTTGATATCTGCAGTGTAGGAATGTCTTCTACCAGTCATATTTAGATTTGTGCAGAACAGCTCTTTACATCACAAGCTGGAAACACAGTACATTTGGAAACAAATCTTTACTTAGAAGATTCTGTAGCTGGAGTGTTTTTTTTATGTCTGTGAAAATCTGCTCTGGCAGTGTTTGGATTAACTTTGTGCACTTTACTTTTTTCAAGTTACATCTGCAAAAATTTTATGTTTGTATTTATTTATATTGTTTTGACAGAAACAATTGATGTCTTGTTCCACAGCAAATAAATATCTGCTCTCTGTTCTTTTTATAAATCAAACAAAGGATCAGGGGCACATGAGTGTCTAAGATGTTGTAAAAGGACATGGAGATTGCATTGATATAAACAGCTCAACTAAGCGGCAGTGTAACAATAACATACTTGTCTCAGTTCTACAGAGAGTGTGTACAGAGACAGACTAGGAAATTAGTTATATATTTAAGCTTATTCTATCTTCCTTATCCATTTATTCTGATACAAAAATACATGTATCACCATTTAATGTGAAATCCTTAATTTAGAATCAACAATGTACAGTTGTATGACTTCATGTTTGTACTGCAAGTTTATTTTATATTTAGATCTGTATGTTTGATTGTCATGAACTAGGATTCTGCTGATCAGTCCTCATTAGCCCTAAATAAACAATAATTCAAAAACTAAACAAAAAAAACTACATAAGTGTTTAATGTAACAAAACAATCAGCTCTGCCAATATATTGACTGTTTAATTTAAGGAAAATAAATTTGATTGAGTTAATCATGGACTCTCACCTCTCTAGACATGGGAGGAAGGTACCACACGCTACAGACAATGGCCCAGCTGCTCATCATGCGTAACAGGTAGTTGACCATGCCAAATTTGCTGCTATTCCAAAACGCATCTCCAAATCGAGGATCATACTGCAGGGATCAATCAAACCAGAATCAATCAGAATCAATATAAGTATTATTTTGAACAAACTGTTCAAAAAATAAATAAATAAAAATAATAAACCAAAGAAAATTGTTACTCTTACCTTAATAGCCACAGGGTAGACTGTGGCACCAATCTCAAAACTGCCCTTCTTGAACATCATAACTGATGTATTGTTAATGCATGTACCTGGGGATATATGGAGTATTTATATTATATTATATTATATATACACACAACAGAGACTTTTGGAGCCATGTAAATAAGATGACAGACATTATAAACTGTACCAGATCACTGAACACACTCACCTTCTGGGAAAATGAGAATGGGCAGTTTTGATTTATCTTCTACGTGGTCACTCAGTCTGCAATACAAGAAGCATACAGGTTATTAGTGAAAATCTCTTTTTGAGCTTCTTAAGACACAATTTAAGTTCACATATGTTCTGACTGAGTTTTCTAAAACTATATTTTAAAAAGTAAAAAATATATATATAAAAACAAATAAGTTGAAATGCTACCTTTTGGCCACTAGATGTCTGTCTTTGACTTCTGAGCGTTCAAACCAAATGTGTGGGCAGGCCTTTACCATGGATCTTTGAATGACCCCCATCAAACCACCATGAATTTGGCCAACCTGACACAACACAAACATTTGCAAATAGCATCACATGCATTTCTCAGACAATAGCAGCATAGAGAAAGTATCAGTGTTTCATAGCTTCCTGCTAATTTGTAGTATAGTTACCATAGCGTAGCAGCCATCACTGGCCAGGATGATGACATCAATAGGCGAGGTGTGGTTGGCGACACAGATGCCACCATTCTTGGGTTTATTCTCACTGAAAAAGTGGAGATGGGAAGATTGTGAATCACTGTATCATTTATTTTTAAGAACTGAAACAATGTTGAGTGCAGCAGCAAGTGTCAAAGACAGGGCAATGCAATCTGAATGAAGTCAGAGAAATTTGGGTACACTTTGGTTCGCTGTCTCTCTCAGTCTTTCTGTGACAATGCAAACCACTTTAAAGGTTTGACTCGCATAGCATGCAGGACCCTGAGACCACATTCCAAAGATAGAATTACAATCTTAAATAGCAAGCAAGAGCTACACTTTCTGTGTCACTTATGTATTTATAACCCCAGGATAGAGAGGTATACTTGTTGCAACAAGTTAGGCCTTGATGGCAGACATATAGAAAGCAAAAACAAATAAAAGAGGTATTCGTCTCACCTATGACTTTTTCCTATATCAACCAATATATGGTCTCTCTTCAATTTAAAAGAGAAATTCAGTAAAGAATACACGTCCTTACAACAAAACAACACCAGCTGTTATATACTTCAGCTTTAGATCAAATAAGCAATGCATCAACTTCCTCCTTTACATCCTCTTGCATGTGCCATCCTCTCAATAAAAACTCACCCATTTAAGTTAAGTTCCTCTTAGATTCTTACTTTGCCATATTTAAATAAAAACCAACACCATCAACATACACTTAACACAAGTCCACAATCCTCTATCTATTCAAGATACCGATACTTGCATTTAGAAAATGGCTTTGTTAATTCAGCAGTTCCAAACATTGTGTTTTAGGTTTTTAAAGTATAGTACATTACACAAGTGGGTTGTGTCTTGGCTTTGACTGTAACAGTGCATTACTGACTGCGGTTCTATCCTTCACCTAGGCCCATAATAACTGCTGCAAAGAACATGACTGTAGACAGTGTGACTAGTCTCACAGGCACCCTCCCTTTCATACTCGCGCTCTCATTTGGGTGCTCACATTGCTACTGCTAACACACCCTGGTGTGTGATCTGCAGAGATAACTCTTCTGTCATTACGTAATCTCACACAGACCCCTCTTCTGTCATTGCAGAGGGTCTGCAGTGGATCATGTTTGCAAACGAAGAATGATGGAACCTTGTGAGCGATGAGCAGCATTTGAATGGCTTGGGTTTTTACGTGCTGGATTCAAACTTATGATACCTTTACATAAACATTTAAATGTCATAGTATCTGGAAAGCTAGTAGTTTAAATTTCTATGCAGAAACTGAAGTTGAGAAACTCTGGGGCAGCAGCATTAAACACTGAAAAGCAATCAACCAGCAGTTGGTAGCACCTATCATGCTGATCTTTATGATAAGCAATGCCCAAACCAGTGGCAAAGCAGCTGGTGGTCATTATAAGGTACCATCAATCTAAATAGCACAACTGAGTTGATAGAAATGTGTCAGGCAAATTCAAGTTGTGAAAATAAGATGCACAGTACCGTATAAGAACTGGAACCTGTGTATAAGGAGCCTTGTTCTAAACCAAAATGTGTGTATTTAAACTATGTGCTTTTAAGGAAATGGTCTGGCTGCTGTGGTCTATCACTTAGTTTCCATTTTTGCTGACATACTTACCACAGGGCATGTGATCTGTCCTTCTTAATTACGTTGCTACAATGTCTCATGAATTTGCATACAGTGTTTCCCAAATCTACGTCTGGTTGTGTGTCTCTGTATGTTAGCCCTGTGATAGACTGGCAACCTGTCCAGAGCATACCCCTCCTCTTACCCAGTGTCAGCTGGGATAGGCTCTAGTCACAGTAGTGACCCCAGAGGGGACAAGCGGTTGGGATAATGGATGAAGGGATGGATGTTTCCCCAAATGTGCGCCATCTTCCCTTTTAACCCATCCTTAACTGTTCTGACAGGGAATGCAAATATTGAACTAAGAACTAATATTCTACCTGTGAGTCAAAAACTACTGGGAATGGAGTCGTGGCCAATAAAAGTTACTAGTCACATGTCTGATAGAGGTGAGAACAGCATACATCCTTTACCTGTCATGGTAGGTTATGATGGCTGTCAGAGCTCTGACACATATTCTGTAGCACATTAAATGGACTTTCTCACTCAGGAAGTTTTTCATCCTACAAGAATCGGCACAAAAATGACATCAT
>JAUBNQ010000028.1:8354513-8371192 GCA_032353495.1 Ctenopoma kingsleyae | reverse complement strand
AATAATAATAATAATAATAATAATAATAATAATAATAATAATAATTATTATTATTATTATTATTATTATTATTATTGAAATCAGTTTAATAGTGTAAAAGTTAAAACACTTTTCAAAACAAGATTTCAAAGTGCTGTACAATACATAATACATAAAACATGCAGTATGTGAGGACAAAGAAGAGCAGAGAAGTGGCAAAAAGTATTTTTTTAATTTCAGCACTGAGTACATTAGCATTTCAAAGCAGTGGAAACTTTTGTAATAATTACACAGCTTCTATCAACTTTGCAGACTATGCCATGGAACATCTACAGCAGCTTTATGACAAAGCCAAGGGCTCTATGGGGAGGCTGCTGAAATTCTCTGTGTTTTATCGCAACCAGCACCCAGACTACTTCAGCTATATCAGGTCAGTAGTGTATTCTTATCTTTTTAGAGTGTATTTAAAACCATGCCAGCAACAATAAAGTGTAATACTGTTTTCCTCTCATGTTTTGGATTAGGAAGGAATGTGGAGGACTGATGCATCCAGCTTTGAAAGACAGCAGTGGGAGTCATGGTTCTCCTATCAATGGCAAACTGTGCGGAGTTTTCTTCAGCTGCAACACAGAGTTTGATACAGGCCTCCCTCCCAAAGACTCCCCATATGGCCCTTTGCGTTTTCAGATCCCAGCTGGATTTCTGCTGAATCCCAACATCTGCCTGTATTTTGCAGACTTCTACTGTATGTATACAGCCTACCACTATGTGGTCCTGGTGCTGGCCCCTGTGGGCTCAGAGGGAGATACCTTCTGTCGCACCCGCCTCCCCATGCTGGACCTGGCCTCCAACCCTTTCCTGACATACACAGCCCCCCAGCAGCCAGGGGAGGAGCCTCTTTACTGCCACGCTAGCGATGTCATCCTGGAGGTGCTTTTCACAGAGCCGGTACATTTGGATCAGGGCAGCGTGGAGCAGATCAGTGGGCATCACCAGCTTAAGAGTCTGACCACAGCCAACGCCAAGAAAGACCCAAGCTGCAAAGTGTGTAACATCAGTGTGGGACGCTGAGGGAGATGCTGATGTAGGACAGACCTGGGAGTGTGTGAACCCATAATTCTAAAAGACACAGTGTTGCACATGACAAAGTAGCTGAGGTCATCGTGTCCTACACACGATGACCTCAGGACACAGTGGAAACAGCCGACTCTCCAGATGTGTGCATGCTGCTTTCCCTCTTCCCTGGAATAGAATAGCAACTATTAAATAGAAGACTCTTACAGTGTGTATCACAGAACTATGTCAGAGTCACAGCTGGAAATACTGGAAATAGGTCCATCCACGGCTGCAGATCAAAAGATAATTTAAAAAATGAAAGCTGTAGAATCCTCTTTTGTCTTTGTGTCATTTTCAGAATATCTTTTTTTTAATCTTTTTTTTTTTTTTTTTGTTATGATGAACAACTAGTTTGATGTGATTTCTTTATTGTGTTTGATACAACCTGGAAGCTGCATGCCCCCTTTAAAAGTTACATTAGGGAGTCAAAACAAATATTTTGCTACTTCTGATTCTCATAGTACTCTTTCTATAAAGTTAGTACCAGATGTACTTTGTGTTTTTATAAAAGACCAAATGTCAAATGTTTAATCATGCTATGTTGTAGTTTTCAGTATCCATGCCAAATACTTAAATTAACTATATACTTATTAGATTTATTATAATCATTAATGACACAGTGTGTAAATGTGTCACTACTGAATTTTACTGCTAAAAATATGGTGCAGTGTGACAATGAAAGCAGGGCCATTAAGTGTGTTGGGATTTTAAACACTGGAGGAAGGTAATGGGAAAGATTGTATCACAAAGGTCCCTGCAAGCTTTGGTTCTCTAAACAGGGCTGAGCTAAGATTAGCTTCTCTCCTGCTATGGGGCTTCGGTTTGTTCTTCCCCAGTAATCTCTGACCTATATGGGAATCCCAGACATGCCCAGTGTGAAAGGGATCCCCCGCCCCCACCCCCACCCACCCTCCACCTGCACAACAGTAATGCAAGAGCACGTGAGTGGCCAAAACGTAGGGTGTGACAATGTAGTGTGCGCTGAATGACAAGATCAACTATTTGATGCTGAACGTGAACTGGAAACTGGAAAAGAAGACTGAATGCAAGAAAACAGACATTTTTATAGAAAGCTGAAATGTCATTTATCAAAATGGAAATACAAATTGAGTGGAAACAATGCAAATGTAATAAAAACATCAACCCCATCTTCCTTACCTCGTCATACCAAGAACTGATTTATTACATGTATTAAATAGGGATCATTTCTGGGATGTGAGTCATGCCCTTTCACTTAGATGTGAGCTTACACACACTGCAATGCTGTAATTCTGTCCATTGTTATTGTCCCAAAAGGGCTCGCTCTGCCCCCCAGGTAAATAGCTTAAACAGAACTCTATCTTCCGTTTGGCATCTAGCACTTTAGGAATGGCAACGTCAAATTCAAAGATGTCTGTCTGAGGCCCTCCGAAGCGTTTCTGCAGGTATGCACAGGGCACATCTTTGTAGCTCTGCCACGAGTCAAAGGTGATGCGCACACGAACATCTTTCTGGAAACTGATGTTCCTAACTCGAACGGTACCTTGGAGGGCCTGTTCGGTAACAGTGCAGTTCTCCAGAATAACCATGCTCTCTCCCAGCTTAGCGCGGAAGGCCTGGAAATCTGCAGAAGGCTGTGAGAAACCCAGTTTGAGTCGTGTTCCTGGACAGCAAGTGCTGACAGTGCAGCAGTAGCTGTCCTCTGTCACGCTTTCCAAACCCTGGAGCGATGGGAGCAAGTCGAGGTCAGACTGCTCCTCTTCATCAGAAAACACTCGCACGGCTGTTAGAGCTAATCCTCTCACGTCAGCGAAAACAACCTGTTTCTTCTTGACTGGGATGAAAACCTCATCATCTAAGTCATCCAAGAAAGGCAAGGGAGGGTGGGTCAGATGAGTTTGGCTCAGGAGGTCAGAGGACAGCTGATCTGAAACTGGAGGACGGATGCAAGGGCGATTGGGTTTCAGGATGGGAACCCAAACATGAGGACACAGCTGTTTACGTTGGTTCAAGCACAGCCTGACGGCAATTTCCACAAGTCCTGCAGACTGGGGCCAACCACCACCAACTGGGAGGACACTTGAAAGAGTTAAACAGTGATTTCAATAAGAAATGGCACACTAGAAGTCTTTAAACTTTGGAATATACTCTAACTGTGCTTTTAATGAGTTGGAAGCTGCATTCTTGATAAAGATTTGAGTAGCGTTGCAAGACAATGCAGTGCACAGCAGCAGAAACACTATATACTTACGTTGTACTGGACATCTCCATACTGCTAGTCTGGTGTTGAGTGATGGGAATCTTAACCTTAGTGTTTGGTTGTAGTTCTAGACAAATAAAAACAAGTATTAACAAACAGTATTTTTTCTAGATTTTGCACAATTAATTAAATACATTAAAAAGTTCTCTTACGTGTGAGTCTGTCAGCTGAAATCCCTCCACCCACAGGAAAGTCTGGTACAACATCCTATTTATACTACATCAGTTTAGATGCAATGCTGTATACTCCACCCTCTTCACTGGGCTGACCAATCAGCTTAATACTGAGATTTTGTGTTTTGCTAGTGTTTAGATGTAGGTACAGTCTCACAGGAGTTTCAAATAATTAACAGCAACACTCTTTAATTTTCACTTACTATGTGCTACATGGTTTGTAGCCTATGTTAGTATTGATCTGTATAACAAACATAGTACAGCTACCATTATGATCAGCTGTGAAAGATTTTTGTGAACCCATGTATTTGTATTGTCACCTCAGACCTGTTGTCCAGTCCTGAAATCGTGATTTCAGAGGTCTAACACATGTACATGTAATTCTACTCTGCATTGTGGAAACTATTCCACTCATCCTGGACTCTATTCTCAGACCTGTCAGTGGACATGGATCCAAGTCCTCTGCTAGCTGGCTCATGTCCTGGAGGGATCACTGTCAGCATGTGTGACGTTGTTGACGGGCCAGATTACTATCCACTCTCAAAATGCCAGTCACCAAACCGAAGAAGCTATTCAAGAGTCTAGTACACACACACACACACTAAATATGTATGTGTGTGTGTGTATGCAGTTACATGAAAAATGCACCAACCATGAAAGCCTTGAACTTATTGAAGTATAAAGAGATAAAACTAACTCTTTACTTTAAACCTCAGAATTTATATGAAAGGGGCTCAGCTGTTCATGTGACTATTTTGACAGTGTAAGCATAAAAAGTCTGGAAAGATGACTTAGATAATCAAATAACAATGCTAGTTGCTTTTTATTTGATAAAATATTGAATTATATTTTTCAAAAATCACTCATTTAAAATGTAAGGCTTTATTTTTCATTTTTATATGAACAACAGCATTCATGAAGTCTAAATGTCCCAGTAATTTCACCCTGGTTGCTGGCATCAACATACTTTGTATACAGAAACAGTGTATTGTTGCTAATCTCTTAACAACACTGGGTCAGAGGATTTGATATTAGCTATTAGCAGTGCAGTTACAGAAGATAACAGCCAGTTGACACATAGCCCAGTTCAACAAAGTCCACAACCTTATTAGTTCCTCTGCAATTTGTGTGAGAGCAAATTATAAGCAGTGGTTGCTTCTTCTGCACCTCTTATATAACAATGATATTATTACAACAACTATGTCTCAGAAAAGACAATGTTCTACAAATCATCTTAGGATGAGATTAAAAACAAACAAACACTGTAAAGCATACGAAAATACTGGATTGAGTCAAGATGAGAAAATGCTAAGTTATCTGAACATAACAACAAGATTTATATTATTTCTAATGACACTGTTAATCTCTCTCTCACACACACACCCACCCACACACAAACAAGGATCAGCCCCTTAGGATACTACGAGTTTTGATTCCAAGTGAGCTGATGAAATTTCACCTTCAGGTCATTTGATGTGTCCTGTTATGGAGCAGCAGAGAAAAAGTCCAAAAGTCATCTGGATACGGTAACACAATGAATGATGAATCAGCAAATTAGACAGAGTCTTAAGAGTCTTTACAAGTCTCACAAACCAGAATACATTATAATTATATAACCAAACATATGTTGTGACATGATTAAAAAGATCCAAAAATAACACCACAGCACTGCAACACAAGCTGCATTAACAGCCTTCACTTCTCACTACTAGTGACCTCACAATTTCTACTGATTTAATAAGCTAATCCTGACAGCAGTAAAAAAAAGAAAGATGCTTTTTCAGATGTGATCTAAGCAGGATAAATTGCCCAATCCTTAGTAGTGCTCTGTAGTTAAAAGGAGTAAATGCTCATTTTATGATCTCCTGGAGACAAAGCGTTCATGTCATAAGAAGAACCTGTAACAAAAAAAACATTAGTTGTATTTAATTGTAAACTCCTGTTATGGGATATAATAATAGTAATATATCCAAATTCAACACATTGTCCTCCTTAACAGAGACACTTGCATAATTCTGTTTACCAAGATACAATAAACACAGCAAAAAAAGTGAAAGCTAAAAAAAACAAACACCCAGATGTCAGTGCATAGCAGTTGCTTATGTAACATCTGCAAGTGAATAAGCAAATGTCTGTACAAGAGGGTGTGGGGGCAGTAGTGAGTTAATAAAAATGATGACACAGTCAAACTCATTGTTACTTACCCCCACATTCAAATTAACTGCACAGCTCCACTTGAAACAAGTGGTGCTATGGTCCGATAGCGCATTAGATGCTGAGAGCCTTCTTCAAGATCCACAACATACTCTCTGAAAGAAGAGACAGAACAAAAAAATGTAAACATACAGACTGTGAATATATAACGTAACACTGCCACCTACTGGGATTTGAAAACAGTGAAACAGTGACTAAACGTGCCTCTGATCATCTGTCTCTGGCTCGACCAAGATGTTTTCCTGCCTCTCCTTCACGCGCAGAAACACAAAGGAATCCAAGCAGGGCTCAGGAACTGGGTTAACATTACAATATATGGATTTAGTGATAATGTCAGAAGACATGCCATCATCTGCCAGTGCAGGCTAATGGCTGTGTTCTGCATGCACATGAGTCATTCAAGATCATACAAATAGAAAGAGAAATTATAGTAGAGTTCACCTGCTTTGAGCATATCCACTGTCTGCAAGTTGGGGGGCATGCGTTTCAGTGCAACAGCCTTCAGGTAGGTTTCTGTGTTAGCGTAGTACCTGTGTACGAGTATGAACATGTTTTTAATGGAAAGTCACAGAAACAGCACAACTGACCCAACATCATACTAGCATACTCACTCTTTGGCAAAGGCAAACTCCTCAGGCGAAAGCAGAGACGGATCTCCCTCACCTCGAGACTTTTCTCTCTCCAGCACATGCGGGAAAAACTTTTCAATCTAGACATGCGCAGCACAAAGATCAGACCAACAGGCACAGAGTGAGATGAGAGCTTTGTTTTGCACAGTGTTGTTGACCTGACTGACCTTCTGAAGACGGGACCGCAGGTAGCTGCTGAGAACAAAGCGGATCCTGTCTATTTCCATGCGGTGGACGCTGGCCTTTGTGTCACCTTTCTTCACCCGCTGCAGGTTGGCTTCCTGTTGGTATAAAAGTCAACATGGCTTTATCCAGCCTAAGCTACAATGATGAGAAAAGCAACAAATGTGGGATATTTTGGAATATTACCGTGTTACTAGAATCCATTGTTTATACACTAGTTAAATTGTTTAATTATTTGAATTAATAAATATGTAAGTGCATAAATCCACCTGTGTGCCCAAAGCTGGACCTAGTGTTCAAACTGCAGTAATATAATTTAAATCACTCATGCTTGTTGATACTTGTACAACTGGTACATATCCATAACCAATAACACCTAAATTAGTATCACTATCTATGTACTTTCCAATAATTACATCAGAAAAATAGCCTGAGAAGCTACGACTACTTTTTGCATGTGTAACTTTGAGGTAGCCTTGGCAGCCCTACACTTCACTTCGTTTTGTGATGTGACATTTAGAAAGCAGGTTGACTCATCATGAATGTTGTGCACAGATCAAACACAACCGCAGGAGGTATTCCCCAATAACTTTACCATGTGAGTCAGCTGCTCCATCACACACTCCACCACCTCCGACTTGTTCTCCAGCAGCTCCGGCGAGAACTTCTCATTCAGCCAAGCCTGCAAGGTACAGAAAGTTAGTGGTTAAAAGCTACTGGACTACAGGAGGTCTGTCTAACGGGATAATTTTCATAACACCGACTCACTTCTTCTAGTTTAGCGATCAGCTCCGCCGGGGTCATAACATCCTCCTGACTGTCATCGTGGTTGCTGTCGCTGCCATCATCAGACAACACGTCCGTCATAGTTTCCCTTTACGAAGTGAAACGACACAACTCCGAGCTCGACAGAAACAAAACCTGCAGGCTGCACTTTTCAACAAAACTAGAAAGCGATTCAAGCTGATTAAACCCCTAAATTACTGAACATTTTTACGTAAAACACTTCACCACAACTACACGGCGAATGCAGACTCCTTGTTTATTCGCGCCACTGGGGATCATCTCGCGAGATTTCGAAAGTCTGTCTGTGTACCCCGCGTTCGGTCTGTAAGGCAACAAGGTGCACACACTGCGTGGAATATGTACCATCTGAAGGACAGTCTTCATAATGCAGTGCTTTAGTTTATAGGCATTAAGGTTAGATTGATGCCGTACTTGGTGTTATCAGCTTATTTTAACACTACCGAGTATGAGCAGTGTTTCCTGAAAGTCAAAGGTCAGGGAAACTATTTCAGTTTTAAATACATCGAGTACTTCCTTAAAAGTATAAACTGTGAAAGTGGCACCAACAGCATGATGGTGCAGATAATATGCAAATATTATTTTTACTGAAATGAAAAGAAGATAATGTGCAAACACTAAGCAAGTCCTGAACTGTGACCAACATGTTTGTTGGTGAACAGTCAAGATAATGATGATCTGTGTGTGCGTGAGAGAGAGAGAGAGAGAGAGAGAGAGAGAGAGACCTATTACCCACAGTTTCCAAAAGTAAACATGCCATGTCTTATCTTAGCACAATTGTGTTTTGGTCTAAATTTAATTCCATCATCTGCTTCTTTTGTTTCTACTAATTCAGACCACATTGTGCCTTGTAGCAGAATTTCGTTTTTTTATTTCCTCTTTCCTTCATTGCTCATGCCTCAGAATTCTTTGTTATTTTCACCTATGATTTTGCATCCGGTGTGGTACTGCCACTGTACGGTATGACAGGGCACATCAGTTTTCAAAGCAACTTCCTTTGGTCTTCTGTGCTACATCAGACCTGCACTTAAAATAAATTGGTCGAGAAATTAAAAATCAATTATTAAGTTAATTTAAAAAAATTCAAAGGATGGACAAACTAACTTGAAATGATTTACAAGGTAGAGCAAAGATTTTAATAGTTTTTTATTTATTCATTAAACTAGTCAACAAAATTTCTAAAAAAAAAAAAAAAGTGTTACCCGAATAAAACTGAGTGCCTTTAGTTAAACTTTACTCGCTGAACACAATGGAGAAATCAGAATTTATCTAGACAACAGCATTTAATATTATAGTATTATACCCTGCATAAGGTGGTTAACGTGTCTGTCAGTGTAAAAAAACAATAGGAAGCTGGTCAATACTCCCTCCTTTCTTATTGGTAGAGTATATTGATAGGCACTTTAGCAAACCAACCAACCTACTCTACTGCACAAGTACAGAGAACTACATAATTTTTATTAAAACTGTACATGATACAACAACTACAAGTCATTTTTGTGATCAGCAGGTCGAATTCCATAAGAATACCATAATTTTGCCCAGGTAGCAAATATTTTGCTGACCAGTGTTATCGTTTATTAAATTGACTTTAAATATATTTCAGTAACATTGAGACTACCTTTAAAAACATTTAACAAATAAGGCATGTACAGAATTCTTTGGGTTCAACAAACCTCATAATACAGTACCATGAAGAACACTACAGAATTTTTTTTGCTTTCAAAACAAGGGCATTTTAAAGTTGTAAAAGTGTGCAAGTGAAGAAAAATATGGGGAAAAATTAAGCATTCTACTGTGAATTTGCTTAAACAATAAATTAATAGTAAATAAATTTAGTAATAAATTTAGTACTGCTGTGCATTAATAGGCCTAAATGGACCCATTTGATGCACTTTGATCAACAAGTTTCACTGTTCCACTATAAATATCTTTACCATCACTTATCTGCCTTCATTTCCCTTCAGTGTATGCTGGTCTTGGTCAAAGTTCAGCACAGATATTACAGCATAGATAATTACAGTAACTAAAACAACTAGGCTGCGAGTGAAGCCACAGAACCTAAATGTTTGTGTGTAGCATACTTATACCATGTTTCAAACACAATTCATTAAAATTACACTGAGAAATAAAAGGTGGACAAACAATGTCAAACAATGACTGGTTTCCTCAGTGTAAAGATGGACTGTAATTAATCTTTGTGACAAGTAACAAAACAACGAAGAATCACAGCTTGCGAGGATAAATGGCAGGTAGGGTACAGGTATATCCAGATTGGGGGTTCAACAGAGGAATGGGGTACGGATATGGGTAAACAGCAGGCCCAATGAGAGCAGGGTGAGCTGGACCCACTGGTACATGATGATACATTAGCTGTGACTGAGGTAGTCTCATTCTGCTGGGGAGATATGCAGGGTGTAACGGAGGCTGGTGTCGAGAGTCTCTCCCCGATTTGTCGTAGCTTGACAGGACGCATGACACCGGCAGGGTGGCGGTTGCATGGGACAAACTCTGCTGAGTGGGAGGAACTTTTTGTAACATTGTCCTGGATTTGTCCCTCTTCTCTGTCTGATAAAACCACGGTGGCATGTTCTTTGCACATGGCAGAGAATTGTCCTGTTGAACCACCCTGCTCTGGAAGGTTTTATAATTTGGTCGAACAGGATTAGGACGCAGAAGTTGCACAGATTTTGGAATAACTTTGGTGAAACTAGAGGTAGATGTTGGAATCCAGTCAGGTTTCTCAGTGAAAGAGGGGGATGAGTAAATAGGACGGGTTAAATATTTGTTACTCACTTTGTGGCTTAGCTTCCAGGCAGAGTCTTTAATTTGACTTATTACTGAGTCAGCTATCAGTGACTGAGAGATGTGAGAAACATCTTTATTCTGTCTTGCAAGGTCTTTGGATATCTGACTGCAGCTCACAGACTTGTTATCCTCACTACAGCTGGATGTACTTTTGACAGTGCTAGAACAGTTATGGGGTAGCTCAGCGGCTGATGTCGGTTTATCCTCATTTCCTGCTGGACTGTCCTCTGATGAAATTGATGAAGAGGAGGGGCTACGGGAAGAGGAAGAAGATAAAGGGAGCGGGGAGCCATCAGAGGAGTTGCAATTCCTACTGGAAGAAGCCCGAGCTGGAGACTGGGGGCAGTGGATGACGGAGGGCCTTTCTTTATCCTCACTCTGTGGACTCATAGGCAAGTTAAGGCTAGCCTGAGCCATTCTCTTCTTTTTCTCCAGAGGAGAGATGACCTCCCCAGCAGCAGATGGGATATGAGTCCAGGAGTTGGATGTGGGGACTGGAAGAAGGTGTGCAAAAACCGAAGTGCAAAGGTCAGTGGGGGCTCTGTTTGGCTGTGAGCAGTCTGGATGGTGTCTGTCAGAAGTGGAAGCCCAGAGAGCAGAGTGAGGATGCATCACGACTTCGCTTTGGCAAGGATCCTCAGGACTCCTCTGAGTAAGCATCTGTAAAATAACACAGTAGATTTTTTTAAAGTGCAATGAGAGGAAACAAAGAGCAAAGAGCAAAGAACACCTCATCAAAGATGTCAGATGTTACCTCAGAATCCAGCTCTCTATCTGACTGAGTCCTTTTCCTCTTCACCTCAGCCTTGTTGACCTTGCCATCCAGATTTCTCTTATAGGGCTTGCGTGGCTTACTTGGAGGCAGAGGTTTGTCCTCCTCTCCTTTGATGTGTCTCTCAAAGGGCAGCACGAGCCTAAAGAAACACATCTCTGATTATGAATCAGTTGATACTGTGATTGAATTGACTGGTTTGTTAGAAACACAAATATCACCGCACCTCTCGTAGTGTCTGCGAGTGCAAGTAGCAGCACTGGTGCTACCTGGACTTCCTCCCAGCTCATCATACACTTTCTTCCAATATCTCCGTGCTGTCACCTGTTGGTTAACAAAGTGGGAAAAATTTTAACATTTTTAACAGTCCTCTATTGTTAATCATCTTTTTTCATGTGTGATATATGACTTGATTTGGAATAATCAAAGGCCCATCACTCCGAGAACCAAGTGATGCATAATACATGAACTAGAACTATATGAATAAATTATATTATATTTTTGATAAATTAATTTATCATGTGGGTCATCAGCCTAGCATAAGCTGTGTCTGTGGTTCAGGAGGTAGAGTGGATCGTCCATCTCCTGCCTGAGCCAGCCCAGCTGCTTCTAGTCCATGTGTCAAAGTGTGGGCAAGATTCAAGATGTTTCTCTTCTGCAAGTCTCTTTGGATACAAACATCTGCCAGATGACCAACTGTAGCTGTGTTCATAATACTCTGGAGCTGCCTTACCTTGCCTGTAAAAACAGTTCAAAGCTTACCTTTCCAACAAACAACCAATCACTGTCATTTCAGGTCTTCTGATTCACACCAGCTGCTGGGTCCCTTCTAATTTAACTGTTTTTAAGGAAGGGTAGTGGCCCTTGAAATGTCATGTCTGCTAAAGTCAGTACTGAAAGAACACCTTCAATTTTTAATTTGTGCATACAGCACTGCAAAAACGTATTTACTCCCTTCCTGATTTTGTTTTTTGCATATTTGTCACACTTAAATGATTCAGGTAAATGATGATTCCATTTATTAAGGGAAAATAATAATAATAGAAACTTTATTGATCCCCATGGGGAAATTGTTGTTTGGACAGCTGCCAGACAGTAGGTGTAAGCGCTACTAGTGGGTGTTGGTGTCTTGTTCAGGGACATCTGAACATTACTTATTATTTCACATAAAGCAGGTTTAGAGAGTTCTTTTCCATTTAATAAGTGAAATCATCAGTAATCATGAAATCAATTGTACTTACTTGGGTTGTCTTTGTGTAATGATCTCATTCACTTAAGTGGAACAAATATGCAAAAAAAAAAAAAAAAAAAAAAAAAAAAGCCAAATACTTTTTGACAGCACTGTATGTAGGTGTCTTATATTATATTGTTTATAAAGAGACACAATAATGGCAGTGGTAAGGGTCAACTCTGGAGCCCTGGCTCCACTCTACTGCAATTTCAATTTGAATTGCACTTCTTGTCCCACAGTGTGACTTCAAAGACAACATTGCATGGGTGGTGATACATTTGAGAGCTCAGTAATCTAAATGTCCTGTGTGGTAGAAACCACGACGTTATAGCACCTCACCTATAGCTCATTTTCCACTCTGCACCAGTAAACACTAAAGCCTTTTCAACCAGTCAAAAGAAAGTGAACAGCAGTCGAATAAAGAACTAAGGTACTCACTGAATCATAGCCCCCGAGTTTCTCAACGGCTTTGTAGATCTTCCAAAGATTAACTGGTAGTGGAAAAAGACGCACATATGAGCCTAATTATTTTTTATATCAAATTCCATGTGAATAGTTATGTTCACACGACAGCAAACACAGTGCTAAAGGATTTAAACTCACTCTGTTTGAAGCCAAGATGTGGGATTCTTTCTATAGGCGTGCCCTTGTCTTTCATAAAAGAGTGCAGTCTTGATATAAATGCCTTCTCTTCCATGTGCACTAAATTGGGTCTTGGTTCTTCCTCACATTCAGTCGTAGAGTCATGAATCTCAATAACACAGGGAGAAGCCTAACATAGCATAGAGAGAAAACATGGATCAGAGCGTGCTTTGATTCAAAATCATTGCTCTTTTAAATGTGACATGGTCAGGTGCACTAAAATAGTAAACCTGTTTTGCAATTGAAGTTATTATCATAGATGGGAAAAAGACACAAAGTCATCTCATGGGACGCAAATGTTGAAATGAAACATCAAAATCTGAGTAGGGTTTTACCGCTACTTTCAATAGATAACCACTACACATCCTGTCTGGAGAGAAAGCAGCAGACTTGTGGGGTTTTTGGTCTAGAGTTGTCAGTCACTGGTATCACAAATATCACTTTGAAAAACAAACATAAGCCCAAAGATGTAATTTTTTCATGAAATATATATATATACATATATATTTATGTTTAAGTAGTGACTGATGAGAAACAAAGTGCAAAGATACTGCTTAGTAATATCTCAAAAATGTGGTTGCATGTTAGCTGTATTTGTGCATAACTAGTGTTCTTCTTTCTTCTTTCAAAAGAATTTTAAGATACCAAGAAACAAAAATCAAGTGTCAAGAGTTACGCAGACTACCCAGAACTCCCATATGAGAAATTGACAATGTCACTATTTGTGGTTTGTAAGAAAGGAGAAATGAAACAGTGAAGACATGCAGAATTAAAATCATCAGTTAGAAAGATTTCAAGAAGCAAAGTGTAAAACAACCAGGACATAAAAAGAGGAACGGTTTATAAACCCAATAATATTCTATTATTATAATATAGTTATGACTTTAATAAAAAAAAAACTGGTACAAGGGCAAGCTGAAAACAGCCCTGTTATTTTTTATGTGGACAATGTGGAATAAATAAATAGCTGTTATGGGCTTATCACAGTAACAATAGTATTTCTGTTCAAACTGAACATTCCTAATATGGTCACTTCTGTTATTTAAATGAGACTGAAGTTTACTGTTTTTCACACCTGTTATACACAAAAACATAATGCGAGATAATACAGCAGATCTGCTATGAATTCTAATTTTACAAGGTTATCATTTCCTGGCTTTTGTTGAAACTGTCATAAAGGTGATAATATTACTATGTGTTTATGATTGATGTCATAGTGGGTGGTGGAGTCACACTGCAGTGCATTATATTAAGTGGGCCAAAACATGAAAAACACTGCCTAGATGTACCGAAAAGGGGGTAGTGATTGTACAAATGTGAAATCTCACTTCTTGCTGTGTTGATCAATTTCAATAGATTGGATGTCAAATGAGACCACAGTGTACAGTGTCAATATTTAACTTTGAATCACCATATGTAGAAACTGCAGTATTTCTGTGGCAGTCATTGTACAACAAAACAGCTCAAGGTGGTTTCATATTGAATCAAGTTCCTCTATGTGGTTCCTGGTTCCGAGAAGTAGGCCTCTAGCGTGAGTAATAGTGAAGGTGCAGGCCTCTAACCAATATACCCCCCGACTGAGTCACAGCTACACACTGCAGTTCCCAGCTAACAGCCGACACGTCTGACTTTCCACTGTTATTCTGTATCCCTTAAGAGAACACCTCAACGATAGAGCTTTTGTTTGTGTTTTTAAAAAAAGGGATGTGTGAAAATCATGTTTCCCAAACCTCGTTTGAATTTCCTGTATTTTCAAGACATCAACTGGCCGATAAATGTGCATAGTTATATTTGCATTAGCAGATATGTGAGGATAAAATCTGTGTTAGGTGACATGACGGGCTTATTTACTTTCAGCCAGTGAATTATATTCATCCGATTCACAAAACTTTCAGGTTTATGCATCAATGGTTGCCTACAGGAAACGTCTGCACTCTAAGCCGCTTACTGTAGCCCCTGTGCTGCAGATCTCACTCTACACCGCAGAGCGAATATCATTGTGAAACATTCAGTTGATTTCCACTAGATGAAATTTTTTGGAAAACTGTGTGGGTGATGTTGATGTCAGTGTGTTTATATATGACTCTCACAATGATTGTCAGTGGCGTGCTGGATTGATGCTATCGACGGGCCAGAAGTCACCACAGAAACCACCAGGCTTTCAACTAACATCAACCTTGGAAATTTGACGAACTAATTTGTGTTTCTCATATTGTACCTCTCATTTCAGTTACCAGAATAATGGCTGTGAGGACCTTCTGCAGTTTCTGTATGTGCAATAAATATTGTGGTGTGTGAGACGTGCGTGTGTTTCTCTCAGAATACGAAGCAGTATCACTTATTCCTTGTTACTCATTTCGCAATCAGCCATCAAATGAAACAACTGTACACACACAATCAGCACTTCAAAAAATTTGCCACTATCTCAAATTCACTAAAAAAGGGAAATGAAAACACAGTGCATAACTCATTCTGAGTAGTCATGTCTGTAGTCACTGATTAACTGTAACTGATGAAAATTGCCCAGCTTGCTGCCAGAAGGCCAACTGACATTTCATCAGCAGGGACTGTAGTTAGTACCTCATTCACTGTCCCCTTGTCTTCGTCACTAGCTGTTGTTTGCTGAGACGAGTCGCTCTGGTCCTCTTGAGCTTCAAACATACACAGAACAGAGGCAATTAACCATTTGGCGATTAACATTAGTCACTTGATTCCACAATGAAGCCCATAATATAAAACTCATTTATATGCAAGTATGTGAAAACTAACATCAGAGAATTCAGAGAACCACAGTGAAGATGCTAACCACTTGTTTATCGCAAGAATATGTTGTCATACATGATCTACACAGATCATGGTTCACAAAACATTAAAAGCGATCATCATCGCAGGTGGGTAGTTCTTATAATTTAGGTGGTGGTCAGATGATCCAGTACAAAAAATAGAAATCTGTAGAACATATTGTCAACTGAGTCTGATATAAAACCACAGGTTGCAAAACCACTTCCTGCTCATGAACATAACCGCTTGTATTCTGCACTGTATGATATTGTAACACATGAACTACAGTATCTGGCAAAAGTGAGACTCTCAAACAATAAACTGCACCATATTATCCCTTGTATTTAAATAACCATGCAGAGGATGAACACTGTTGTGTGTATTAATATGAGTTGTCACTGATCTAATGACACATAAATAAAAGCTATGAATAGTAGGAAACACTGTAATTTCTTTTTATTTTTCTTGTGCATGCTTTAATATTCAGGACCATGATTATGCCTTTTTTATTTGGAGGAGAATGAAACATAAATGTTAAAAATCACAAGCCCTGGGAAGAAAATGTGATTCTGAGAATGAAATGTCATTTTTCACAAACTGTCACTTCAATACCTTGTAGCCCTCCACCCACAGTGATATCATTTGTGAGCAAAACCAATATAGTTCTCTTTTGAGATCACTTATTTCCTGTGCTGCGGCTTGAACCTCTAATTCTGCTTTCAGTAGCCTTTAACTTCTCCATTTCATGAGATGAAGAAATATTTTTGATATATTGTTTCAAACATCTACTCTTGCTGTGTATGGGTGTGTAACGTATTAAAAACGCATAGATGCTGGTGTTTTAACCAGATATTCCTCAAGTCAAACGATTGTGATTTTGTGCAATCTGGGCGCACAGATTGAAATTAAATTTATGAAGCAATAGAGTTTTCAGAATCAAAAGAGTTTGTTTCTTTCACAAATTCATGTCCGGTACATTAATATATATTTACAAAAGCAAACTTATAGGCACAGTTGCCATAACAAGTGTTATATTTGTTCAATATAACGTAACAAAAACCACACAGTATTGAACCTGTCGCAGTACATTCAGTAGTAAACAGTGACT
>JAUBNQ010000028.1:8326164-8342674 GCA_032353495.1 Ctenopoma kingsleyae | reverse complement strand
TCTTTTCACCTTTACTTTTTCATGTCAGCATCATATCAGAGAATATCAATTACAGTAAGAATAACTATTCAGTTGGTAGATAGTTGACCAATACCCAAAACCTACTGAAGGTAAATTATGGCCAACATTCATAAGACATATTCTGTGAATAAGGAGCCAGCAGGACTCCCTGGACAATTGCTCCTGGTGATACATTAATTCAGGTCAACATTAAACACTGCTGCCGTCATCAACAGGTTTAATTTTAACATTAATGCAAGCTATAGCTGCGGTCTGACACTAGGTAATATGAAGAGGAAGTTCTTAGATTTGACTTTCACATATTACGTTAGTCATATTTAACTTATGATAACTTACCAGGAAGTGGGTGCGATAGCTCGCGACTTACTCGTTCAGTTTCATGACAGATCAGGCTTATCAAAAATACACATCATACATACAAATTGTGGAGGTTAAATGCTCTGCCTGTTGGTTGTTTTGTACCTAGCTAAGCTAATGAACCTAACCTAACGTTGTTACCAGCTGTTGGATTAACGTTAGCCCATCTTTCACGTTACTAACGTTATACATGAGACTGGCAATAAATGTGACAAAGCTAAACACCCATGTCAACAACGCTGACCGTAGCTAACGTTGTCGCTAATTCAATAAGTAAAAGGTCTGCTGAGGTTAGTAAAACATTGTTAACTTAGGTCTCAGGTTAAGTTTATGTGATAGCTAACGGTTGGTCAACGTTAACTTACTTGTCTCATCAGACGAGTCAATGCTAACAAACACTGCGGCTAACACAATTCATCCTAACACAGTATTTATAAAAACGTCTTTCCTTACCAGTTGGTGTTGGATTTCTCATCTACCACTTCTTTAAACGCAGCTGTTAATGCAGGGCCATTTTTACTGAGGTTTACTGCCATCGTTGTGCTGAATGCAGCTAGCCAGCTAGCTATCCGGGATGCGCCCTTCCTATTATGAGCGGCGATGATGCTGACTTTCAGCGGAGCATAACGCTAGTTTAGCAAGAGGCTACGTATCAGCCAAGGTGTCCTGCATGTGGTAGCGTTGGACTCCGAAAGCGCGGGGCTAGTGTGCAATTTATTATTCAGAAATAGGCTATACATTTTTACAGTCTGGTTTATGAATAACCATTAAGCAACACGAAAGTCTCATTTTAGGAAAGTGAGATAAATGAGAACATGGCTCCGCGCAAAGGTTGAGTTTTAAGCACCGCCAAGTCCTCACAAGAGAGATTATTAAATCAAACATACCCTAGAGTTCAATGATCAATGGTATGCAACCAAGTTTTTACAGCTACTTTTATTTCCTTTATATGAGAACCAAAAGTACATGTATTCAAACTGTTTTCTCAACGTATTCATAATTATTCTGATTTAGGGTAATTTCACCTCGACCACTAATAATTGTGTTTGTGTGTAACGGAGTCAGTGTTCGCCTGCTTCTGGCTTGTACTACTGTCATTGTACATAAGACAAAAATAGACCGCAGACAAAGGTAAACCAAGATTATCTTTATTCTTATGTTATGACAGGGTCAATAGTTATCTTGTGTAGGCTATGTAAGGACTCGAGGATGCTCATGGTGGCAGTTCAAGCACACATATTCCAAATTTTAAGATGAAGGCTGGTCCTGGATTCAAAGAAAGCCAGGCTTAATGTGTTAACAGAAATACTGTTTCTGTTTAAGCAGTTTTCCATGTCTATTGATGAAATGAATCACCCACTAGGGGGGTATACAGCCCTGATAGCAAATTTACAGTTACTGACATGTTCTCTCTTATATACAAAATGAGGGTTAAGGCTAAAATTTTAGTCAGAGGTGTTAGGCAGATGAATTATAACGAAATCCCTGATATCTGGCAAATGGCTGTGAGAAGGTTCTCCAGAGTGCAAAGCATGGCAAGCTGCCTATTTAAACTCTACTGAGCACACTGGACAAAGGAAGTTGACGTGTTATCACTCACATGATGAATTGAGCCTGCATTCAATCGTACAGTTGGAAGATTCTCAGCTTTCAAATAAATAAATAGCCAGATGAACAAACAACAGTGCACACAATATTGAACTAGAACTATTCCACAGAAGACATTTTCAATTGTGATTTGGCAGCAAAAAATTATTTCACTGCATTTAGAAGATATATTTTCAAAACGTTTCAGTATATATTGTATTTTGGGTTTTGACAGTTTTCTCTACAACAGTCAGCAATGATAGAAATCTATATTTGGCACCTAAACCATGGTGTTAATTCTACAATCAAAGCTTCTAAAATTTTCATGCTTTACTATGAACATTTCTGGAGGAATTTATTTAATGCCTCAAAAGCAATATCCCTTTCCAGTCATCACATCAGATATTTCCCTTTATATATTGGCAGCATCAGCACATTATGAGCCATGATTATTATTTTTTAAATCATAGCACTTCCTAACTATCCAACAGTCACAATAAATTATAATAAAACTAATATTACATTATGTCACATCACAATCATGTTTAATTCAGATGACAGAGAAAAAAAAAATGCCTAAAACTAAAGTTAGACGCAATACAAAAGGTAACAAATGTATCACCGAGACAAACCGTTTTTACTGTCAGTGTGGATTCTTAATGCCAAAACAAAAACGTCTGAAAACCTGATCCTGAACAAACTTCAGATTACCTGATAATTAGCAGGTGAATTTGGCATGGCAAACTACTGTATTTATTCAGCTAAAGTAACTAGATGCATGTGACTTACAATTACTAGGTTCTGCAAAATGTCAAGTTTGTTTAAGTTCCCCTTTTGAGTATAAGTGACACTAGTTGTAACCAAAGGCCATTTCATTTTAGAAGAACAGCAAGTACATGTTTAACGGTGTAATTTAAAAGCAGTTCACATCTAAGTGGTGTTCAAAAATAAATGGAAGTAGTGACAAAACAACCGGAGAAGGACAAAAAAAACCCCTCTTTGACATAAATGATAACTGAGACAGCATATTTTTATGCAACACAGACCATCAGGGCGTATGTGCATAAAAAGTGCTGATCTGTCTTTCATCATTTTGCCTCTTGAGGAAACAAACGCTATTTTTCATTATGTGAACAAAGCATGAACACAGATCAGTACTTATTTTTAGAAGCCTGATGGATTGGATCCTGCTCATTTTTCTCCACACGAGTCACTGCATGTAAAGGCTGATGATCTGCTAGATACCTGAGTAACTGTACTGAGGAGGCGGCACACAGCTTAGCTATATGCCAAATTGTAGCTATGTTTATAGCTACACAAGGAACAAGTCATACAACAGTAGTATTTTGTGCACTATGGATACCAGTCGTGGACTGTTACTTATACAGGATATAAGACAGCATGTGTGAGAAAAATGGATGTTGACATTTGCCCTATGGACCCCCACAACAGTGAGGGCCAGCTTGATGTTAACAGAAGCTCTCCATTGTCTTCAAAACCACTAAATACTGCTGACAGAGAGAGACAGAGACTAATCCTTCTTCACATCTTTCACATTGTTTCAGGGAGAGACAGTATGTGCTAACTGATCAGCTGCTGGTAATGGCACTACACCATTTCATGTTGAACAGGAAACATTCTGCCTCAATTGCACATATACCATTTGATAATAACAACACAGAAAGGCCACCAAATACATGGAAATACAGTAATAAGACATCCATTGGGACACTGACAGTACCTCTGAAATAAAGGGAGAACCAACCTCCTAAACCAAACATTTGATATGACTCGCTGACAGTAAATATGATGTGGATGAATAGCAACAGTGATAGTGATAATGACAATAGCAGGAGTAAAAGTTTAAAGTCTGAGTGTGGCGGTGTGAAGTGTTTCCGGTATTCCATATGGGAGTGCTTTAAGGAGCCCATCAGGTCCTGCTCAGCAGATCCATACAAGTCATGAGGGACAGCACATGGTAGCAGCTCAGCACATGGAAAGCCAGGTAGCACTGTACCTCAATGTGTCGCTTCCTTCTTCAAAAGATGGGCTGTTGTCTAGTTTTTTTTCCCCGTTTCTCATTTGCCTCAAGTTACATATTAAACGTGTTTCTTTTGTTCGCCTTTGTATTTTCATCTCCCTGCCGTTCTCACATTGCATACTTCTGTGTCCATTCTCTTGCTAATTTGTTGTATCTGTAAAACACATGGGAAAAAAAAGGTTTTAGGTGAACTTCATCCAAAAATAATGAATCAGCAAAACACAGATGTGACAAAATGTGATAAAATCCATTGATTTTACACTTACTTTTCCCTGTCAGCCTTGTATGTGTGAGCAATCTCTGGAACCAGTGGGTCATCCGGGTTGGGATCACAAAGAAGGGAGCAGATAGACAATAATACTGTGGAAGAATGAATCAGAAAGTGTAAGAATACACTGACAGTGGTTAGGTGACTAGGTCAGTCCCACTTGACCTGAGACTAGATACTACAGACCTGTGAATTTGCCTGTTCATGATTTTTTTTTAAATAGTTTGCACCTGTCACACTTAAATGATTCAGATCAAACAAATGTTAATATTAAGCAAAAATAACCTGAGTAAATACAGAATGCAGTTTTATAAATGATGATTTCATGTACTAAGGGAAAAAGCTGTACAAACCTGCCTGGCACTATGTACTAAGGTAATTTATAAGTGAAGCTATTAGCTATAATATATATAAGCTACACAACATGCCACAATCTAAAGAAATTCAAAAACAGATGAGAAAGAAATTACTTGACATGTATCAGCCTGGAAAAGGTTATAAAGCCATTTCTAAAGCTTTGAATCTCCAGCTAACCACGGTGAGAGCCATTATCCACAAATGGAGAAAACTTGGTGGTGAGCCTTCCTAGGAGTGACCATCATTTACTCCAAGAGCACAACGGTGGCTTATCCAGGAGGTGATACAAGAACCCACAACAACTTCTAAAGAAGTCCAGGCCTCACTTGCTTCAGTTAAAGTCAGTGTTCATGATTCAACAATAGGAGAGAGACTGAGCAAAGATGGCATCCATGGGAGAGTTCCATGGTGAAAGCCACTGCTGATCAAAAAGACCAGAAAGGATCGTCTCACATTTGCTAAAAAACATCTTATCATTACTATCATCCCCAAGTCTTTAGGTCTTTGTCCCGATACATCACAGCAATGTGAAAGACAGTCAACAAGTTACTAGGTTCAGGAGACAATTACTTTTTTTCATATAGGGCCAGGTAGGTTTGGACAACTTTTTTACCCTTAATAAATAAAATTATAATTTTAAAACTGCATTTTGTATTTAGTTAGGTTATCTTCGTGTAATATTAAAATTAGTTTGTTGATCAGAATAATGTTAGTATGACAAATATGCAAAAAAAAAAATCCAGGAAGGGCGACAATAACAGAAGGATAAAGCTAAGGCTACCAGAATCTAAAATAATCTGTAATACCACTTGAAAGTTTGTGGTCCATTGATGTGGCATAACATAAACATGTACATGTACATTATTTAGGTAATAAAAACATACAAGAGACAAGTATCTGCTCCCAATTTATAGAAGGATTTCTCTGCAAAATCAAAATTACACATGGAAGGCAATCACGGCTGAGTCATGTTGTCCAGAAGACAATACAAAAAAAAAAAAAATCAGGTTTCAGCATCAACATTCCAATAGTTTCACTAAATTTCTAATTTTAATTATTTCTAAATCTGTTTGAAGTGGACATTTTGATTTGTCAAACCAGGTATAAGTAATGACAATTATAGCTACATTACATTGTGCTACAATAGAGTTAGGGCCCTGGTATTGTGTCTAGCTAAATGTAATGAATCTGTCCTTATTCACAACTATTTTTATAAATAAAATTAGCAGCAATCAACAGACAACTATAGACCTTGAATTATCCCTTACCTTTAGATACTGTAAGTGCAGGTGACCATTGTGATCTCAGTATATCCAGACAAATACTTCCATTGCTGTTGATATTAGGGTGGTAAATTTTTGTTGTGAATGCAACCTATAACAAAACAGGAAAAGACTTTTGTAATTTTCCACTGAAAGCACGAAAGTGCATATTGCAGGTTAAACTTTTTTTTTTTCAAAATGTACACTTGAAATTACTTGGAAATTATCATTTTAAAAGTAAATGCATTTCTTTATGTTTTAAAAGACAGAAGGGACAGAAATTCAGAAGAAGTGGCCGTTCTAAGCACTGCTTTTAAAAATGACTTTTTCCACAATGTGAGAAAAGAGACTGCAATGAGTCTGAGTGGTTAATATGTATTTGACTGGTCTTTTTTTTTTTCATTTTAACTTTGTATTTCTGCATGTTCAGTTGTTGGATCCATCTACGAATTCTAGTTTTCTCAACTGATTGAGGTACAGAGCTATTTTAGATCTATGTCTGCAGTGAGCTGTGCAGGTGAGGAGAGACTTCAGTGCTCTCACTGTAACAAAAACCATGGTTCTGTACTTCACTAATTTTAGACAATGTGATTATTTATGGTCTCAGCCATTTACAATGGAGTTCACCATGAAATGATGAAACTAAGACTGTGTGAGACTGACTAGTATTAATGCCAGTTTAAGTATTTGCTGATATGTGACAGCAAAATTTACAAATACAGATGTGACTGCAGTGTCAGGTCTGCTGATGTTAATGGTAGTTAACACCAGTCAATCACCATGTTGTTTTTCTTTACTTTACAAATCAATCAAGTGGTGACTGACATTAATTATCCCAATCTTTAACTGTTCCTGGTCTCTTTGATGTGAAGCAGGCTCATTATTATAAGGCTGTGGTACATTCTATATATGTATTACTTAGTGTAAATATCTCCTATACATATTTCCTATTGTTAAACTGTCACTAGTTTGGCCGCGCTACCTTACTGTATGTGATGTTAAAGGCAATTTGTCTATTTTGAGGCAGATTCAAAATCTACTTAGAAAAACAGCTCCAAATGTAAATGCAGTGCATATATAGATATGTTTTCAGAAAAGTCTAGTTTCTACGTAGTGTCACAGCAGTTGCTAACCTGCAATATGCACACAACTTTACCAGGACAAAACAAACAAATTGAAGTGAGTTTAAGTGGATGAGATATGTCAGTACTTCATTAGCCTCTTTTACCCTGCACATTCAGGGCAGATTTACTCCTTACTACAATACACTACCTCACTGTTCTGTATGACTGGTACTAAACTGGCTTGGGGGTCCATGCTCACCCTCCTTTTCAGCCACCCCAAGATGTAGTGTCAGAGGCGAGGCCAGTTTGCCCCACTGTGTAAAAGACCTGAGGCTGCGTTTGACTCCAAATCATGTCTATAATGTGCAAAACTAGCAAAAACACATCACTGTTCATCCGTAATGTTTTGAAAGCGATGCGTGCATCATACACTATATTGCCAACAGTATCGGGACACCCCTCCAAATCAAAAACAGAATAAATAAATTGAAGTGAGTGCACAACAGCAAGGTCCATAAGGACATGGAGAGTCCATAAGGTCATCTAGTGCACAAAGCACCGTCCATAATAATAATAATGCATTTTATTTATAAGCGCCTTTCAAAACAGCCAAGGACACTTTACATAGCAAAGAATAAGATAAAAATAAAATCAAATTAAAAACACTGGATAAGGCCATAACATTTGGTAAGCAATAAAATATAAAGTTATTTAAAAATAGGGACAGGAGATGTCATACAGCATATGCAAGTTTCAATAGATGTGTTTTAAGATATGATTTAAAAGTGCTAATATAGTCAATCTTACACAGATCAGGATGGAGAGAGTTCCAGATACGAGGTGCAGAACAGCTGAATGCTCTACCACCCATAGTGGTGAGACCAGAGGTTGGAACAGACAGGTGAATGGAGGAAGAAGATCTAAGTGTACGAGAGGGTGTGTTGATGTGGATGAGTTCAGATAGATATGGGAGAGCAAGGTTATACTTTACTTTACTAGGCAGACGCTTTTATCCAAAATGACTTACAAGGAGAAGACACATGCAATTATCATTCGTGTTCCGTAAATTATGAGTTACTACAAACTAAGAGCCCTGATAAGACCCAAAGTATGTATGTTATGTATTACCTTATAGGTGAGTAGCAGAATTTTGAAGTTAATTAGAGATAATTAATAGGGAGCCAGTGTAGTTCTTGTAGGACCGGAGTGATATGGTTAGTGGAGGGGGCTATGGTAATGATACGGGCAGTCGAGTTTTGAATTAGTTAGGACTTGAGAGGGAGACCGAATAGAAGGGAATTACAATAATCAGTGCAAGATGTGATAATGGTAGTGACTGGAATTTAAAGGTTTTGATCTGAAATAGGACAAGTCCATAAGGACATGGATGAGTGGGTTTGGTGTGGAAGAACTTAACTGGCCTGCACAGAGCCCTTATTTCAACCCAATAGCACACCTTTGGGACGAATTAGAGCTGAGACTGCAAGACAGGCCTTCTCGTCCAATGCCTGAACTCACAAATGCTCTAATGGAAGAATCGTTAAATATTTCCATAAACACTTTTTTCCCAGAAGAGTAGAAGTCATTAAATTTCATGTGTGTATAAAGGCAAGCGTTGCTTACTTTATATATATATATATATATATATACACACACATCCAATTATATTTGTCTCGCGTTGCAATGTCTTTGGCTTTGCACATTGTCTTGTCTTGTTTTGACTTTAAGTGGACCCTGAGCTTTATCATTTCAACCCATTGTGTACTTGTATACAATTGAGAGATGACAATAAAGAGCACTTTGACTTTGATTATAAATTGAATGCCAGGGAGACGGTTCCTGTATAAAATGAACACTGAAGTTCTTTCATGGCGGCTTTTTTAAGTTCAGTGTAATGCGCAAAGGCGCCTTCAAGAACTCCACTTTTTCAACAATACGACAGGGTTTCTGTGTAAAAAGGAAACCATTACTCACTTTGGGTGGTTTGAAGGGATAGTCTGTCGGGAAGTGAATGGTGAGGAAGAACACTCCGCTCTGATATGGGCTGTCACTCTAGTGAAAGATATATACAAACGAGTTAAGTGTGTTGACAGCAATTTCATTTACTTTACTGCATTTTTCAACTGGGTGAAAATACAGTGTCACTTACCGGACCCATTATTGTTGCCTGCCAATGAAACACTGAGGGAAAAAAAAGGCTTACTTTTGGTGTGTACACTTAAATGTAAACTTCTCACACATAATGTCAGATTCAACTGTGACATATGCATACACTGATGCAGTAATTTTTAGACAACTTACAATCATCCCCAACTGGTCCAGCAGAGCACTGAGCAGGTGGGTCCCTTTGCAGGTCTGACAGTTCCTAAAGGAAAGATAATCACATAATAAATCAGCTTTAATTGTACTGCGGACAGTATGCTAATACACTGGCCTAATGAGGCACTATCTGTCAAGATGATGGATGTTGAATAGATTACATTTATTGAAATTATTTCCTATAGCTCAGACCAGCCTCTTTGACATTTCATTCAAGCTTAATATGTGTAATTTTTAGCTTTATGTGAGATGGGTTAACTGTGTGGGGGCTCAACCACAAATTAAAAGTAAAATTTGAGACAGGATGTAGTTACTATCAGTCTTAAATACTGTAAGTGAAGTAGTACGTTAAATATGGTTTACCAATATGTATGTCTGTATTGACAGTATGGTTAAACCCTATTACATACTCTTCACAAATGACACAAATAGCAAAACAACAGATGGTAACATGGAAACTAAACCCGTTATTTAACATCTCTTGAAAAGAAGCCTATCTATGTTATATAAATACACTGTGGCCTGCTCCAGTGCCCCATTTGCCATGCCATATATGGCAACACTGACACCGTGGTTCAATTTTGGCAACCAACAAGCAGCTGTCATTCAGCGATTAAACACATCGTCAGCCACAATCTTACTGACCATTAAGGACAAAGACAACTGGCAAACCAATAATTTAATAACGTTAGCAAATCCTGTATATGTCATTCAATCAAACCAAGGACCAAAATACACATTAACCTTTGCTAACTAACTGCTAGCCAAGTGCTGTGCTGGTAAATGACTTGTTTAGTTTAGTAACGTTTAACTTCACCTTTGATAAAGTCATAAGCTATGTATACGAAAGATAAACCAAATATTACACACAAACTAAAGCGTATCTGTCATAATAATGGCGCTGTTTTTAGTTGTTGTTGATAACCAGTGTTGCTGTAGCAATGCACCAACAGGGCCACCAGTCAGTCGTTAGCTCGTCTTTGTCTGAGAATTATCTTAAAAAGGAGCACAAAAACCAAGAAAGGCTAAGTCGAGCTACAGAAAAGGCTTCACGCTTGCATTGCTTTCACAAAGGGGGCCCAAACTCAGAGAAATGTGTCAACTGGAAGGTATGACAGGCACTTAAAAGAAACATATACTCACCTTCTGAATTCTTTTCAACGCCATTTCTCCAATGGCTATACTAGGTAGCCTGTCAGCTAACAGTTAGCGCTTCACACATACAATTTGGCTTCTGTGGCCGCGTACTTCCAAATCTCACTTCACGTATAATCAAGAACTCACGTCTAACATACGACAGACTTGGGGTTTTTGGTTTGTAGTGCAACCTCTGCTCCACACTCTATGCTAAATCTCGCTCTTTATTTAGGCTGCTACAGAACAACCGTGATATTTTGCTAGCTCTCCTCGCATCCCTACTGCTCTTAGTGCCTGCCACTGTTTTTTAAAATCTCGCGAGACCTCAAATCCGTGAATTCCAAACTACATCTTCCATAGTTGTAGTCATATCCTATGAGTTCAACATGCTTTTTTCTTTTATTTGGGCCATTGTTTATATATATATATTTATTTACTCTATTTATGTTGATAGTTTAGACATGGTCCACAAATATTACATGACTTTCAATTATAAGGGCAGATAATCAAAAATATAACCTATGTACTGTATAACTACTGCATTTGGGCTTTTACTTCATTATCTAAATAACATTTTATCACAATATAGGCTAACATAGTGCTTCCCATACTACATTCACGGATACTACCTATATTTTGGCTGGTCCCCCGTTTGCTGCTTCAAATTATGCTTTAATAATTTTTATTTGTATTTTTGTTAGGGTTAGGTGTCAAAGTAGTCTGATTTAATCATCACATGATCAGTACTAACACTGTCCTCATTGCATGTCCTCAAGTTAACACAGGAACATAGTGTTCTAATAACAGTAACGTAAAGTCCTTGCCTGTCTTCAGCGTAATAATTGAAGCCAGGTGTCCACAAGATGTCACTATTTGAAAAGAGCAAAAAACACAGGAGAAGACATGGCAAGAACAGATGTCTGTACTTGCAATATTTACAGTGTCTTTTATAAAATTTAATATTGCATGCTCATAGTCAGTTCATTAATGGAAATCTTTGTTTTGAAATGTATTTATTCAAGTTCAAAAGTGCATGACAATAGAGCAATGAAGTACAATGAACTCAAATGAGTGTATTATTTATACATATAGAATAAAGAAAAAGACTATAGAATTGTTCATTCAGTACCCAGTTATTGTAAAGGCATATTCATCTGAGTCAGCTGCATGCTCCGGTTTCTCACAGCCTTGTCTTGCAAAGCGTCATGAGCTTCCCTTTATATGTCTTAAACAAGGGTGAAAAAAGAGCTCTCATTATTTTAGTGCGTATGTATGAATGGGTGGTAGTGTTCATTCTTCTTAAATGGCTGATTCAGTGTCAGGTTGAGCATCCTATCGTCAATGTGACACTGAGAGGGACCATTTTCCTTTGGAAAGCTGAAGATTCCTTCAGATAATATCTTATTGTTTGCTCATCTCTGTGCTCTCAATGACCTGCCTGTCCTCAGGGCCTGCCTGTAATCAGATTCAGCCAGCAGCAGAGGTAGCAGTTTGGGTCTTGTGAAGCAGGGGCCTTGTGTTCTGAGTTTGTCTACTTGAAGAGGCCATTTATCAGCATGAGGTTTTCAGACACAGGCAAGCCCACACTTTGTTGGCTTGAAGCTTCAGTTCACATAGTCTCCCACAGTGACCCTACTGTAGTTTCCTCTGAAATCTCAAATCACATTGATTTGCTTGCTACTGTGTACTTTAAACCTATGGGGTTTGCAGAGACACTAGCAACCCTTCAGTTATGGCGTGCATGCTACCTTGTAAATGTTCAAAGCAATAAGCAAAATGTACTTTTTTCTATAAAGCAACATATCACTGACCTGTATGGGGAATTTCCCACCTATACCCAGAAGTTGAGGTTTTAGTTACAGGACTGGTGCCCCAAGTTCCAAATTGATGTATGAGCCAAGGTGTGAACGTGTCAGAACGGGGATGATATGGGTGGAGGAAGGGGCTTAGTTGACCTGTCTCATGAGAAATATAGCCTATAGTGCTGTTATTCGAAACCATGAACGCAGTAGACTCCAATGATCTGTCTTTAGGAGCACATGAATCACTATTAGTAGTTGTTCCATTGTATAACAGAAACCAATCCACTTATTATGGCAATTATGCTAAAGCTGTGTCTGAGCGTTAGTATATTCCTCTCAATGGCACCTTTCTCATGGTTACTATAACAAAGCACGTATGCTCACTGTCATTTTCAAAATTAACTTAAATGGGCCTTCGCTAATGTCTGAATTATCCAATAAAAGCACAAGCAATTAATGCAGAGCACAAGCTGGGCTCACAGTCCCCAGAGGTGTTCTACCTTCACTCACTGTATTAGCTTTCTGAGGGCTCTCCTGTGTAACAAAGATCCATTGTTCCCACATACTGTACTAAGAGATATTTGTTCACTCCTTGTATCAATGGTCTTGATTTGATTATACACTTAGGCAATATGTGCAAGCAGTGCTCATGTTTGCAGTAAAGTCAGCACTCTGCACAATCAAATAATTCTTGAGCTAAGCAAGTGGAAAAAAGGGTCATTATGCATGGAACAATCAGTGTTTCATGGCTCATTTCCTCAGCTGTGATTTGATTTTGCTTGTCAGTGTTAAGCTGGCCTTTGACCCAGAATTATTCCTCAAATCTTCCTTTTGCTTTTGTCAGTATCAGTATTAGTTTTCCAACTTGGATCAATAACTAAAAGTCCATTAGGAGAGCATTTTGTGTTTTTTGATGTTTGTGTGTTCAGAAATCAAACCTGTTGAATTTGACCTGTTTAGTTTTGAATAATGGGCTATTTTAAAGTGGTGTTATCGCTGTTAAAAAAAAGAACATCTTGTTTCAATCAATGCATATTGCATTTAGAGCTTATTTTGTTTTGTTTCTTTGTGTAATTTCTTAATTAAGAAATATAGGAATTGGACAGTGAAGTGAATTAAAAGTGTAAGATGTCCCTCTAACTTTAGTAAAATAAAAAGTATCACCAACACATAAAATGCTAGTAAAACAGTGCTGCAAACTACACTTATGTAAATAACTTGTTCAGACATACTTTAAAACAATATCACTAAACATAGTGATTATAATTATAATATATAATTATAAAAGCAAGCATGAGTCAAGAATTCATCCTCTCCAAAATGATTTATGGGTTATTTCTTTTATTTTTCTCTGATGATCATAATTTAATGTCTCTCCGGTGAGAGAAAAAAAAAAAGAGATCAGATCCAGTCCCTTGTCTGTCACCTCTGATCCACCCTCATAATATGTGCATCATGTGGAGCACACACACAAACCACACATATAGTCATAAAGAACCAGTAATCCTTTGGGGTTAAACACTTAAAAACCAGTCCCCCGAGCCCTCTGTGTCTCTGTGTTGCACCACAATTCTGGCACAGTGATTGACAGCACTGGAAACTGTTTTATTGTGCTGCTCTTGCAATGAGTAGTCTCTGGAGCCTAGGTAATAACTAGGCTGGAGTGTTGACTAATACATTTAGTGGTGACTCTCATAATCAAATGTGTTCCAGCTGTTTGACTTATGATGACAAATTCAGGTTTTCCCAGTTTGCTGAGCTTCCTTGGGAGACAAAGAAGGGATTTCCTCTGAAACAGACAGGCAGTGGCAGCACCAACAAATGGCCTGGTTCTGTTATCAAATAGAAAGTCTGACTAAATATAAACTTATCTGCTGCAGCTTGAAGCAGTGCAGAAATGAGCAGCAAATTAAAATATGTTCTCTGAGGACCGTGTCCTGCATCGGAAAAGAAAGAGGATTCATGAAATAAATAATAATGAAAAATGTAAAAGATTGATTTTTAGTTGCAGCGTTTGGAAATATATTGTGATCTATAGGTGAAATGTAAATTTCTCTATTTTTCTGTTACAGCCGAACACACACACACACACACACACACACACACACACTCTATACACTCACAGAATACCGTTTGTGGAGAATATATGGAGGTTTGAATATAACTGTTGCTACATCAGAGGTATTAAAGCAGCCACCTGTTGTCAGACAGCATTTTACTGTGCAGAGGTGTGTAGTTAGTTTGTGTAAAACTAAGTGACTGGGACATGGGGGGCTGTCCATCCTGCTGCACAATAAACAGTTTGTTTCCCAGGAGCACCCCTCATGTTCCTGTTGTTGGTTCCATCGCTGCTCACTGGGAAACGTCCTGGCCTCTATTGTCCAGGAGGTCAGGGGTCACAGGATGCTCCTAAAGGCCCAAAAGGGGAGGTAAGAGGTTGGATGGTGAGGTATGATAAAGAGCTTCACAACCCCCACCCCTCATGCCATTATTTATTAGAAACATCAGAATTGCTTCTCTTTCCCCTCCCTCATTACATCATCTTTCATTCAAAATCCCAGTGATTATTAAGAGTTTTAGGAAATTAAATCAGGACAATGAGTCAACTGACTATTTCATATTGAACATCCTAATTGCCTTTAGTACATGTATAGAGCTCTGTTACTTGAGTGCGTTCTTTGCATATCTTTAATGGAAGATGTAGTCAACATGCTTTCCCATACAAAAATAGGAAATTCAATCTAAGCAGCTACCAGGGTAAGGCATATCATTAAAGAAAAACACAGCCAAGAAAGGAGTGGTTGTATTGTACCAGTTTAACCACACAAATGTTATACTTTAACCACAAATGAAGCTTAAACACAAGCTCAGACTATAGAGCAGATAGAAGCTTCTGATTACAGTGACCTTTTAAATAGAATAGGAGATAAACAGTCTCATATAAATGGTGTTTTTGTAAAATGATTAAATATCATCTCAGAACAGCAGACATTTATGATATAGTTCAAAAGAGACACCATGCTGCCACAGTAGAAACTTGTTGTACCTCTCTGGAGACCAAATAGAAACTGACAGCAGTGGCTAAGGTGTATAACAAGATGTGCATTTATGCAAGACAGTATTCATTCACAATATTTTACATTTTTATTTTTTAATAAATATTTTTCATTGCACTTGAATTAAAGAGCTTTAGACCAGCAGCCTGTGCTGTGTGTGCTCAGTGTTCTGGATGAATGGGATGAGCAGACATACTATTATCTAGACATTCACAGGGAAACATTTATCTTTTTTATGGAACTAAGCTAACTGCAGCTTTGAACAATATTCCAGATGCTTCCTGCATTGAATTTTTACCATTTTTTGCTGATCCATGGCACATCTGCAATAAAGAAGGCCTGTATCTTTTAATTTTTATGTATGGAATATTTGTCCCTACATTTGGTAATATAGTGCAAGCCATCAGTCTACTACATCTCCCATTCCAAGATAAAAATCATTCCCATTCAATAAAATAAAAGTCACACTATGATTTAATGAAATATCTAGTGTAGAAATATCTAATCTATGAAATACCTAAAACTTAATTAAAATTGTTGAAGAAGTAAAGGTGAAAATGTCATCACATTTCTTACAAGTAAAAGTAACTGTAACTGTTTGATTATTCTTGCATATAGATTAGTGTGGAAATAGCATTTTATGTCATCCTTTGTGAAAGAAGCTAACATTTAGTATGTTATACTGCGGGGCTTAATCTGTAACAGTGAAAGTGTAAAGTTTATACTTATAGAGTACAGTATAATGTAGCATAAAATAGAATCACTAAAGTACAAATACCTGAATAAATCTACTTAGTCTTGTTATCACACATGTGTGAGGATATGTGGTGTCTTATGTAAGATGAGAAGTTAATAAAGGTAACACGAGAGACAATAGGTGTGGCACATGGCCATTCAACCACAGGCCATTATGAATATAATACTCATAGTTTGAGTTACATGTTATGAATCTTCCTTGAGGCCTGACCCTCACCTCATCTTGCCCTGTCATATCAGGTTAGGAGTATTATACTGGATTTGGAACATGACAGCTGGAAAAGTTTTGAGACTCTCAGGAAAGTTTGTTTTCAGAGCACTCTGCAGGGAATGGATGAGAGACACGTGCAGGTTAGCCTTTGGCTGTAGCGCTTGAGATGATAAAACTGTTACTGTGAATGCTATCAGTGTAAAATCTGCACTGCTGCATGTTGTTCTTAGTGTTCTCTGTAGGTATGACAGGCTGATCTGAGCTGTAGGTAT
>JAUBNQ010000028.1:8300933-8326064 GCA_032353495.1 Ctenopoma kingsleyae | reverse complement strand
CTGTAGGTATGACAGGCTGATCTGAGCTGTAGGTATCCCAATAATGTGTCACTATCTGAGTTAATTAGACTTCTCTGTGCTTTGAGCACTTTGACCTATTGGGGAGTAATTTCCTGGCCTGTTGTGTTTCTAAGTCTGCAACTGGGGTTCTGGTATAATTTGCGTTCTCACTTCCCAATCCTTCTCAGATGGCGGGGTGCTTTTCCTTTCTTTATGACCAAATAAATCTGACTGGTGCCAAAAAAGGGGATTAAAATTCCCCTTTCACTGTCTTGAGGAGCCCAGCTGCACTGCACTGTTTGTTTTCCACAGCACAGTGCAGCTGCAGAATGGAGCATTATAGAGAGGTGGGCCAAAGCAAAAACAGAAATTACTTATTTTTACTGGCATGTACCTTCTTATTCACTGAGTGATAATTGTTGTGTGGAATTAGAAACCAAGAACAGTCTGGTCGAACATGCTTTCTGTTTATATGCACTGTACTGTATAGCTTCAAGGTGGTTTACTTCACTCGCAAGCTTTTCTTTTTACAGTAGCTCTTTTTCTCACAACTTAATTGTCTTTTCTCACCACAGTCTATTTAGGAAAGCACACTGTACTAGCAGCGCTTACTGTATGATGTTTAAACAGATGAGCGTCACAAATATAGTCTTGCCAGAATACAAAGAATGATAAGAACCTAGGTGGTTTAAATATGGTGGAAACTCTACAGAGCGACATGTACAGCGGTTTAGTTATGGTGCAATTACTTAACACACATACAGCGGCTTTTTTGTCACCACAGATGAGCAGCTAGTCATACACAAAAGTAGGAATGTGCAGCAGACAGTCAGAGGTATTGATGTACCTAGAGATAGTACAGGAAGAAATGTGGTGCAGCAGGTAAAACATATCTGTGTGCAATATTATCTGGGCTGTGGCACCGTTCAGGTGATTCTCTGTAAATTTGCTGTCTGAATGTAAATGAGTATGTCTGCCAAGCAGGTTTATGAAAGCAGAATGTGATCACTCAGTACCTGCCATGACCTTGAAGCAAAATTTGCCAAGTAAGGGTGTGCTGGGTTGTGCTAATTGTGCAACAAATATGCTTTTTGCTTTTATTTCTTTTTGCACAAATAGTCATCTACAGCTATATCAATTTTTAGGTCTTAGGAGTTCAGATGCATCTGATCAACATGACTCAGTTCCTCTCAAGAGTACACTGCAAGCACATCAATTTTCTATCAGGAAAACATGGCACCTATTTTGCCCTCTGCATTACTAACATCATTCAAAGTACCAGGAAAATGCATTTGTACTTTCCACACATAATATTTACTCTCTTAGAGCCTAGAAGCAAGAACAAATGTTGTTCTCAAATCTCAAATTTACATAACCATAACAAATTATATAACAATAATTATCTAATGAAATAAATTAATTCTAATTGACTCATAAGCAGCTATTTTGTCGGACATAGCAGTTAACGTTCCTCTGCTGATGCAATTTAAGTAAAGGTGTACTGTCTAGATTCAAAAAGCTATATTACTTAAATATACCTAGGAAATACATTACACATAGAGTCTTTTTTTCCACAGCAACCTCCATCTCTTGTGATTGCACACACATACATTGCACACAAACAGCTGACCAGCTGCAGACATTCAAGTATGAGGCCACCACCAACAGAGGTTTGTGCAGTAATTCTATGGAAAAAAGATTTACACACCAACACATAAAGATAATGGTTTCCAGACCCTGTGCATTATTCTGACATATTGTGTGCTGAACAGAGTCATTCTATAGCTAAAGAAAACTAAACTAATAATAACTAATCCATGTGAAAAATAAAAGTCCTAATGGACTGGGAATAACTTTAACTTCTCCTGTGGATACACATAGACAAAAAAACAGCAAGGACGCTAAAAATATGCAAAAGATTTGTGGTGCAGCTTCCCAAGGCCAGAGAAAGGAAATACACTGACAGTTTCTCCCTGACCCTTTTACTACCCCCCTGTAACCTCCTAACAACCCCCATGGGGGATCCTGTCTCTATGTGTAAAACAGACAGTCAAAAAGCATCCTGGAAACTAGAGTCACAAAAACAAGGGGACGTGAGGAAGTCCAATAAGCTTATATGTAGAGGGCTCAGTCAAGAGATAATCTGGAGGCCACACAGACCAGGCGCCGAGCCTATAGAGCCTAAAAGCTTTGCGGCACAACTGTGCAGCGTGTTCATTGTTCTTTGGAAAGTAAGCAGCTTCAGTGAGACCACTGGTGTGAAAGCCACCTCTCTTCTTGAGTGTCTGCTCCAGACCCCGTTGTTGACATACAGGGCAGGTGCAGCTGCTCTCTACAACTGCAACAAGTAGATCATCCCAACAATGCACACACAAACACACACACACACACACACAACAAGAGCTTGGATGTCACAAGACAGGGTAATATGGACTAAGACAAATCAACCATTTTCTTTAATATCTCTGCAACAATCAGCGAGGCACTGCTGAGTTAACACAGGGTCCACAGAGATGAAAACAATGGCTGGATTCTTCTGGCTTGAAGATGGCTATGAGAAATGGCAGGGATGCCAGAGCTGATAAGTGACCAAGGGGCTCAAGTTACTTCCAGCTGTCGGCAGCCGTGCATGCCTCGGCGGAATGTATGGTTCACGCATAATGCAAACCATTTCATTTGCGTAATACTCATAAAAATCTGGCGGACATATTAAATAAAGTCAACAGCCTCTCACTTGCACAGGGTTTACATCACAGGAAAGAATCTCCAGTCCTCAGAGGAGCCGTGCAATGTGTCCTCAGCTGACAAAATACAGACAGTTGAATTCTGTGACCTTGTGAATGATAATGTTAACTGGATCAATAAAACCAGGCAACAGCAGAAAACCTCGATACAGCATCTGGAAAGAGTCTGGCTTAGGTTTGGTGAACAATTATGGTTGTTACAGAGCTGAACAGAGTAAATACTGTAAATGAGGACCTGTTGGCATTGTTGACTGTGCCTGTTTTTCCCTTAAGCCATAAAAAGTCCATACAGAGACAGCAAAATAAAGACTACATTTGTCTTCTTGTAATTAGAATTACGGTAAATTAAAGTTAATATAAAATCAAGCCTGTAAAAGATTAATAGTATTTAATAAAGGCTGTATTTTTGTGCTGTAAACGGAGTTACACTGAAAACTAGTGCCACACTGCATTAGCATCACCTCAATACCAGTGAGGGCCTCTTCCTGTCCATTTGGAAAATATAAGTACATTCTGAAGCTGCTGCTCACTCCAAAAGGAGAGTGCTTTTGGCAGGCTTTGAAGTTCTCAGAAATAATGCTCCTTAAAAGCATCCTCTGCAATACAGAAAAACATGAACATGTATTTCAGGCAAGAGGCGTGAGCAAGCACTTCTTAGCAACCATGTAAATCCACAGTGGTGGACTTGGACATGTTTCATGTCTTTTAAGTCTCATATTGTCATACCCTTTGCACAAGCAGCATTGATTAATCTTAAGGTAATATTCATTTCATTCATTTGTTTGCTTACTCACGCATTATCTCTATTGGAGTCTGGACAGAAATGTGTTAGGTCAGTCTGTATGTCACTGAATCAGATTTCACAATTCTAATCTGATCATAGAGAAATAAACACAGTCAGCACTCACTTCATTAAAGTAAAATGCCTTCAAGTGTCTTTTTTCTGTAGCTTGTCTGAAACCCTCTGGAGAAAAAAGGGATAGTACAAATGCAACAAAACACCAGAAAGAAAAGAAAAAGGCAGGAATAAAACTTTGCAGCACAGTCTTTTATTTCCCCTTCTCTGCACAGTTTAGTGTTTCAGTTACACCCTTTAGGCAGTAAAAACTGTCATCTAATCATATCCTCACTCAGTCTTAAATGCCATATACGCCCATACCAGCCTGGAAAGGGGACCTTTCTGTGGATTAAAACGGATATGAGGTTATTTTTGCGAGATCCATGATTGCACGAGGCACTCCCATCCAGACTTATAGTGATGACTGAGGAGGTGAGCTAATATGGCACAGTTGTGATGCAAAAGAATTGTGTAAGTTAATCTGCAGTGTATCCTGACCTTTTGGTTGAAAAGATGAATGTTTTGTTTTTGGTCTTTTAAATCTCTTGATCCTCCTGTAATGTGAGAAATGCTGTTTGTACACACTCTGTGTTTATATACCGGGGTCAGATCAAGCAAAAGGCAGTGATGTTAGTTAAAAAATATAGATATCAAAAACCACCACCAACAACATTAAGAACCATGTGTTTTACAAATTATTATCAATAACTGAAAATTATTTTATGTGAACAGCAGCATACAAATACTGAGACATGAGATCACTTTTATTATAATTGTTTCAGATTAGTTTTAGCCTGCATTTCTTCAAGCATTCAAGCTTGTACAAAGCCAAATGGAGTCATTTGGGAAGACTCTTTGAATTAATGAAGGAACATGACTCAGGTAACGTTTCAAAGACAATCAAGTGAGACCACGTTTCCTGAAGTGAGATGGATGGAAGCAGCAGTAGTACATTGTGTGATCTGACATGTCCTCCACACACTTTAACTAGTGTCATTAGAGAGCTTGACAGGGCGGATTTAGTTTGGCAAGACATGTTGGACACACTTGCAGCAGATCAGAGAGAAGACAAGAAAACTGCTTTAACGCCTCTGAAACAGTGAAGTGAAAACGTGATGAGGATATGGGAATTACTGCTGAATTAAGCATCACTTTGATTGGAAAGTGATTGACCGATGGTTGGCAAAACATGAAAGGATGACCTTGAATTCTCCAAAGTGAGTATGGATTGGCACACAGCATCTCTCTGTCTCTCACTTTCTCCTCCCTCTCTCTATCTCTCAAACAGACACACACACATGCACACAAACATACACACCCTAGCGCATTCTGATAGGAACAAGCATGACACGGAGAAACAAACACATATACAGTATATGTATCAACACATACTCTCTGTGTTTTCGTCCTCTCTTTAGTGAGGGAGAAGAAATGAACACACAGTCACGTACGACAAGCCAGAGTTGAGAGAGCAACTTCAAAGTAAGGCAGATGCAGGGACAGCACCCACTGAATAAATTTTCTGGCCACCAGTCGATCTGCCCCCAGGCTAAGATTGTGGCTGTTCGCTTCTCTCCTGACCCCTCATCAACTCCCAGTTAAAACCAATCCTGCTCTAACAAGGCAGTCGTGCGGAGAAAGAAGGGATACGTGGGTAAATATAAAGGTATTTAAAAAATCATTTCCATCATATGTTTGATTGTCAGATTCTCAAAAAAGCAAACCTGCAGCAGCAGAGTGTGAATGACTTCATACCAACACAAAACACATAAGCAGTCAGTAAATATATATGTGTGAGTCTCCACTAAAAATAATTTTACCAAAGCTAAAAGTGAACAGTTAAAATGCTTCACTGCTTCAAGTCAGCAACTGTTTTGTAACATTAGCCATAATTTAGTTTCTGCACTTTGGCAGTGAACTTCTGATAAACTGGATTTTTTAAAATTTTATTCTATTTATCACATTAGCGTTAAATCTCACTTTGCTGTTACAGTGTACTGTGAACGGCGGTTTTCTTACTGCATACCAGTGGTACCTAATAGCGCTCTCCTGAAACTTGTGTGTGTGTGAGAAGTGTCAGTATTTAAGAGATATTCCTGTTCAGCGACTGCTTATGCATGTCATTATTATTTTTTCTGTGTTGACTTGTTTTAATATTTGATTTCTTTATTAATCATTCATAAGGCTATGTACATAAGCACAGAATAATTGTAATTACACCTGCTGGGACTTACACAGCCCATTACATCTCTGACATATGATACATTTAGAAAAAAAAGGGGATTTTCTCTGGTTTGTGTTTGTTTTGGGTGTGAAAAACATAACTTTAAATGGACAAAATGAACAACTAGTCTGGGCATCATGTAGAAAATGCACTCTTTTACATTCTCTGAATACTGTAGCCCAGAAAAACAATGATGTGTAGCCCTGAGGGCAAATATTCACCTGTGTGTGTGTGTGCGCATGCAAGTGCCAACAAGTGTATTTCTGTGTACAGGAAGCCCACCATCCATAACTACCCTGCATGCAATTCATAGACGATGCAGTATGCAACGACAGTATATGCTGCTTTTAACTGAATACAAATATACACACACACTGACACATGCGCACACACAAACACCCAGGAGGAGTGGAGATCTAATGAGGTCCGTGGAGACACTGCTGAATTGTCAGTCAACCCTCAGCTTGCTGACATGCAGTCGACAGCATCAATGACTTCTTTTCTCAGACAGGGAAAGCCTGTCGAATTGCATCAGAAGTGAGGAAAAGTCAGAGGTCCACTGGATTTGGACTGAGACTGGTAAATACGGAGTGTAGTTCTAAAAGAATAAAACTTAAGAGTGAACTCATGTTATGTTGGAAAACTTTCCAACTTTCAGTGTCTTGTAAGCACACGCTACATATGTTTTTCACGCGTATAAAAACACATCTCCAAGTCCTGCATAAGATTTATGAGCAGGTTACTCCACAGGAACAAAAAAGTTGTAACCACTTCCCTTTGTTCTTCCAAGACTGCAAGAACGGGCCTCCAATCCTGTTCCTCAAATCAACAATGGGGGCATGTATTTCAGACACACAGACACACACACACACACACACACACTGAGGCTCGTTGCCTCACTCAGTCATGTCCATAGTTGTGGCATAATGGGACAAGCTTATCCCAGGTGTTATTGTTTCAGGACACACAGACGTGCAATTTCTGAGGCGGTGTGTAATTATGACTTTCTCACTAAAAGCCTGCTCAGTCATTTTCGCACACACATAGAGACAGTAAGGTGGCGCAAGCCTTGGCTAATAATAATAATAATAATAATAATAATAATAATAAGTATTATTATAATAATGATACGTGTATTTTGTTTCTGTATTTCTCTGTGTACAAATCTATTCTCTCGTGTAAACGTGTCCTCGATCATTGTGTTGTTCTGACTGTACATTGGTGGCTTGAGGGTTAAGAATAGCTGATCTACATGCTGGTGAATGAAGTGTCGGTTTTCAGTGCAAACTCCTCCTCTACGGACGAGCTGCGCTTTTCTTCCACTTGAACAACCAAGTAGTTTTCAGGGCGCATTTCCCGGCAGCAATGTGGAGGGAAAGTGCGACCACGTCCAGCTGAAAATTTTATACTTTTGCATGGCCCTTTATTCCTCTTCATTAGTCCACGAACTTTGTGCGTGTTAGGTAAAACAACGAAGCGACGTTTTTAAACTTCTGTGGGGAAACAGAAGCTTTGCGATCTCGTGTTTTTCTCTTTTTTTTTTTCTTAACTTGAGTCATTGTTTTCTCACACATGGATACCAGGAGATGAAATCGGACGTGTTTGTGGTGCTTAAATAACCTCTCGGTCGCTTGGACTGTAGTTTATGTGGGATCTCGGGATCTGTAGGAGGAGGAGAAGTGAGTCCGATTCCTCAGCAGCACAACAAGGAGACACACGGGGGCCACAAGTTGTCCACAAGCGAAGGAGACGAAACTTTGCCAAGTTGCTGCGCATCCGGCCGCTGACGCAAAATATTCATCGATATTTTCTATCAGAGCATTTGTTGCAACTTTACTGTGGATTATTATTATTATTGCAAATTTCATCATGGACCACGGGATCGCGTTGAGAGGATGAAGCAGGAGTTTTGAAACATGAACAGTTTCTTGTAGTTAGTTTATTGCTCCAGCGACTCGTTCGGACTACACTTATCTGATAAGTCAATTGTTCTTGTTTTTCCTCTTCCTCGACACTATATCCACTGGTCTACGAAAATGCCACAGTTGAACGGGGGTGGTGGGGATGATTTGGGGGCCAATGATGAAATGATATCGTTTAAAGACGAAGGGGAGCAGGAGGAAAAGATATCTGAAAATGTGTCCGCGGAAAGGGATTTAGATGATGTGAAATCCTCTTTAGTGAACGAGTCGGAAAACAACAGCAGCTCGTCAGACTCAGAGGTAAGGACGCTGCACATGTTGAATGTTCTCCACGGCGTCGAGCATTAACAGAAATGTGATTTAATGGTGTTGAAAGTTTCAATAGTTTCTTCCCCTCTGTGTGTGTATTTTCCTTGTCAGCAAGCAGAGAGGCGCCCCCAAACCAGACCCGACTCAGAAAGTTATGAGAAAACAAGAGACTACTTCAGTGAAGGTAAAAAAAATTATAAAAAGCCTCAGTACTATTTGTGCTATCTGTGGAAATTCTGTCAATTTTGTGCCTGGCTTTTCTTTATTTCCACAGCACTGAGAAGACAGCAAGATGGTGGCATTTTTAAGAGTCCTCACTATCCAGGCTACCCGTTTCTCATGATCCCAGACCTCACTAATCCCTACCTATCCAATGGTTCACTGTCGCCCAGTGCAAGAACAGTAAGTGTCCGTGTGCAAATATCTTTCTCTCTTTTCTTTATTTCATCTGCTCCTGCAAAGACTTTTCGCCGTGCGTAAAAGTTCCTTGTGCACAGCCACACCGCCATATTCCCTCCGAGTGGCCTCTCAAGGAGTACTAACTACTTCTTTGTTCTTTTTGGGGATATGAATTTCTCTCTGCCACACACCCTCGACAAGACTTGCATTTGACAACTTCTCGGTCTGCTCAAAGTTCAGACACTTTAGTCATTATTTTGTGTTTGGAATGATTTATGGAGGCTGCTTACCAAAAATACACTGTATTTGTCATACTGGTTCTTACATGGTATGCATTTTAAAGTGGACTTCCCTTATTAGACCTCATTTACTTTTACGTGTCTTCTATAGGGACTTATATTTTCCAGTTTAGAGGTGTTTTAGAGTTGCTAGATGTTTTTGCCCACTACTGCAAGATTGTTTTCCTTTTGTACTCGCTGTTTTAAAGGGGACTTTTCCCTTACTTTAGTATAGTAGTTTATTGGCTTTTTGCACCCATTCTCTGCAGAAAACTGAAAAAGGGCTCTTAACTAAAGTTAGACTCCAAAGTAACAACAATATAATACCTCATTTTGACACACATGGGAGATATTTCACTGCAGTGTCCATGACAGCTGTTGTCCAGAGACTTTTAAACTCTAGATAAAGGTGACAGTCTTAAGTAAGTGTTGTTGATGCACAGTCTGCAATGATTCATCTACTTGTTGCATCACATCAGTTTGTGCATGAAACTGTAAATGGCTTTTAACCAATACTATCATTAGTGTTAGCAGTTGTTGCCTTGGTTTATATTATGTTATGTGTCCAGTAATATAATAATAATCCATATGTATCGTATTAAACATGCCTTAATATACAGGTTATACAATAATTTCTGACGAGTTAGCAACAACAAAAACATGTTCATGAAACGAAATCTAACGCTGCAGTCAAAGAACCTCTCATATGTAGTGTCAGCGAATACTGATTCTAAACACACATGTAAGACTGGAGGCAGTTTAGCCATCAATATTTGGAATGGTAGCCTGTTAAATGTAATTTAAATGGGACTATGCAAACTTCCTTGAAATAATCCCTGCTGGAGAGCTGGGTTCCTCCGAAGTCGTCCATCTCCCAAATGCATGCCCCCCACCCCCAAAGAACAAGTACTTTCGTTAAGGCCTGGCAGGCATCTGACTGAAAAGACGCCCTCTCCTCCCCCACCTCCCCCCTTTTTTTCTGTCTTCTTTTCACTGTTTCAGGCCCACTCCCCTTCCTCCGTGTACCTTCTATTCAATTAGAAAGGCGTTAGTTGACCATTGTTATTCTGAACAGTCTTGATGGCTTCATTGGAGGTCTCCATTGGGGCTCATTAACTAAATGGCTACTCTGCTCACACTAGGTGATACTTACCACAGTCTACCTTGTTGCTTTTGGCCACCAGAGTTTCATAGGAATAATATCATCATTATATTTTGCCCTTATCTAATTGATTTTTGCATGAAACCTTGGTAAATGTTTTTGGCATTACGGAACAAACTTAATAGTTTGGTTTGTTCCGTAATATGATAGGGTTTTCAGCAGTCTATTATTTAGTCTCTGTTTTGTCTTGCGTCTTTGGCATGAACGGCTCTAACTTCCTTGGTGTTTCGTTCCTGGAGACAAAGTAACAAATAATTGGAGAGGATTTAAAATATGGAGTTATAATCCTCCATATCTGAAAAAAAAAGAATGAGGTCAATGGGGCAGAGTGAGCTGACTGTCAGTCATCACCATGGCAGAAAACAAGCAGGCAGACAATAGCTGGCATACTTAAGGTCTCCATATTGCGCCATGTTCGTGGCTTAGTGTGACTGCAATGAATTTGATTAATGAGAGGTTTTATGCAGGACCTTTTTAGGCTTGAACTCAGGAGGTTACATTTGTTTTCACCTGGGGATGAAGTTTAATATAGTCACATTTACTGGATGAAATTCACCAGTGCCTTTCACCCATGTTTTGTTAACAACTTAGTTTAACTAATGAGCTTTACAGTTACATTTATCATGCATCATCAGTCTGTGGGATATGCTCATTGGCTCGTGAGATAAAATTTGCCCACCGGGTAACCAGATTTGTGTTGTCCCCTCTCTGGTCTTGAGATACAAACGATTCCGGTGCCTGCAAACTGTTTTATGATATTGTGTGTCTTTGGAAAGCCCTGCTGGCAGGTTTGTTTCATAAGTGTGGTGTGTGGTGAGACACATTAAAGTTATGTCTCTTAAGCAAAAAATGAGATTAATATCAGTCAACAGAATCCACAGCTCTATTTCCAGGTGGAGAGCTGCAGTTTCACACTGTAGCTCTGAGTTTAATGTAAATATTTTTGCATATATATTTTTTTTACATTAATCTATTTACAACTCACCCTTCTGGTCTGACATTTTAGTACTATTGTGTAATAATGAACGTATGTGCATCAGTATAATGCATCTGTACAGTCTTTTGTAGATATCAGTATTTAAAAGAACATGTTGCTGAATAATAGATACGAGATGTTGCTCAAGAGTCGTCGTGCAGTGATTTCACTTCGCAATGTGTGACACGATGAAGGATTTGAGGCCTGAGCTTTTAAATTTGGATGTGGCAACCCTATCATGAGCAATGAGAGACAGGCCTACATAGGATCAGCACAGAGTTCCCCTGAGGGCCAAGCATAACTGATTTAAAGCCTGCTTGGAGCTGACATTCCGCTGTAATCCACAGAGAGCTGAGGAGGAGGTTTTATGTTTGCAGAGATGTTCCATCAGACTTCTGCCTGCTGTGGGGTGCAGGGCCAGGGACCTTTTTTTCCCCTAGTCAGCCTGGCAAATGCAGCTTATTGTTTGTCGATTCATTGATGTGATTATCACATATTGTTCCTGTTGTGACAGACTACTGCCAGATTTAATTGGTGAACACTCACCCTGCTTGATGCCACCTCTTGTCAGCTTCATCAGCACTTTTAGATAACTCTCCCAGTACATCATCATCATCACTAAAGAGTGAAATGCCTCTTGTGTGTGAGAGGTGGCAAGTGAGCGAGAGCGAGGTTAGCCACTCAAATATATCTTCATCAAATACGCAGTGGGACACTAGAACTCCCGAGCATGATTGTTGAATAGAAAATTGTTTGAGATTGAGATATGAATGGAGAGCTTGTATAAGTCTGAGCATGTCAGTGGTTACGATTGCATGCCTCTCTGACTTCTTTTTTTCCATTCTTTCTGCTGCTTTTGGTGCTTAAAAATGTGCAGACAAAGAAAAGTCAACACAGACATTGTCTCGCTGAATAAAAGGGCCTCTCCCTGAATAAGCAAAGCCTGTTTGTGTGGATGTGTCTTTTCATCAGGTGGCTCACTTGGCATTTCGCTCACCTTGCTGCATCTGTGTGTGTTGATGTGCACACGTGCATCCATGCATGTTGCACGTCTGTGTGCGTAAAGTCTGAGTGTTGGGTGAGGGAGGGGTGTTCAGGTGAGGCTGTGTGGACACTTTGCAACAGAGGGAACAGTGTACAGGGCTCACATTCTGACAACCCTCAGTGTTGTATTGCTGAGAGTTAGCGGACAAATATTTTTTCAACCAAGCGCTGTGTCAACAGAACTAACATTTTTGACTAAGTTTATAGTTTTTAAACATTTTTTTTTCTTCAAAGGCAAACACATCTACATTAATTTAGTGGCTCTGTTCAATTAGAAACAGATCAGCAGCAACTGCAGAAATGCAGTTGCTGGCTGAGAGCTCTTGCGTGGAGTGATTAATTTTGATAATGAACTCATTGCTTTGGATTAAGGAAATTAAATTAAATTTAGAAAAAAATGTTTTGAAATATTAAATTAGTCATGATTTGGTTTGAGAAGAAAGGAGGTGCTTTTATTATTTTCATTTTGAAATGTGTGTTTTTAATTCATTTACCTTTAAAGTCTAATGTATTTCAACAACTGTATGTCTCAGCAGTTAGTTTTATGTTATATGTGGGCTATCAGGGTCAGGTCTACACAAACCAAATCAATTTATAGTGGGAATTTTATTGTCATTCCATGTTACAAATGTTCCACTTTAAATGCCTTTACATGTATAAATCACTCACTGTGTAACCAACATGAGCAAATGTCGTAACTTTTTATAATCTGTAGCTTTCGTAGCTTCACATAAAACCTTTGTGCAGCTTGCATTTCATGCCTATTCTCACTCCCTAACATCACTTGCATAAAAACTGTGTGAAATGGTGTCAGTCCTGGTCTGTATCCTTCCCTCTTTGGTCTCTGTGGAAAGCAAGAGCTGGCTTCAATTCCTCCCGCTACCCCATCGCCTGCTAGTTCACTACCTAACCCACCCACCCGCCCGCCTGACATTAGAAATTCTGTTTATAGCGCTCTCTGGCTTCTCGAGCGCAGGGCCCATCAGGAGCATCTCAGCACCCTTAGAGGAAAGGATAACCAACATCTCCCCTCTCCAGCCGCAGACTCCCCATGTTCAGCGACATCAATGAATCCCTTTGATGTGTCAAGATGAATATGTGTGCAAATGTGTTTTTATCAATTTATGTGTTTTTCTCATTTGCTGTGTTTGGCCGTAGCTGCTGTTCAGTTTGGTACATTGCTTTTGCCTGTGAAAATGTGGATGAACTTGTAGTTTCAGCTGAAAAATCAGAGGCCAGAGATGAACACACCTGAGTTCAGTCTTTTAAGCTGTGAAACATCTTTGAGATGTGTTGCTGACCGTGTTGTTTCAGCATCCTAACAACAAAACTCGTGTAGTGGCGTTAGATCTTTAAATGTTTCAGTGAACAAAACATCTCTAGCTTTTTATGCAGGAAACTGTTGGTCATGCCTACACATGTTCTGCCCTTACTTTAAAAGATGATTACTGCAGGTCTGAGTTATTACGAAGAGTTAAGGTTATAGCTAAATCCAAAGCTATCTCTAGTGCTACAGAGATTCTGATTATCAAATAAGTAAAAGAAAAGTTTCAGCCATGAACTGAAGCTCTGGGAAATGGAGGTGTGGGAGGAGGAGACACATATCATGTGTCATGTGAATACCAGCTTAGTCATGTCTGTTCTGTGGTATTAACCTGGACTCCTGGTGCAGTGGGGGGAGGGGGTAGACCACTATCAGGAGGTTTGGGTAGTCAGTCTCACTACATAGTGACCACAGTCCTGAAACAAATTTTAACCATGGAATAATTGTTGAACTCATTTATCCAGCAAAAATAACTGCAATCCAATTCTGTTGATCAACTAATCAATTTATTGATCGGTCATTTCAGTCAACCCTGCGATACTAGTATTTAACTGATAGGTGGGGAAGGGGACAGTGGTAACCTGTGCTACTGGACTGTCCCATGTAAATGCATGTGACTCTTTCATTGCAATAACCAGTACTGTTTAGCTCACATAAAGAAATGTTTTCCCTCTGTAATTGTACCTTAAACACTTCACTCCAAGCTAATAAAATGTGATTGTACAGCAGGAAGAAAAAGAAAAAACTCTAAGCAGGGTTTCATAAGTCTGGTATTCCAAGCAGCTGTTTTCAGTTTAAGCACTGCAGGCTGCAGGAGAGGGAGAGAGAGGGCAGGCAGGAGGAGAGATTGTTGATGAGATGTGGTGGTGGGAGCATAAACTGGGGCAGATACGGGTCCTGCTATTCCATTGCCTGTTATCCTGAGGTGGGCCGGCTTCCAGACCTTGAGGCACTCACTTATCTGAGGGATTCTGTCTCCCACAGAGCACAGCTTCTCTACCGTAGACCACAATGTCTCACCATTCCCTTACAGTCACAGGCCAATCAGCAAGCAGCAGGGGGCTATCAGATCATGCACGTAGCATCAGGACTAGTAAGATTTGTATCAGGCTTCGCTTCAGTTCACGTATCGGGCAAAGAAATGCTCTCTCCCTGCACAGGGTCTGTTAAAGGCCATGTCATACAGTATGTGTGTAGTATCAGTGAGGCTGTAGTGGTCATACTAAATTAAGAAGTGGATGGATATCCATCCAGGATGAGGTTAGTTGACAGTGAGCAGAGCAGCTGTTCTTCTTCTTGAAGTTATAAATCAGTTTGGCTCCTTCCCACTGAGTTGGTCCCTGTAATGGTGGAGCAGGTTTGCACTGCTGGTGGAGCTCATGTCCCCAGACAGACATATCACGTGAATACATTGCACCTGCATACATGTATGAGTCACTACACACAGCCTTTAACCAGTGGGTTAGCATCAACTTAATATCCAAAATTGTTTTTCTTTTGTAGTTGAATCTTTCTTTCACTCTATATTGTCAAAAACTAAACAGAAAAGTTACATATACTAAGAATTTACAGCTGTTTATGATTATGTAACACACAGAAATGACGTGCCAACTGTAATCTGAATTTAACTCGGCCTATAAAAATACCAGTCAGTTATGTTTGACTACATAAATCAATCAAATGAATATATAGGGAGAACACATTTTAGTATGTGGTTACTTTTACTTAATAAAACAAAGACTGAAGGTTTAAAAAGGGTGTTGGAATATCATTTTTATAAGATGATTTTATTGTCTGTACCAAAGCTATAAATTTGTTTGTCAAATAACTGTGCAACTTCCATGTTTTATTTGGTTAAGGTAGAGAAAACTGCATGAATCCATATGGTCTGTAGTTTTTTGTTATATATCATGTAAGCACAATTTTCCCATGAGATCTGGCTGCTTGCTCTAATATTGATAATAACTTAACCTCTGTGTGCTCCTTGCTTCCCTTAGTTACACTCATAAACCAATTCTATTTGTTAAGAAGCCACAGTGTCCTGCAGAGCGTCAAATCTGATTAAATCCAAGCAGAGGCACAAGTCATCTACAATGTGTAGGCTCCTTATCTCAGCCCAGACTTGTGGATCTTGTTAGAATAAACAGCAGAAGCAGCAGAAACTTCTGATGGGCTGGTATTTTTACATCAGCCTCTGCCACAGGATATCACTCTTTCCTGACCATGTCTGCTCAATTTAAAATTAAGAGGTAATGTTCTTGATAAGTCATGAGTAATGGCTGTGGCTATGGGATCTCAGACATAAGACACTTTTTAGTTATAGTGGGATTCCCCATCGTATGATATATTCATTTTGGTCTTTTAGGTTGCTCTCTTTTTGAGAACAGTTTATTAGCGTGAGGTGAATCTTGTATTAGATGAAAACAGTGCATGTAGCAGAGCTCTGCTGGGATAATCTCTCATCCATTTACAGGGCTAGAAACCAAATCTCTACAAATGTTTCTGACTTATTTGCCTCAAAATTAGAGTAGCTACATTAGAAAAAAAATCTAATCAACCCTATATGACATGGAATAGGCCAAGGAGCCCTTTTGTTTGATTTGTACATGGGTTGGAGGGGCAGGCTATTGGAAATCCCTGAAGCAGGCTTTAGGGGCAGGTCTGATTCTCGTGTGAAATGGGAAGGCTCTATAGCTCTCGGCTGACTTGACTGGGGCTGTATGGGTGTGTTGGCAGGGGGAGCGCCGGTCATGAATAGGGTCTTTGACTACCTCAGACTTGCCCTGAAAGGCAGGACAAAGACCCTAGGGCAACGGCTTAGAGCCTCACAGCTGAGCTACAGAATGCTTGGCCCAGTCTTCCTCCCTCCTTGCCTGATTTAAATACTACAGTGGCTTTCAGCATTCTGGTGACGGAGGCTCGCATTCACTGCAGCACATTTACCATCAACTTTTGTCTATGTTTTTGTTTACAGTATACTAATGCCAGAGCTGTTTACGTGATCCACTGTATAGAATCCGTCAGAGGTGCTGGCGAATATGCATAACTAACTCTTTTAAACCTGTCTGAAGATATAGCTTTATGCTGTTTATATGTATGTAAGAATTGATTCACTGTATGTGTCTCAGTTCTAATCACAACTCTCCTCTGAGTCATTAATGATAGAGGACTGTTGCTTATCTCTGTGCATGATGGTGATATTGGCAAGTAAACAGAAAGCAACTTCTGCTCACCATTAATTGCTTGATTGTTTTTGACAGATCTGTGTGACTCTTCAGTTTTGAGATTTGCAGTGAACAGAATAAAAATCCATAAATCTTTTCTGCAGAGTTAATGGGGTTATTTGAGTCGTGTCCAGACACTCTCTCCCCACAGAGTGTCTAGTTTCGAATGTCACTCAGAGCTTTGTTTGCCCCCAGGGTGAAGGGTTAGAGGTCAAGGTTCAGGGCCAGTTGGCTGAGTGGCCACAAAAGCCCAGGCTTCCCCTCAGCACATCCGATCCGTTCTTCCACACCACCCTGCAGCCACAATGAAGGGATCAGTTTGCAGCATTTATCTAGTATAGCCTAAAATTAATGTTCACTTATTTTAAGGGTGTCTAAGGGTGCACTTCACAGTCTCACAATGAGCTCATAAAACCTTCTTAGATTTAGGGCTGGAAACTTTAATTATTTCTTGGTGTAAACTTTTATACATTTACAGTTATAGTGCGTGTTTCAGAGGAATTTCACTGCTTTTGTGGTCCAGCTGTTGCGTTAGACATTTATGGCTTTAAAAAACAGTATCTTATTTGCATTATTTGTAAAATTTAAGAAATTATATTGCTTGGAATTCAGCAAAGACCTTCCTTCCCTCTCTTCCTGTGTTGATATTAACAATCAAACACCTCAGCAAAATCCGAGGCCTGTAAAACCCCCAGCAAACTCAGTTTCTTTGTTCAGAACACCTCAGAAACTTTGTGAGTCTGCAGCCTCACCCTCGTCATCACCCACCCACAATCTCAACTTTTCTCCTTGTCCCCCCACCACCATCACCACCACCCAAACATGTCCTCCAGCCAGGTTTATTATGCCGTTTCACGCAGACCAAAATTGCAGCTGCATGGAGAACAATCTGGAGCACATTAGCTCAGGCGCTGTGATTTATAAATTGTTTCTCAGGCCATAAATCCCTGCTGTAATTGTGCACAAGCACCCCTCTTTTCTCCAGTCGCTCCCCCTACGTTCTCTCTTTCCTTCTCTCTCCCTCTTTCTCTCAGTCTCTCCCTCTATCTCTGAGTAGCTTACAGTTCTTGGGTTAACACTTAATTGTTTGCAGAAGTGTTTTCAGTTTGGATTGGGTAGAAGTTGCTTCTACTCAATTCAAACATTTCATGAAAGATAAACTTTACAGATTTTTATGCTGTTTTTAAACCTGTTCTGGTATGTGGTGTGAGCAAAGGTTTGTCCTCAGCTCCATGTTACTGTTCATGCTCTGCATTCCTGAATACTGTGTAATTGTGAGGGGCCTCTCCTAAATCCTGTCCCTGGGAATTTGATATTTACAGCAGCCCCTGATCGTAATCACCTTGCCGTTCTCATTAGATTGTATTGAAACTGAAAGATAGCAGCAGCGTTATATGTTGTTTTAAATAGAATGTCCAACTTTGAGTTCTCAGTTGTCTGGTCAATGTCACAAAGACATTTTTGAGCAACTCTGAAAAGCTGAACAGCCTATGTAAACCACAGTAGTTCCTTGAAAATGTCTCTCTATTCCCAAAATGACTAAAAAATAATTCATTTAATGTTGACAGATGTCCCTGAGCGGTTGACCGTTCTTTGCTTATGACTTTACTCCATTGTTTTGCATTCAAGAGACTTGATGAACCTTGGAGAGGTCAGAGATCTCATGACCCAAACTCAGGCTTTTTCTCTCAACCCCGAAAACCTACACATTTTGTTACTTGGATATGTGTTCTTTACAAGGCTTCAGAAATGTAAGGAGCCCTTCATTGTGCACATGAGCGAAATTTATAGCCATACCTACCACCAGATCATGATTTAGCACTCAATATTACTATCTGCAGCATGATGAAAATGAAGCCTCTAGATTGCAGGGGAATTACGTTTACAAAATAAAAATGTATTGGCGACGTTCCAGACCTCCCTGCAGTTTGCTGACAATATGCATAACTAATCCTAGGGAACAGTAGTAAGTCGTGTGCTGTGTCGCGCACTGTAGAAATCTGAAGCTACTTGTGAAAGCATTTTCTTGTGCAATGAGATCCATTGTAACATTGCCAAGCATTATATGTGTAATGAGATTATTTTCAGTACCCCCCAAATTATACTTTTTGGCTGATTTAACCCAGTAGATTTGAAAAGATTAAAAAACTATTTTGTTGTGTTTTGTCCCTTTTGATTCATTTGATTTCTTACCAAAACTATAACATTTACATATTTATTACCTTTTGTATCCTTAAATTTTTCTAAAAGTTTTCATAAGGGATGTGGGTTTTATTTCTAACAGTCAGTCTCTGTGTCCATGTACGACAGGCCCAAGTGTCGAAGCATACCTGTGGTGCGTGAATGTGTGTCTGTGTGTTTGAGTAGGACAGAGCTGGAGGGGCAGGCAGCAGGGTGAGGCGTAGAGGAGATGGAGAGTGAGTGGGGTTAGCAGTGGGGTGATAGGGATGTCAGGTAGTAAAAACTGAGATGAGGCAGGGCCCAAAAGTCTGGAGCTTTGCGCCTGCACTTGGAGAGCAAACACAGGAGGCATCTGCAGGCAGCTGTATGTGTATGTGTGTGTGTGTGTGTGTGTGAGGGGGGAGGTGCCGCTACTCAGGACTGGGGGGTGGGGGTGTGGAGCTCGGTGGTGGTGTTGGGTGGTGAAGAGAGAGAGGAGGGGATGGGGGGGTTGACTTGCAGAGTGAACACAATCAGCCCTCTGTTTTCATAAGACTTGTGGTATGTGAGAGCAGAAACAAATGTGTTTAATTTAGGATCTTTTTTTCTCCCTCTTGCCTTCTCTGCTACACCCACTTATGCCCACCTCACTTTTTTGACTTTTTCCCTTCAAGATGTTGCCTCTTCTGCATCTATCAGCTGCTCTTAGGAGGTTTTTAAAAAACAACAACAAAGTGCCTAGAAAAGCTAAATAAAATCACCCCCTGTGTCCTGTTAGTGAAAAAGACACGCTTTTAGCAGACATACTCAAATTTACTTTTGGAGGGTGGAGGTAAATATTTATCAGCAATTTCTGAAAAAAGAGAAAAAGGTTATTTTTATGTCTTAACTCAGAGTTTAGAGTGATTACTCTGCTGTGGTATTTACCCTGTTCAGTGTGAGGGGTGCATACTGGACTTATTATTGCCTCCTAAATGCCTTGGCAGGAAGCACTGTATTATATTGGTAACCCATGCTGTCTCCAGTCAATTTGTGTTTGGTCATAAATGAAAAATTCAGTTCTCACTTGTGTGTCATTGGCGTGGACTTCGACACAAACACACACAGTCACACACCTACACTTATATCTGAATTTCTAAGTCAAGCTTTACTGTAAACATCCAGCCAACTGCTGGTAACCACCTCATGCTCTGGAGTTAATTATACAGACGTTTACGGCTGTGAATTTCAATGAAACGAGGCTACTCCCCAAACAATAAAAAGCTGTGTTCCTGAGCGGGTAGACAAACAATGCCACAGGACATGGATAGGAATGACATCTTTGACATGTGAGGTGCAGAACTTCTTGACATCAGATCACACTGACATTAAGCGAAACAGTCTGTGACAATTGAAAGCAGATCTCCCAGGTATGAGAAACCACATAACTGACTTCCCATAATTGACTTGAATAGCTTTGCACCCTCCTCTCTGTCTTTATGAGATGGTCTTGTTTTTACCAGATGCATAATTATTTTCTTGTGTGTCTAATTATACAGTGAGTTTTATATGACCTGCTGCGCTCTGTAACAGAATTACTCACTTATTCCTAACTTAACATCAGTTTCTTTAACTGTGCCTGATTAAAAGTACCTGGAAGTCAGCAAGACAAATAAAGAACAATGGCAGTTTCAACACTTGTGTGAATTTCAAGGCAAAACTGTAAGAGGAGGAAGCAATATCTCAGGTTCATGTCATGAAAAAGGAAGACAGAAAATAAACCCTGAAGCAAATAATTGCTTGACTTGCATAAATGCAAACTCCTGCTGAAGTTGCAGCTCACTCAACTGGATAGAATGTTAAAGAAGCTTCTTGGGGGGGTTTGTCTTGGCCTTGTATTCTGGTAATGCTGTTTTATTACTAAAACAGCAGTAAATTCACTCCCAGGACTCCAAAATTAACGATTATAAACCATTTGGCCTTATACAGAATATATGCATGACGCAGTTATATGACACCATCACTCAATGAGTATTTTAAACTAGTGATTCTGTGTATGCTATGTGTAGACGTGGATGGAGCTGCAGTCACAGTGCATGTAACCATCTTGGAAAAACCTTGACGCCGCGTTGTTAGGACCTCCCACTCAGTGGCTCCCCTCTTCACTCTCCTCTTTCCCTCTTTTGCACTAATAGTTCTTTTGTGTACGAGAGCATGTTAAGAGGCCAATGAGCCTGGCCTTAATAGGGCACGTTACCATAGAAACCCCAGCACTCTGGATGTCTGACCTTTGACCCAGTTTTTTTACTGGCTGTGAATAAGAGTGCAGGACGACCAACCAGGTCACAATAGAGGCCCGGCAAACTGAGGGAGTGCCCCTGTCATGGTCACTTAACTTCATTCCTCTATGGGCTAATGGACACTTCAAGTGTGGTAGCCATTAGCAGTATGCTACCTTCTCTGCAAAAACATGGTCGTCTTAGGGTTAATATATTGTAATTTTTGAATAAAATTCAATGATGAACTTCAAGGGAGCAATAGTAGTTCTTTATTATAGGTGCCAGGTGTGACTGATTTTGATACAGCATGTCAATGTTGGTAGGTGAACAATAAATCTGAAAAATGATGAAGAGCATTTATTAACCTCCTCGCCGACTAGTCTACTTTCTTTATAGAGGACTTGATAATAGGACGTGGTACCCATTCAGAAAATATTGGAGAGACCCAGCATTGTGTGGCAGGTCTGACCAGCTGAGCTGCTTGTCGTTTCCCCGTCAATTACACACTAATTAGCACAATGGCTGCTGGGGTTTGCTTAAGAATTGTCAATGTAATTGCCTAATGTTGGTAAACAATAAGCCTTGAAAGAGAAGGCAAGGGCTACTTATCACATTGTCTTTGTCTTGAAAGATTTTAATTGTGTTTCATGCATAAATCAAGTTGTGGTATCAATGGCCCTGCATGAGTAGGTGATATCAGCAAAACAAACCAGGGAGGGACTGTGTGTAGGGGGCCTCACAGGACTATTGTCTGAAGTAGCTGTTCATATGGACAGGGGACGGTAATTAACACCTCAGCCAAACATCAAGCTGTGTGGCCCATTTGTTTTCTGTAGGGGGGTAAAAGAAAACAATGGGGAGGGGTTCTTTACACAGTAGGTGATTGACATTATCTGCTGGAGCGATCCGTGGAGGCATTCCTGCTGCTCCACTATTCACTTCAAGTTTGGCGAAGCCATTTCACAAGTGTCAAGCTGCTTTATTCATTTTCACCTTTTGACTTGCTGTTTGTCTGATAATTTGTGCCTGACTGATAAAGTTAATCCAATTCAGTTATAGTATATTCAATCTGATAGTCTGAGTTTTCTGGAGTAAGGATATATTTTATACAGAATTATAAATATTATTTTTTACTTTACTTTCTGTCTGTTTGACAGTCATTATGACTTCTCAGCGCAGCCCAGAAGTTGCTACCAAAGTTTGGGATTTTTTTCTGTCTCTTTGGCAGAGTGTCTGACTTAGTTTGACAGCAAATGTCCAGACATCTGTCTCTTCTCTGTGCTCTGATGTTGGCCTGCAGTATGGCACCATACACTTCAGAGATGACAAAGACTCTTGGCTGTGTTTTCCTCCACTCTGTGAGAGCAATGTAACAATTAGAACCCATCTCTGGCAGGCCACATGCCCCGGAGCATATGTTGTATTCTCTGTGTTCAAAAAACCAAAGGGCTCCAGTGCAGCTTTTTGGAAATTTCAGTGGCATCATTGCCACCTTTGTTGCAACTGGGTCCCGTAAAAGTAGCACATTCTACTGATGTCTATTCTGAGTGTTGGAAGCAGCAGGGAAGGCTGGAAGACAATTAGAGAGCTACAAAAATGGATCAGCTAAACTTCACTTTAGTTACACATTTCTTTCAGTACTCTGTCCGAGTGTATTTACCAGAGCTTCCAGCTCCCATGCGGAAACACACATTGCGATAGGCCCCGACCATATGTCTGTATTTGTTTCTAATAAAATAAGGGCATGTGCAAAGCATAACTAGATTTGATGCAGTCAAGTTGATATTAGTTTAACTCCTGTTTCAATCTTTTACAACCATTTAATTACTTAAGCATCATCACTTAAGCTATACCGTAACTATTTGAATCGTCCATTTTAAAGTCTGATTTCCCTTGTGTGTGTGTGTGTGTGTGTTTTTTTTTTCACTGTAACACTGAGAAAGTTTTTGCTGAGCAGAGTGTCCCACAATTCCTTGCTTTTTGTTTCCTGAAACAACTGATAGGCCTGAACACCCTCCCTCTCTCCCTCTCGTGTTAGTGAGTGGCGTGCTGCTCTAGTCTGGACTGGAGCTAATGTGACAGTGTACGGCTGGCATTACCTGGCTGGATGTTTCGTGAGTGTGTGAAGAGTTGCTCCACAGGGCATACTGGCAATTAAAAGAAAAGTAGGTGCTCAGAAAGAAAAGTGCCTGGGGGTATGTTCCTCAGTCCTGGCAGAAGCTGTCAAATAAGGGATGGATTGGGTGGGAGAGCCAGGGTGGGCATGGCCAGGCTAAACCAAACGCTCACAATAGCGCTTGTTTCATTTGTGGAAGAACTCATGATTGACATAGATTAGACAGAGAATACTGCATTGTTTTGGATTTTCTCTCCAGAGAGTAGCATTCATTAGGCACCATGCACACAGCAGAGTAAAGTTTCAATAGGGAGCTAGCAGCCTTTAAAAGCAACTGCCTCCTGACAGTTGTATGGACTTGGGCCCATTAGTTGGAACCTACGATTCAGCCTTGAGCAGTATAGTGAAAATGAAGAGGGCTGATGTCAACTCCAAGAATTTCCCCCCTTTTCGAATGGAGAAAGGGTCCCCTTCCCCCTGCCTCTGCGCTCTGTTGGACCCCAGCTGTCAGGAAACAATACCCTCTGCCTGCTCCGACAAACTCATTCCTGAAAATGTTTTTTTTTTCCCTCCTCTCCCTTTCCCCCTCCTGCTATAATGTCTTTTCCATTTTTAACCTACAGCCATCCAAGCTTCCTTCCTCCTTACAAACTCTAAGTGATGAATGAAGTTTTAAAAATCCAAACCTGAATGCACAACTCCTTCAGTTTGTCATCATTTGTTCTGTGCCAACTTTGAAAAGCACACAAAGCTTTGCATATATTCTTTAAGCAGTTTTGTAAGACTGTCAGATAATATGCTGTATTAATATGCTGTATCTATTCCATACATCACATTGTCCACTATGGGTGGACATCAAACTGCACAGGAATGCAGGAAAGTGCAATGCTATGTAAATATCAACAATACATTGTATACCCTGCAGAATGATAACAGTGGATGCATTGTGAGGTTTTATAAGTCAATTTACAACCCACAATATACCAAAAGGATAATAATTATAACAGGAACTGTTACCTTTGTGTGACTAAATGCCTTTGTGTGCCTGCACTACATGGGCCCGGATGAGCAAAACATAACCTATAGTATAAAATCCTTTTAGTTAATTTGAAATTGTACCAGGAAGAAAATCCACATGCATTACAAGCTGCTATATCCGGTATTTAAACTGATTCATAAACCAGATGGTTGCGCCGTGCTTTTGGAGCTCTCACTTCATGCTATTGCTATTACTAGAAGAAAAAAAAAAAGCTCAGCTTGTTATATTGAAATCACAAAAAAATTTCTTGAAGTACACAGTTCAGGGGTGAGCTGCAGCAGTCATAAGACAAACTGTGGTGGAAATCTTTGTGACAAGTGAGAAAAATTGAGAGAAACCGAGCACTTGCACAACCTTCTATGATAACTTTGATACATGAGTGAAAACTAGTGATACTGAAACGAGGAGGGACTATGGCCCAGGGGGCAAAAGGCCAAATCAATTGAGACCAATAGTCAAGAGTTACCTTCGAGTTCACAGCTCAACCTTTCACTGCTCTGTAGATGGGGCTTCCTTCCAGCTGTCTCTTCCCACCCGCTTAGCGATGGGCGCCCACAGCTGGCCTCTCTGTTTTTCCTTGACAAACAGCAATTTCACAGTCCTCCACCAGTCCGTTGTGTTCACATCGCTCTCCCTGCTCTTCCCTGTGCCAGAACTCAATGTCTGACTCCAGCAGCAATGTGGGTCTTGTACAGGTGTCTGCTGGAGATCCCTATGGGTTTGACGCTATTCACATCACCTGTGTACACTGTAGGACAAGATGTACTTCCTGTGAGAGTCATTTTTGACATTTTTAACAACAACTATAATAATAATAATAATGATAATAACTGATATCCCAAAAAAGGTTTTTCAGTGGCAACTGGACTTTTTTTAAGTTCCTTGTTTTGCCTTCCAGAGGGCTTTCTCAATTCTGACTGACTAGTAGGAGTAGAGTCCTCAAGTTGATTGTACTTAATGGTCACCTGTGTGTGGCTTTCATGTATGTCACTGTGACCAGAATCTTCACAGATAATAATAACTGATTTTCGGGTTCAGTCTTCCTAAATCCTGTGTGTTTTGTATTTGTTTTCACTGCAGAAAAGTTGGTATGTTGGTGTAGTTTAATTTTGCT
>JAUBNQ010000028.1:8265374-8279189 GCA_032353495.1 Ctenopoma kingsleyae | reverse complement strand
CACACACACACACACACACACACACACACAGAGGTGTTTAAGTCCCTCACAGCGGCATCAAGTTTCTGGTTTCCTCTTCGTAAATGTCTGGTATCTTTCCCATGGCGGTGGAGGCCATTCGGACAGAGTTGCACCCACGAAGCTCCATCTCATACCGGATGAGCTGCTCCCAGAAGCCGTTATTTGGTCTCGCAATGGGTCGACAGGTCTTCACCCACCTGTGGCCCTCCAGGAGACTCACACCGCGGTGCTTCACCAGATAAGCCATGCACAGGGCAGCGGAGCGGCTCACACCGGCGTTACAGTGCACCAGCGTGCGGCCTCCGCCCTCTGCAACCTGCTGGATTTTATCTGCCACGCTGTCAAAGTGATCGCCGAGAGGAGACAGCGGGGTGTCTGACACAGGGATGTGGATGTACTCAACTCCGGGAGGAGGAGGGCAGCTGCTCTTGGTCTCAGTGACGTTGACGATGCAAGTTATCTCGCACCGAGTCACCTGAGAGGAATCATTAGCCGCTCTGGCGTTGCTGAGATAGAGGTGATCGGTGACTCGGCACAGGCCGGACAGGCCTGCAGAACCAGACTGACGCATAGAGAGCGTGAGAATTAGCTGTGCCACGGGCAGCACGCACCGTAAGCACTGCAAGGATGTAAACAGGATGGTGCAACGCAGAAAGACGCGCACACGGTCGCCCCCTGGTGGATGGAGTTAGTTATGTTATGGAGTTTGCATGAAGTTGAAAGAAAACTTTCTTTCAGTGCACCTTGAGGATATTTTATTTTAGGATAGTAGTTTCTAGTCTAGTTGGTGGAAGAATTATTCAGATCCATAAACATTGAAATACCACCTTGTGAGAATATTCTGTGTAAAAGCAAAATATATATAAAGTAATAAAATATATAGGAACAAGCACACATCCAAGAACACACGCGTCTATGAAGCCTTGGAGCCTCAGGTTTGCTCTGCGTGTTGCCTTATACAAGAGTCACAGGAGGTACTTTATGTACACTGTACAACTCAGCAGGTGTACTGAGATACAGTCTCTGCTAGATCTGTTACAGCTTCAACACACAAACACATTAAAAGATGAACTAATCTACTGTACCTGCCACCTGGAGGCTGAATTGTCAACGCTCGTGTTTCTTCTGGTGTAAAAATAATTATTTACAATTTAATACCTTGTATTGAAGAATGTTGAGCTATGTACTGTCAGCAAAATTTAGTAATAAAGTTCATTTGTTTTTCAAACTTTTATTCTGCATAGCAGCAGTTTCTACATTCAAAAATAAAATGAATTAGAAACATTTCCATCTGAAATGTAATGGTGTAGACACAAAACAAGTCAACCCATTAAATTCAACATAGATAAATTAAAAACACACAAAATGCAGTACCTCAGTACATATCCTTATTTCTCCACTGTGTGTGTGTGTGTGTGTGTATTCAGCTTCCCTAACCTGTTTTGTTTGATGTCAAACAGCTGGCTGAATTCAACCTTGATGGCATTTAGCCAAAAAAAATGTTTTTCCAAATGTGCAGCATCGTAACTTCTTCTGCTAACTCAGCTTTTGTAGGACGTTGTTTCCAGATGAAGTTAAATTCACCCACTGATCATTTTTAACCTTTAATATGGGTCTTCATGCCGTTCACTGCTGGAAGATTATCATCTAGTTTTGGATTAAGTGAGTGTTTGTCTGTTAGTTGTAGTCACATTTGAGTCATTTAACTAAATATATATTTATAATTTCAAATTTTAGGATATTTAGTGTTGTACTTTTTAAATAGAAATTTCAGTATTTCGGGGACTGACATTGCTCCAGACATGACTACTTTGATCAAGATGATGATTACTTCTGACTTTGCAAACTGCTCAACTTAATAACTTGATTTTTTGTTCAACACATGATAATAGTGTTGGTTTGGTTTCTTAGATTCCAATTAATATCCAATATCCCAAAATCTCATGAGCGTCTTTTCCTCTAGCACCACCCTCAGGCCTGAAGATGTGCCACACAAACCTCTGATCAATTTCATGCTCACAAGGAATTATTTAGATTAATATAGCATCAGTATAGCATTTTCTCTGGTGCTGACCTAAAGACCAAATTATTTTGCCCAGTTTTGTTTGAGTGTTACAGCCTGAAAAAACACTGTGATGTGTGCTATAGTCTATGTCTTTTTTAAATCTCATCACCACAAATGCATCTGTTAATAAATGATAGATTTTTTACCATTATTATTTTTATTACTTTCATTTATTTAAAACCAAATCGATGAAAATCTCAAAGACATATCAATAAACAAAAAATCATTACTGAAATTAAATGTATAAATTAGCCTACAATATGAATGGTCAGACAGAAAATAATTCAGCCATAGATGAACTTTAATCCAAACTGTTATCACTAATATATTAGGCAGAAATTCTTACGCATGCGTGTGGAGAAGTAAGTTATTAATTAAAATATAGACTATAACACATTACTATCTTACATTAATATGTTACACTATGTGCACAGTACTGTATTATGCTTTTTTGGTTTGAGGTGGTTGCTGTACATTAGCTGGTGTTGATGCCTGCAGGCAGTCCTCGGTTGCCCAGGAAACACAGATGGTGGATGAAGGGCGCGCATACAAAAGACCATAAACCTGTGGCAGCAGCTGGAGACCGAGACCACTGATTAATTCAGATCTGCGCGGTCAAAGACGTCGCTGTTCTCTTGAATACCTTCCATCCATTTTCTTTGTCCTGGGGCTTCCGTCTCCACTTTATCCTGTTTTCCCTGGACCGGACTGCCGTCAGTGCGCAGCTGTTCTTGGCACTCCCACATCTGCTTGACTCAGCTCGGCAGCCATATAGACGAAGCTCAGCTGCGGCTCATGCCAATGCGGAGCAGGCAGGTCCAGGGAGGGACCAGCCTTTTTTTTTCTTTTTTTTTTTACTGTAGACGAAGTCACCGCACACACGGCGTGGATGGCAGAGCAGGCAGCTTGCCCTCAGCAGGGAAGAAGACGAGGGAGGTGTGATCTTTTCGTACCGTTTGATGGTGCGGGGCAGGTGAGTGTTACTAGAAAAACCTTGTATTATAGTTCCCATTATTATTTCCTTTCTTTACACTGAACGACTAATTGCACTAGTCAAACTAGTTAAATATAAATTATCTGTTGTTAGATTAGATAAACACTGACTTCTTTAATTTCCTGCAGAATAGGCCCTGGTCTGTTTAAATCTCAGTCTGACAGCCCTCGTAAGCCACGCTTATTTATAGAACAGCTTTTTTTTCCTGTTGGACACATGCCAGGTTAAATGTTTATTTAGTCTTACGGACAAAATATTTCTGTAGGCAGAACCGGGCTCATTCTCTCTCCGATCAGAATCCACCTGGTGGTTGTAATGTTGTGGTGGAATAGGGTCCGCACAGGAACAATGTAACGCTGGCCATGATCGACAGGTGTCAGAACACATAATGCATTGCAGCTTGCTGTGTTTGGAGCTGTGTGGCCACAGACCTGTCAGAGTGCTAAACCCTGTCCATCATCACCAGGTGGATGTAATGTCCATGTAGTCTACATACAGCTTCCGTTCAGCTGCATGAGCATCATTGTATTTTTGCACTGCTTGGATAAACTGAACATAAATGTCCAAACAAGAATGTACTATATCAGAAACACAGTAAATCATCTCTTATGAATTAATTATAGATATTTAATATCAACTGGAAAATCAACCTTTTATGCTTTAATTTTTAGGTAACCATATGTTGCACAGCATTGGACTCATCTGCAGAGCTGCTGACATGTCGCCATGCAGGACGCTGGGATGATCCAAAGGGGGAGCAACAACAGGACAGGTTATGTGTACAGTCTGGGATGTCTTTATTAAAATCATTAGGGAGGTTAATGTTTGTGGCACATTATACCGTATGACATTACTCAGACAGTAAAATAACCAATGACATACATACATACAATATATATTTGAGCAGTGGGTGTAATCCAATCTCATTTGTCTCTAAGGAAATAGCAGTAAATAGGAGCCGTAAAATGGACTGGGCTGGGTTGAGTCCCACTTTTCTTTTGCTTTGTGTTGTGTGTTCCTCTCCAGTTACACTGATGAAAAAGCAGATTGTGGCTGACACTGGACCTCGTTGTACCCCTGGCAGCGTCACATCATCGCCTCGTCAGACTGGTACAGGATCTCTCACTAGATTTACACCATTGCGACTTTGACTTCCCTTTTATTCACTAAATCATCTGCACAGTTCCTTCCTTGCATAGGTCTAAATTCATATAAACAGCAGAGACATTTTGTACAGACTCTTGTCTTGCTTTCGTCCACATACAGAGTGTTAAGCCTCTGTGCTGCCTGAGAGTGCAGATAAATGTGGAACAGATAGAACATAGGAGATTAGTTATGTGTTAAATCGCTGCCATATTTCCCCCTATATGTTACTCTCCTTTCCAGGATTATGGTTAAGAAGGGCGATAAACCAACTTGAAAGTGGAGACCATGACCAAATCAGATTTGCATAATCTGCTTTTGTGCAGGATTAGCCTGGAAAAGAATGTTTATGAGAACAGGAAAAAAAATATGTTTTTAAAAGCATGTCATGTAAAAGAGACCAACATGAATGTATACATGGGAAATCATTATTCACTCATGTTGTTATTTCTCCTACAGCGATTGATGTGTGGGGCTATTACTGCCGTCCGGTACCTCCAGAAGGAGTCCAGCTGAAAGATGATTTCTGCAGGCTTTGCCTATGAAGAGATAAAAATGCCACCACCGTTTTGTAGTTAGTGTGTAGTTTGATCAGATTTAGCAGGAAGATTTTTCATGAGTGTTTTGTTTTGAGTCCAAAATATTTCGCTGCAGTGTTCTTACATGTTTTTTTTTTTCTCAAATGTGAGTAATACTAATTTAGCTTCATCCACCACCACTCGTTTTTTTTGGCTGATCAACAACACTGACACTGCAGCAGCAGAAACACCTCTCACGCTTGCTTTCTTCAGCTGCTGTGTGCAGCGACCTCGTCACTCTGTTACCTTGGTTACTGTGTCTAACACTTTGGTCTTCTTTGGACATCTCCCCTGTAGAAGACACTTTAAATTCAACAGTGTGGTGGTGTTTTAACTGTGCTGTCCTGTGTGTTAACATCTCACCAAAGCTAGCATGTATCTATTCCAGATCCAGGACCGGAAAGATCTGATACTGTATTTTAAACCTGCACTGTTAAAAAAAAAATGTGTGAGAACAGTTTTCTCACATTTGACAGTGTGTAATTCACACAGTATGTTTTTATTTGTCTTGAAACCTCATAGTTTGGTGCTCTGCCAGTTATTATAATATGCTTTATACAGTACACAATATTTTACAGTCATGTGTAGTTTGTGTGTCGGCTTGAGTGCATTTCTTTGTGTGCATGTGGTCTATCTGTGTGTGTGTGTTTGTGCATGTGTATCATATGTGTCTGATAACAAACATATTTGTAACAGGCCTGAAGCTACATGCTGCTTCACAGTTATTTTGCCATAGCTGCAAACCTTTTTAAATGCCTGAAGTTCTTCTTTTTGACAAGTACCAGACACGGGATAGAAATATTTGCAAATAGTCCTACGCATTTGCTATGTATTCATTGAAGTCACAGTTAGGTTTGGATTCCTGTGATTTAGATAATCGCGAAAATGTTGCTGGAAATTAATGGTGTGTGTTTTCTAAATGAGGCCTGCTGGCATTAATTAAATTGCCCTGATGCCTACAGTCCTATCATCTGATAGTTGAACAAATTATAGCAAATGCTAATAATTATGTGCAAATAGCTTTTTACCCAAGTCTGGCTTGTACTAACAGTATCTCACTAATATCTAACAGTACTAATATCTGCTAACAGTTGGATGATTACTAACCTGTACTCTGAATGCTAATGGCTGGCCTTGTTCTCTAATAGCAACTGACTAACCCTCTGCTTTATGCCCACACTGTAGTCTGACGTACTCACTCTGCTCTCATGGTCCTGAAATCCCTCTTCTAGGAAAGGTTACATTGGTTTAATTATTGAAGAAGAAAAACAATGAAAAATGTTACAGTGAGCGTGCAAAGAAGGGTTTCATGACTTGGGAATGTTAATGTTATTAACAACAAAAATGAAAAGAGGAGCTGAAACAGCAGATGATATTGAATTGGGTTGACCACATAACAACAAATCCACAGATGGTCAGATTCAAAATCACAACCGTACTGTGTGACGCTTCACAGGCAGAATTCATCATCTTCATGTCTCTGCCAGTGCACTGTGTGGTCAACCTGTGCAGGTGAGTGTCTGGCTCATTGTCACTACAGGTGGTACAGTAAGACAAAAGCCAAACAAACCACAGCTCCATCACTAACTCCTTACAGTAGTGAGGCTGTAAAACGCTGTTGCTCTTACTAACATCTCTCTCTCTGTTTTTTTTTTTTCAATCCTGATATGTTTTTGTTAAACTTTGATTAGGTCAAAGCATGCCTTGTGCTACCAGTGATGTTCATTAAATGACATTACATGGAAGCGTTCATCCAAAACATTCACATAAACAAGCTACTAACATCTCCTAAAGTTAAGTGAACAATTACTAACCTGAAGAGCTTTTATTAGCTCTCTGAAAACTAACAAACTAACCCACTAATAAACTAATAACCTAACAAAAACTAACTAACTAAAATCACTAACGTTGTGTTGAATGTCAGAATTAGCGCTTTTGTAGATCACGTGCATCACATACTAACAGAATTACATTTTTAAGAATTAATGATTAGACTGGATGTGCCTGTGTGTGTGTGTAAGAGAGAAGCATGTGAATTGTACTGAATGTAACATTTGATGAGTGATTTACCAAACAGTGGATATTATAGTCATTTATTTATTTACACAATTTTTAGTCAAATGTATCCACAGTCGCTCTTTTCACCGTGAAGATACCTATGAAAAACAGATTTTGACTTAAACCTTCGAAACAATACACTGTGTGGAAGAAACATGCATGTAAAGAAACTAAAATGTAAAACTACTTTTGTACTTTTCATACTAGCACCAGTCATTTATCAGTAGTCTTTGCTATATAGTTTCATAATAAATGACTTCTCATAGAAATAAATGTTTTTATTGTACTGTTTCTTTTCTATATGAAAAATGCAACAAATTGAGTCAAACAAGAAAATTCCATACCATGACCAGGTATTCATATAATTCAAAGCATGAACAAAAGAAGAAAATGATATGGTGTTTTTCATTTTTATAGTGCTATGGAGTGCCACTCTATGAGTGTCATTATACTAAATAACATCTTTACTCTCTTGATTGCTGTAATCATACTGAAGCATGATTACTGTCACAGCACGTCCAACACATGCAGAGACCCACTGTATCTGTTTACCACACCTGTGACCAACTACAAGTTTGCAACACACACACACATCAAGTTTGAATCTATGTAATTCATTGACGACTGAGATAGTTTCAAGGATTATATAGCTTTGCAGATGTAAGAGTTGGATTTTTTTAACTTACAGTTTATTCTTGTTAATAGGTGAAGCATTTAGATCCAGTGCCACCTCTGAATTACGTCTTAAATACACATATAAACTCCTAAAAATGCTGTCATGCTACGTGTTGCAATACATTGATGGGAGGATTTCAACATTTTGCATGGATGCATTGTTACAGCAGGGGGCAGCAACTCATCAGGTTAGAGCATTTAATGTTTTTCAGTGCAATATAAGTTATTCCAGTTGCTTGTTGGATGTTTAATTTAACAGTTACTGCACAAATGTCTCTGGTAGTGCAATAATTGCACACTATTTCGTATTTATTTAGATTATACTCTTCATAAAGTGCATTAACCAATGACTTGTTTGTTAAAGAATCAAAATAGGTGTGTTTCAGCATAAAGGCTGGTAAGGTCCCTTCTATTAGATTCAGTGTCTACCACCATGTAACCAAGTTGTTTTTGTTGTAACCATGTATTTATTTATGTACGTATTGATAACACTGACACACACATGCACACACACACACACACACCTTAGGGTACCTTTATTCCTCCATCCTCCTCCTTCACTTGTGTCATACAGAGGGGGCTCTGCTCTGTCCCCCAGTTGAGTATGATGTGATCCAGATGACTGGGGTTTCCAAAAGTAGCAGCAGCGGGGCCCGGGGTCTTCATGGGTCAGATGTAATTCACCACAGAGCTTAACAAGCATAGTCTTAACACACACAAAACCCTTTACTGAACATTGAGGCTCAGCTTAAAGTCTTAAATATCACACAAACTCCAGTTCAAAGGCAGGTATGTTGGGATGAAAAACATTAATCGGCTTAATGATGTTCTCTAGTGAATGGTTAGTTTTGCCAGTCTTTGAAAACACGTTTACAGGGACTTGGAGGCCAGAGAGCCATTTGTGGCCCAGAGGGAAAAGGAGTCATAGAGAAGAAACAGTGCTGGCTGGTAGAACATAATTCAACAATTACCTCATTGTTTCAGAATTTCTGGAGATTTTACCACTTTCATATTTCTGCTTGAATCCTTCCTTCAGTAAAAACCTTAGCTCAGTGTGTGCGTATGTGTTCATGTCTTCTGTGATCCAGAAGCGCACCATAACCACAGACTCGATCACAGGGAGGATGTCTGCTGTAATAACAGCTCAATGCATCCAAAGGAATTCATGTAAGCTCTAAAGATGGAGAAGGGGAAGAAAAAGTGAGCTCAAGAAGTATTTCTCTGTGTGCCGTAATCAGCAGTGCTCGACCCTGCACAGTTTAAAATAGTAAATCCACTCAAAGGCAGTTCAAGGGCTGAATAGAGATTGCTCTCCCTGCAGGTACTGTATGTGTTTCTGCTAGCTGGAAGACATGAGACTGGTTATGATATTTCTATTTTTAGGATTACTGTACTTAGGCCTGACATTAACTGTTATTAAAAGTGTTGTATAAGCATAAACAGTATTAACTGTGCAAATTATATATTTATTATAGTGTTTGCAAAAACAGATAAATCAGAGATCCTTTATTTCTAGTGGGAAAGAAGAGCACCAGACAAATCATACATCTTAACACCATTTCACAAAATGTCAACAGCAAGCACTGAGACTGACTGAAACAACCCCTCAACAACAGGGGGATCTCATTGCCAGAGGGGCATTTCACAAAACATGTATTGTACTAACAGCTGTACTTTACTTCTTCTGTTAGAACTTGATTTATCTTTTCATATTTTGGAAATGCTCATTTTCAACAAAACAAAGTTTGCTTCATTTGCACTTGAGCTCCATGTTTCTTTATGTGAAAGGTTATTCCTTACAATCTGCTACATAGGAAGTAAAGATGGAACTCAAATCTTGTGGTCAGCTCTTATTATTTTGGGCCCCAATACAAGTATTGGAGAACAGGAATGGAAATGGACAGAAGCAGAATTTGGGTCGGAGGTTGCAGGTCTTTAAATGTACAATAGGAGCTTTAACTCTAGGGCAGGGGGAGTTCATGAAAATGGTTTGCAGACTTTTAAAACATTCCAAGAACAGGAAAAATCTAGCTAATCTCTATATAAACAGGGCAATCTCTGTTTTAACCAGGCTGCAGGTTCTTCAGACCAACAAAACATCCAATGACTGACATGACTCAGTGTCTGCAGAACCACAAAACATAATGTGGTTTAAGTATTTTGGAAAATCTGAAAGCACAGATTCTTGTTCCGCCTTGTGTTGATGTAAAATTACTTGCATACTTGCAGAGGTTTGTGCTGTGTGATGCCACAACCACTTTCTTCTCTGCTGATTTTTGATTCATGTCCTCATCTTCTGGTTCCAAAGTTTTAAATCATCTTCCATTATTTGACACGTGATCTACTTTGTCGCACCATTTCCTCCTCCCTTCAGCGTCTTTTTCTAAACACTAAGTCCTGTTAATAGTGTGAAAATGGTGATATTAAGCCAGAGGCCTGGTGCTTCCTAAATGTCTTTCTTTTCCCTGCCTGCGGCCAACGTTCAGGGACTAGATAAGCGGACAGTCGAAGAGGGCCAATCTGTCCTGCTGGCTGCTGAATGATGGACAGTAATTAAAAGTTAGCTAATAACCTCTTCACACCTGACATTTCAACAGGGAGGTCCTGGACACCATTATCTACATATAGATTAAACAGCGTAATTGGCAGGGAGATAGGGTTAGGAGGATTGGGAAAGGAAAAAGAGAAAAAAAGGCCAGGCCATTGCCAAACCATTAAGCAGAATATCTGAGTGACACTCTGATTTTGCTCCTCTTGCTAATGCGACAGGAATTGAGCTGAACTAAAATGCTAAATGAATGAAGCCTATCTCGGTGTGGTTATTACTGGGGCAAACATCGGCCATGGAAAATAGCTTTAATTTCATAATAATTGCTAGATGGACGTGACTCGTTAGAGACACAATGTGCGAGTGAACAGCGAGGGAGCGAGAAGGGAGGAAGGCAGGATGGAGGAGGAGGAGGAGGTAGAGGAGGATGGGAGTGACTCTTCTGATGCTGAATACTGTTAGTTAGGCAACACCGCTTGTGCTCCCACACACTGCAATTTACACAAAGTCATTGATAAGTGATACTGTAGACTGATGAGATGGAAATGGAGTGAATTAGTTGCACTGTCATTAGTGTTGTGGAAATCTGAAATACTTCATTTAAGGACTAAAACAGTCCTGAATAAATGCCTACATGGGTTACAGGTTCACACGATTTAACACTTTCATAGTTCCCACAGGTTTGTACTCAGCACTAATAGGCTATTACACATGCATCACATAATAACATTAAGACTTTCTGATGGCTCTACTAATGAATGTGATATTTAATTTAAGAATTACTCGCTTTCGCAGGCCTATGGGAACTGCTGTCATCTTAGGTTTCCATTAAGGCTTTTAGTGCATTTATTAAATTATTTGTGACGTTAAAGGACTATTTCGACATACATGACTTTGCCTCCTTGCTCAGCATTAGATGACAAGATCGATACCTCATCTGTCCTAAATATGAAGATCCAGCCAGCTACAGCTAACCTAGCTGAAAGACTGGAAAAAAAACAGCACATCTGAAGGTCAAAGCTGTTAATTAACGCAAAAACTGACAAACAAAAAAAAAAACAACCTTGTCCTTACCAAAGACTGTCATTGCTCCTGACCAAATTACCGTATTAGTTTGTCATTCTAACGCCATGGTTTTACAAAAGTTAAATCAATATAATATAACATGTTAGTTAGTGGCCGCTTAGAAAAAAACTTCTCCAACTGCTTTCCCTGAGTTTAATGTTCAAGTTAGCCAACCAGTGTGTGTTAGTGCGGTGTCTGTGTTTCTGTCTGACACCAGAATCATTATTCCCCAAATGTTTTTCATTCAAATTCCTTTTTTAAAGTAAATTGTTACAATTCTAGCATTTTCTCCAGATGTATGTAACACAATATGGGCATTGTGTTGAAATCTATTCCAAAACAATACCAAATACCAAAATATGGAATAAATCTTTCATAAAAGCATGGGTTTAACAGATGGAAAACCACTGATGTTTCTCAAAAGCAAAGCAAAAGAGTCTTTCCACCACTCAGTCCCAAAGCCTTGATATGCTGTTGCAACTCTCCTCACCTGTGACAAAGCAGTAGAAAGTTGTGTTAAACTATAGCTGAAAAACAGCCGTCTGCCATGAAAACTGGCGTATTTGCTTCTCAAAAAAATAAAACAAGTTGTCAGTGAAAAGGAAACAATAATGGAAAAAGCATGCAGATAAATGCAGGCCTTAAAGCTATCAAAGTGTTAATGGTTACCTTAAAACCCGCCAGGTCACTGCTTGATGCTTTTCTGGCTCTTCGTATTATTCAGCGATGAATATAAAACCCTCTCTCCAGCTATAGGAGGGTAATTTAGTCACATTTTGGATTGCTTTTGATTTTTGGCCTGTTATTTTCTCTCTCGAAAAAAGGGCAATTAGCCTACTGCCTGACGCAATTGCTTTTACCCAATAGCTGTTCTTTTCATTTTTCTGCACAAACCATTTATTGAGGAATAATAGAAATAAATAATAAATAAAAAAATCATAAAAAACTTCATAAATATCTTTTTAGGAATAGATAATGGCCACTAGCTTGCTGTAAGAATGCATCTATTTATCCAACTGCATAACAACATGTTCCACGACCAAGTGGTCGTCCTTTCTGCACAAACCAGAATATAAAACATCTTGAGTGATGTGACTAGTTAGTGCCACTTTAGAACATAAACACCCCTTTTCTGTTGCAGATAGGCAGAAAAGATAAGATAATTACTGAAAATATTGCATACAAAGCACAGATATTGCTATTTTAATTAAGTAACTTACATCTGTGTTTGGCAAAGTAAGCAGTAAGCATCCACATCAAGTTCCTGTCTCTGATAGACACACTTGCACTAAAACCCATAAAGAAGACATTTCTATGTTTAAAAGCTGAGAGAGATGTTTTTCCTTGATGATTTTAATTTCTATTTGTTTGTCTTTTCACTGCATGGTAACACAGTGCTATAATGTTTTGCATGAGCTACATTAATGATATGCTATATTACAGACAGCTGTTTGAAACTTGACATTTCAAATATTTTCTTCAGATCTTTTGGGTCAAATTTCCACCACTTCAGAAAGGAATACATAGTTGTGGTGGAGTTTTATTTTCCACCACTAGATGTCCATCTTGTTTTAGTCTGGAGGCCGCTGTGTTGTGATTGGAGTGTGCATCTGATCCATCTGTCTACGACTTGTCTCTCCAGACCCCAGGTTCATCCATCATGTGCAGAGGTGCTAGTGTTTCTAAAACCAAACAAGAAAACATTTCTTTATTTCCCCACTTCATCTGTCCTCTTAGGTCCCCTCACATTCTCCACATTCTCTCTCTGTCTCGTTCTGTCTGTATGTCTCTTTCTGTCCGTCTGCCTTTGATAAAAGGATCACTTCACTGTTTATACAAGAGGATTGGTGTTGTTAACAGGTGTAAGGAAATGGGATCCCTACTGGCAGCCATGCACAGAGTGGGTTGCACCCCTCCTCTTCCCCGCACTCACACTCACACCAGCGATACTCTTCTGATGGATTGCACCCACCATTCATCTAAATTATGTCACTGGCAATGAGCTATCAGTTCAATCTGGCCTAAACGAAGCACAGGGTTTGTTTCTGTTGACACTTCCTCAGCACTCACTTCTCGTCCTGATTACTGTCAGAGCCTGTAGGAGTGACACAGCCTGGCCAAGGTTTGGGCTGGGTCCCCACTCTGCCGCAAAGTGTGTGTGTGTGGTCCTGTTTTCACCGCCACTCTAAAGCTGCTGAAAACCTGTTATCAGTAAGAGGATTAGAACTGTGAAGTTGAAATTAATGTTACATGAGCCCTGACATACTGTAAATTTAAAGTTTTAGGTTCAACTTTACTCAAGATGCAAACTGGTTCAGTTAAAAATGGGCTTTCACATAATGGTCAGATTACCAGTTCTCAACTTGACTCGTATGCTGGCCTCTAAAATTAATCACAGCAGAGAGAAAGTTTAACGTCGCAAATTTGATCTATGTAAACATAAAGGTGTTCCCTCACTCCTGCCATTTTATTTCAGTCCAGCCATTTTGGATCCTGTATTTCTCCTCTCTTCTAACCTCAACTCTGAGTGTCCCCTCCTCCTTGTTTAATTCCTTTTACTCCTGGCATTCCTTAGAAATACTCCCAGCTGCATAACAGATGTTGACTGTCTTTCTTTCTTTCTTTCTTTCTTTCTTTCTTTCTTTCTTTCTTTCTTTCTTTCTTTCTT
>JAUBNQ010000028.1:8229700-8249681 GCA_032353495.1 Ctenopoma kingsleyae | reverse complement strand
GGACTGAGTGTAGCTATCACTAAACATGGAAAAAGTTGGGTGACAAAGGTTTGTCATAAACCTTCTATGGCCCATGAGACACAACACCATTCTCTAGCCCTAACTTACACTGACCTGCTACTTTAAAGTTGGTTTCTAACTATACTCTAAGCCAAACACATACTGAATATTCTGTGGTGAGAACCTTGAAGTCGGCTGTTTTATTTGATCGTCACAGCTATCATCCAATCATCAGTCCATTACCACTGTTTCTGCTAGTATTTACTAGTTAAATCAGGAATTTCTAGCAGACTTAGATCGTTTTTGATTCTTATCCAAACCCAAGCAAAGCCAAATACTTGTGGCATAATCCAGCCTTATATGTGCATGGCATTTGAATGGGTTATGATACAGTGGCCTGATTCAAGTGCCGCTTGAGGAATTCAAGTTGACACAGTATCATATTCAACATTTTTTTCTTTTTGGTAAATTAATGAAAAACTTTAATCTATCAATTTAAAGCATTTTTTTAAAATCAAATTGTGAGAACTTTTTTTACATTAATATCAATTGTCAGGTGTCAGGGCGCAGTGAATGTGCAATGAGGCCTGGATAACAGACCTGATTGTTTGGTTCTTCTGTCTTTTGTGAACTGTGAAATCTTCCTGAGCAGCAGGTAGACAGCTCCACCTGTGATACACACAAGACGTTATTATACTGCTCCATAAAACTGAAACCTATACACAGAAACAACACCAGCCATAGCAAAATGGTGGCGATAAACAAACAAAAATATCTATCCTAGAGGTCTGTGTTTGATTCCTTATACCATAACCTTCTCTGTAAAGTCACAAATGCCAAAAGTAGGAAAGTGATCTGTCTTGAAGTAAAAATAGCAGAAAAGTGTTCACAAATGTCATATTTATTTATGAAAGTTTAGAAGTTTTGAGGGAAAGTAAAAAATGTAGGATGAATCTATTTATTGAACAAAGGACAACAAAACACCACAACAAACATCAGGCAAAAACACTCAAGATCCAAGATATTTCAGTCAGGAGAGATGTGAAAATGTTCTCAGAGGAGAATTGCCCCTGTGGACGACAAATGCCAAAACAACTCTGACAAAGAAAGAAAGGAAGAAAATATGAGTGAACAGAAGGAACAACAATTATTTATGTAAATAATGTGCCAATGCTGCTTATAATTAGTGGGAAAATTAAGCAGAAAAGAAAAGGGGGGGAAAAAAACATCACGCATGTCACCCAACTAATTTTTCTCATGCAAATTAACAATTGAAATTATAAATGGAAATGGTGTTGTTGTGATCGAGAGAGAAAGAGAGAGAGCAATGAGAGATGCCCTGCTTTTTTTTTCTTTTCTTAACTCTGTTTGGAATTCATTAGCTGGTGAAGCAAGTGGAGGCAGACGTAGTTTGACACAAACAGTGAAGTTAATAGCAGCAGCAGGAGGAAAGGAGTTAGGATTATTGTTTTGGACAGAGTGGCCTTAAAAATAGAAATCTTTCACGTGAGAGGGTAGAAGGAAAACTTAAAAATCACCATCTATTATTCTTTATGTTGATTATCACACCTAAACACTTCTTTGAGTTCATTAAACCTACACAGACCTAACACACAACTAATTTTAATTTGTTGGAGTGTTTTCTGGTTTATTGACCATGTTTTGATTGTGCTCTACTGTCCCTTCAGTGTAAAAGCTGACCAGTGCTGTACACTGTACACGTGCCTCTCCATGCCTCCACAGTGCCAGTGTGCGCGGATCAGATGTGCTGAACTGTGCTGACACAGTTATCAGACACAAAATCCCTGCCGCTCTCCTAGCTAGAGGTGCTGGTTGCTGGGACTTTAAAGGTAGTGTCAATGAGGGTGTGATAACTGTGAAAGTCTGTCTACATGTGTCTCCTGTCTGCTCGTCTCTCCTGTTCCTCCTCGCTCACCAACAGCACCTCACACACACACACACACGCGCACACACACACACTCACACACGCACGCACACACCGCGACCTGCTTTCTGCTTCCCCTCTGTCATTGGGAAGTGTTTTTAAAAGAAAGAGCCGGGATCAAACGAAGTTGGAAAATGCCTGTCTGGCGTTCATCTGACAGCCCTGCATCCTGAACCCTTTTAAAAGAGGGTGCAGAAGAAAAAAGGAAGAGAAAATAGGACATGTTTCGCACAATTTATGCAGCGTTAATTTTCCAGCCCCCGCGTCGACTGTTTACAGAGTCCTGCGCATCTCAAACCTCCCTCTCTTGTTCTCTGTTTTTTCCCCCCATCTCTCAAACCACAATCCCTCCTTTACTTTTTCCTCCCACCCCCCCTCACTTTTTGTGGCTTATGTTATTCTGATTTTTTTTCTTCCAGTCTTTTTTGTGTCACTAGTGAGGATGCTCTCCCTTGGGGTGGCTAAATTTACATCTCTCCATATGACAAACACAAACAAAGAAGCAAATAAATCAAATGTTAGGTAGAGAGAGAAAGAAGGAGAGAGATAGAGCAGGGAGCAAAGAGAAATTGTGGATGTTTATCATTCTCAGAACATATATACATATATAAGAGTAGCATTATTGATATCCTATGAACAGATTTAGATGTGCAACACTGGGTGGATAATGATTGATATTCATCCAGAGGAGGAAAGTATTCTGTATAGATTTCTGTATATAGTTATGTTCTGTAAGGTCTTAAACCTTACAGAGTAAAGTGCCTTGAGATGATTTTTGTTGTTATTCGGCGCTATATAAATAAACAGAATTTAATTGAACCAATACTCAGCCTTGGTAATTTAAAGATTGTGGTCAGAGTACTGACATTAAAACCACACACAGTCTTCACCAATATCACACAATGACAGTTGGCTTGACAATTTCTGGATAATATAAAAAACACAATAAAAATAAGTTTAAAATAGATGTGCGTGTTTGTTTTTAAGGCTTCGAGTGTTTGTGTGGTACAGAACAGAGAGACTCAAATGGACAGGAGGAGACATTACCCCAACACCAGTGTCACCTGTCATCTCGCTCCAGGGACCACGCTACATCCAGGTTGGGTTGGATATGTATGTGGGTGGATGTGTGTTTGAGTATGTGTCAGAGGAATGTAGAGAAACTAACCTCCATCACTGCTCCCACCCCTCCCTACACCAGCTCAGTTTACCACAACATTTTGCTTATGAAAATTCATTAAAAAAAAAAAGAAGTTCAAAAGAATCAAGTTGTGCTCTGCCGTGTTTGTTGCTGTGAGTTTGTGCAGTAAGTACATACATGTATATACGTACAGGGCTTCAGAGGGATGGAGGATTTATCAACAATGGACTGTACACATGTACTCAGAGCCTGGTGTGTATTTCCTCCTCCTCTCTTCCTTTGCTTCTATATCTGAATATTAAAAGGATATCTGGGTGGGGGCTTCTGTAGATGAGGGGTGGTGTGAGGTTTTGATCAGTCTCTTCTCAAATGTATGTGTGTGTGCATGCGTCATTGCTTGTGACAAGCAGAGGAGCCCTGCTGTGTCTCAGCGCGTCCTCTCTGATACATTATTAATTAGGCAGCGTTTAGAGTAACGAGCAGAGCATTTGAGCCCCCTCTCTCCACCCCTCCGCCCTTGCTGACACGCTCCCTGGGAATCCGCTGTGTGACTGCAGATCAGAGGAAACGACAATCCAACACTGCATCACCACCTTCCAGGAATACCAGAGAGCCAGGCTCCCAGGGAGACAGGAAGTATCACAATATCTCCAGCTCTCTCTGCTCACACACTATTAACAGTGGGTTGCAGGCATTTGTCCACTGACATAATGCAACTACTGTTTTCTGATATCTAGAGGTGACCAGTAACTACTCCTAACTACATGTACAAGTATAGTGCTGCATTGACACCTATACTTTTTTTTGAATTTGTGCATCTTTACACTTGTATACTACGTAACACTGATCAAGCATTTTTATTTTTGCCCCTTCTAGTGGTATATTTAAACCACAGCTTAAAATCCATCAGTTTTCTGTAGCTTTCTATATTCATTATGAATTTATGACTAGTTAAATTCTGTTTGTTCATTTTCGTATTTTACCACCAAAAGATTGAAAGAAAGAAAAGATTTTCAAGGAGGTTGCTTTGTGTGTTCATCCTCATTTGACCTGTAGTGACTGAGGTGATTTGCCCTTAACTACAATGTACTTTGGTAAATTGTAAGTGGTTTGTGCTCCTTGTCAAAATCTACATTCAGTCAATTTATCCTAAATCTCTTCTTTGGTTACAAAACTGACAATAACACTCAGGTTGTCAAACAGTAAAATTATTGTTACTGTACATTGTGTCATAAAAGTAGTATCACCGGCAATGGACACGATGCTGCATGTGCAATTAGTGTCAACTATGCTATGTAATTACTGATCTGTACAATATTTTGTAATATTATCAAATTACTGTTAGATGCCATATTGATACTCATACACCCGGTATGAGTATTATATGCATTTCTTATTTACAATTTTAATAATTTCATTAATAAAATTGTTCTATATTTTATATATAGTATAATAATGTATCAGAGAGGACACACTAAGACATAACAGGGCTCCTCTAGTTGTCACAAGTAATGATGCATGCACACGCACTATATTTTATTTTATTTGTTTATTTTATTATGTTAATTTTATTATTAATTATTTATGTTGTATTTATTTTCCCCAAAATAACACTGCCCAGTTTTGCCATAACTCCTGAAACTATCCAGTGTTTAGTTTGTCAGTGATGACTTAACATGATGACTTAAAGGATCAATATTAGTCAAACACAAATCTACATTTTCTCCTCTCCTCTCCTCTCCTCTCCTCTCCTCTCCTCTCCTCTCCTCTCCTCTCATTCTGATAAATTAAGATTAGGTCATACAGATGTTTTTTCCTATTATTGTACACCCTCTGATAAATAATGCAAATGCAAACCTTCTCCTACCAATTCAATTATCTGCATATTTTCTCTGTGCTGTTGGTTCTGCCATTGTTTTGCATGATTTTATATTTTGGGTCATAACCCCCCCTTTCTCCCTCTCAGTACATGTCCACATTATACTCATATCTTTCTGCTATTACTGTCTGACTAATTCAATAATTTCTTCCCCCCTTTGTCATCCCTTCAGCTGCCCCCCCTTCTCTGTCTGCCCTTCAAATCTTCTGGGTCTGGCTGAGTCTCTGTTGTCTGCCTCATTACCAACTGTTCAGCCATTTGATTTTCCGAAACGGCTGTGCAGCCACACCGAGACCTTCTCATCCCTATTATTCTCCACCACACACAAATGCACACTCACACACATACGCACAAGCACAGAAATACATAAAGACACAGTAGCCATTCCATTTTTTGCTGCATGATTCATGAAGCATCAATGAATAGGTGGAATTACTGTGTTTCTGTTTGCTACATACAGAGTCCCCCAAACACTGGACAGTGTTATAGTGCCACAAAGCATGATTGTGACAGCTAAGATTTAGCTTTTATTTTTCCAGGACTACTCAGCAGAATGTAAAAAGTGCCTCCATAAAGAAGTGTATCTTAGAGCGACTGCCTGTGATTCCACACCACAGTTGGCGATGACACCACCATTCCTCTTGGTGACGGATGCACTGTTGCATCCTCCCAACTCTCTGCCCCACTCTGGTTATGAATGTTCCTGGCATAGCATGGAAATACTGGGGCATGCCATTTTCTCACTAGTTTCTGTCTGAAGCTGAATTCTACTCTAAACCAAATCAGTAAAAGGCTGGACAGCACAATCACCATGATACTGTAGAGTGCTGAGTACTACTTGATATTTCTCTCTCTGCCAAATCTTGGGCTGGGCATTCCCTGATCAACCCCCGCATCCCACCAGATTATTGTGAGGGATATCTCACCCTACCTCACCTTTCACAACCGACAGCAGGTGTGTACTTGAACAACTGCCAGAGCTTCCTTTTCTTTTAGTTAGCTGCTTTCTGCACCTAGTTTTGTTTTCCGTCTCTATGTTTCTATCGGCATACAAATTAAGCTAAAGTTAAAGTGTGCTACAGGTTTGGGGATCTCTTTCGCAGTGACAGATGTGACTAGAGAAATATCCAATATAACATTTGTGTTATGAGTTTTCAACTGAAAGATTTAGAAAAATCAAGTTAAACAGCTGCATGAAAGTGGTTATGCCCTTATATGAAAGGCTAAAAACATCTTTATATTTATAATTCATGTGCATATAAACACACAATTTCCCCAACACACACCTGCATACAGACTATTCATTATCTACACCCCTAGAGCAGTCCAGAGGGGCGAACTGTGTGGGCACTGCAAGCCAAACATGCTTGGAGGCTGCAGGCCAGAGCCAAATGGGCCAAGCACCTGCCCTAGGTGTCAACAGGCCCCCTTGGCCCTGAATGTCAGGCTTCCTCCTGAAAGTGAGAGGAGATGGAGAGCCAGATAGAGAGCGATCTCATTACCTACTCCCTGAGGCTGCAACTAAGCATGGGATGGCGCGTGTGAGGGCCATGTCACCTCTGCGGATAGCCCTCATGAACTGGTTAATTGAAATCTGATATATCAGTGTCCCTACTTGGTGCACTACCAGTCAAACAGCAGGCTGGGTTTCATCCTGCCAAGTGAGGATGAGAAAAAATTGGAAAGAGCTTCATTTTTCACTTTTTTTTTTTTACATCTTCCCCAGCACAGTTGCTTCTCCAGTCATGCAATCCACAGAGTTATTGATTTATTTGAACATCTGTGAACATGGTCTATCATTGGCAGTGGTAAGAGCTGATCATAGAGCACAGCTTGATGCTAACTTGCTGTACTGTGCACTGACCTTGGCTGAAGTACACAATGCAGACTTGCTGAAATCCCGGCCTCTCACAGAGGTGATGCCAGGTGGGGATACAGGCAGTGAAGAGGCATCTACACAAAGAGCTGTTTAACTGTCCAGAGGCCCTGTGGGAACTCCACCTTTCACTTTATCCTTTTAATATTTCATATGCTGGCCCCAGCCACGCTCTGGCCAAATGCCTCTGCCCAGGTTGCTGGAATATGGATGAGAGTGCACATTTACCCATTTACCTGGATGTCAGTCGGAAGCATCTCTCCCCCCACAACCTCACCTCTGCTCACCTCTCTGGGCCGAGAGTTAGCTTGTTAGAGAGAGGAGGAGGGATTGAAGACAAAGGAAAATAGACAGGAAAATCCTACAAAGCCCAGGCATAATAAATACAGAACACCTATACAGAAAGAACGATGGACTTGAAGAAGAGATAATGCTTGTGAATAAATGTGACAGAGTATGTGGACACAACTGCATTATTAAATTTTTTTTTTTTAACAAATCATACTGAAGGTAGCACATTTTGTAACATTTTAGCAGTGGAGGAAAGTAATGAAGTACATTTACTGTATAAAAAGTACTGTACAGCAGGTTCTTGCACTTTTCTTGAATATTTATGTTACTATTTCTCTTCTTTTAAATTGATAAAATAAAACAAATTTATGAAGTGCAGTGGTTTATTAGAAAGCATTTTGTCTGACACACACACACAAAGAATGTGCCTCTCAAAGACATGTGGCACATTTAAAAAATAAATTAAAATGTGTTATAAAATAACATTTAAAAACCTGTTTGTATATAATAAATTGTATATTAATAATGTGTTTTTATATAATAAAGGGTTTGTTCAGTTTTTCAGAAAATGTTTCAGAAAAACACCAAATACACAACTTTACATATCCTGAAATAAAAACAAATAATGTTAATAAACAGTTGGGCCTAGGTACAAATGCATCCATTGCAAATGCTAAAAAGTTAGTGTGACACAGATTTAAACCCCTTAAAATTACATAATAAAAATTATTTGTTTTGAACTTTTTGTCACTGTGTGAAAAGTAGTTAAAAGTAGCTCTATATTCACAGCATTACAGTAAAATGCTACTTACACATTGAACAGGTACACTAACACGTAGCAGTTAGTAGTTAGTAGTTTTACCTTTAATACTAAGCTCATCGTGGCTGCGCCACATTGTTCCATAACTTCTTTGCATCCTTCAAAAATATGTAACCACAATGCGTATGATGAACAGCAGCAGTCAGTCCTGACCAGTGTGAGAAATACAATGACTTTCATGTCAAAGTGACCCCACGTTTCACACTGAATGCTTTATGTGCAAACCAGCAGCAGTAGGAAATGTTCTGTTTGCATTAGCATTAACTAGCCACTGCTCCCATTACCGTACTGAATAGAAATATATTAAATGCCTATATGCATATTAAATGTCTGTTACAGATCTATTAAATGTCTATTGCAATTCCATAAACAGTGGATTTGTGATATAGTGAAAAAAGTTACTTTTAGTATGTTTAGATAATGTTTCTCTACCTTTACTGAAGATGTGTTTAAAATCAGGGATTTCTAATATTGACTATATTTACATTGTGGTTTTGTTAAATTTACTCAAATAAAAGACTTTACCTGTTCCACCATTGTATTTTAGTCTTTACTGCATGGGTATGGTTGGTTACCTCAGTATACCCACATATATCTGTGCACTAATTGCACATAGACACTTTAAGATTGGGCAGCCACTACGCAAGACTTCACTTAATGCAATTAGGCTGTGGTTTAATTGCTCTTTAATATCTATGGATAAAGCCAGTGTGTTACATAGAGTAATTATGGCTAATGACTGCAGTGGAAGAGAGACGAGCAGAAAGTGGGTTGTGTGTTGAAAGAAACCAGTGAATTCATTTTTGTTTAATAGACCTTTTGTTGAATTGGTTCCGTCCGCATGTGATAAGGGTGTTAAAAATTAATGATTTATAACTATTGAGCCAGCAATCACATTTTAATTAGGCAGTAATTTATGATAATTTGTCTTCTTTCACAGCAGAACAGTTAATAATTGTTAATTAGCCGTTGATGATTTGTCCTTTGAACATACCCTAATGGCCAATTCTCAGCCTATGAGCAAAGACCCCTACAAGAACCATCCGAGTATGTGTTTAAACACATGTGAGAAGACAGACGTGGAAAGAATATAGAAATATTAGACAAAAACAGAAAACAGCAACATGTCATGTCCATCTGTACCATCTCTCGTATTGGCACCAGATTTTCTCACATTACCAGGCTGGCTATGTGTGCCTGCCAAGACCATCCATCTATCTCTGCCTCGACGTGCCAACAGCAGAGAGAGAAAAAAGACAGGAACACACTCCAGGAGAAGTTATGCCAAGCGGAGAAAAGTGGAGAAAGTGGGGAAAAACGCAACGGCTCAGGGAGAAAGAATGCACAGCAAAGAAAGGAATCATACCTTTCCCAGTCCTTTCTAAACAACTGTTATTTGTTTAACTGTTTCAAGTGGCTGAAATTGTGTCTCTCTGGCTTTAGATACTGACCCCAGGCTGCTTTCACTCTAAGTGCTAGCAGATTGCTGCTGAGGCTTTTCACTCCATGATGCACTCTCTGCTAACCAGTACTGTTTTCATTTGCCTTCTCCGTCCTCTCACTTCCCTTGTTTCCTTGTGAACCTCAGACTCTTTAGACTTTTTGGTGGACTAATCAATAGAGGACAGAGCTGTCAAAAAAATGCATATCTGCTGGACGCAAAGCAGTAAGGTTAAGTCAGTCTCACTCCTTTTAAAACCCTGTTCCCGATCTGAACTATTCATTCATTCCACTCGTATATTTGAGTCTTCACACGGGCTGTGTCAGAGAGTCAGAGTCAGGTCTGTGGATTTGAAGTAAGTCTGGGTTCCTTTGTAAGGTTCATCCTCTGTTGGCTGCTCCTTTTGATAAGTAAAATACAGTACATCTTTAAGATATTTAGCAGGTATTAAAATTAATAGCAGAATTTGTCAAGTTGCAGATATATAATGCATAGTTTTACTTCCCCTCTAAGACATCTCCTTTTGATTAAAATCTCTCTCTTCAATTGTTGCTCGTAATATGCTACAGATTGCTGTAATGGCAGGGAACGAGTTGGGGAGGAATGTAGTCAAGTTATATCACAAAGATGACTGTGTGCAGAGCTGCCTGGATCATTAAAGATAGACATCCTAAGTGTCTCCACAGCATTTGTCTGGATCTGCTGTCATCTTCCACCTTTGGAACTCCATCTGATGGACACGAAAATTTTCGAAACACTTAGGAGCGTGCTAACTTAACTTCAAAAGAATCCTCCATTAATTCAAAAGTGCTCACTCAGCTGTCAATTTCCCCCCATCTTCACACACTCACACCTTGTCCTCCTATTTCTGTCTCTCACCATTGCACACAACTGTTGTTTTTCTCTGCAGGCTTCTTGCATCTGTGTAACCCCTTCACTGTGTTAATAGTGCTCTTTTTTGCCTCTGTCCTTTTTTCAGCATCTGAAGTAAACACTGAAGTCAATATGGTCAGAAGCGAAGTCACTGTAACAGGAGAGCAGGACAACAGAACCCATTGAGACAATTATTTTAATGTATTCACCTTCTGACGTTCGAGAGTATTTTTGCTAATGCACATTTCAGATGTTTGTTCACGTGCTGCCATCTTCATTTGACAGTTATACACTTAGCATATGTTTGGAAAAAGTTGCCCATAATTATATTTAAAGACTTCATGACGTTGACTCCACAACTTCAGCAGCATGAAAAACAAGAAGCATCCTTTCAGATATTTTCTATTTAAATAATGTTTATGGCACACTACCTTACTGAAAGAGCAAACAGAAACCTTGACTCCAGGTCTGTGCAGGATGTGTTTCAACTCTGTGACCTGCTGTTCTTCAAGACTGCCTTTGTGGCCTGTGGTCGAAACACACATTTATTTGTGTCTGCATGTACAGGATCGCATGAGTGTAACTACAGAGCAAAGTGTTCATACGATGTGTTTTACTGAGTAATCTTCTGTACAGCAGAATATATGCATCTTCAGGCATTTTTTCTATTTTTTCTTTTTTTGAAGGCACACTATAACCCTGAGCACACAAGGCAAGGCAGCTGTTAATTAAATCAATATGAGATAATGAAGTGCAATTAGAGGCGCTGGCTGGGCCGATCCTTTGCTGTAAGCACTGTTTCCCTCCCTCTGGGCTCATGCCTCTTTAGAACCTGTTAGTTTTTCCACTTCCAGGAGCCACAATCCCCACAGCAACCGTTTGGAGTAGTGATCACTGAGCTCCGGAGGCTGCCAAACTCAAACAGAGTTCTGCTCTCCATTTATCCCACCCCCTCCACACCACCTCTGCTCTGCAGTTTCTCACATTTTCACCTCTGCCTCTTATTGCTTCCTCTTTTTCCACCTAACCTGGCAATTTGTACCGCTGCTCATTTTTAGAACCGGTGAATTCATGTTTCAAGAAGTTGTTGTAACGTTATTAGCTTGAAAGATGATGATAGGTGCCATGCGCTGCTGCATAAAGTGAGACCGTTTGAAATGTGTGTTAATTAGACGCAGCACCTGTTTCAATTTGAAACATTGGATTTCTTACTTACTAAAATAACAGATTTATAAATTGGACTTAGTAAATTGGAATTAGCACTGAGCTATATTCTTTGTATGATGTCTCCCAATAAATACAGCTCATCACTATTAAAATTACTTAACAGCATCACTTTAATGATGTTCTGGGTTTACCACCCGATTCTTTAAAGTCACCAGATGGCACTATTTAGCTTTCACCTGCTATATAAAGAATTCAACAAGAACATGTTTATAGTTGTTTTCCCTAGCGGAGAGCTTCTCTAGCAGTTTCCTCTCTGAAGTCAGTGGTCATGCTTGACCCCTACATCTACAGGATCATATTCACCCCTCCAGTGTTTCACTCTGAGATGCTACTGCGCAACAAACAGTGAAACACTCTGGAGAATTCAGCAATCACCAGCTAAATATCTGTGTCATCCTATGAACATGAAGAAATGTCACACCCTGATCTGAGATTTGCTGCCACTCTCTTGGATATTTACTGCATAAAATGAGCAGAAAAGTCAACAAACATATTCAGATGGAAGAGGAAAAACAGGTGAAAACAGGAATTGTTCAACACCGGGTCTGTCTTCATGCTTTCCCTTTGGCATCAGGAGCACTTAGCGCTGGCATATTCAGCGCAGTGCGTGCTGACGTCTAATGGGCTTTTAAGAGCTTCGCAAGGGGACTATTTGTGTACCATCAGTGGAAGTCTGTGATCGCTATGTGACAACAGTATTTTAAGATAGCTCCACTGCAGCGTAGGATGAGTACCCTGAGCTGTGGCTTTCCCCAGGGGAGCGTATGCTACTGAGATCTAACAGCTCAACTTCTCTCCCACTTTCCAACTCAGGTGTCTGTTTCCAGCGAGACAACTGAAAAGTCTTGATTCCTCCTTTTCACCAGAAAATGCATGTTTGTGAAGAAATAGAACAAGACTAAACAGGGCGTTTTCGACACCCGCTTTGCAGAAGAGAGGGAAAGTTTTGATTTGTTGCAGGAGATGTTTGGTTTTCCCCAGAGACATAAGACTCGTACTTATTTTATTATTTTCAACTGACTCTCCTGCACTGAAATTGTTTTCAGGTAAACTAGGGCATTTCAAGGACTTTATTTGTACTGTGACAATTATTACAGAGTAGCCATCACATGTGGTGGTCCTCACTTCCACCTCAATTTCCCAGGAAACTTCGAGATGTGCCAACTGACATTAGGGTTCACATAAGATATAAATAGAACTGAAGTTCGAAATGGGTAAAACACAACTTACCTGACTGTCATTGTCTCTGCAATTATTGTCACATATATGTTGATGTGTATCAGTGGCTCATATACAGCAGATCTGAAATCAGAACTTTCCTTGATCTGTGGCACTTTAGTGCACAGGCCTACAAACCCAAGAACTGACACTTTTAGTTTGTACTTTAACGTGGAACTAATTTCTATGTTACAGTGTGTATGTGTAAATAAGAGCAGTTTTAAGTAATTTACCAAGCAAAAACTACAATCATTCTCCAGTGTGATGATTTGCTGCTTTCTTGATTTATACACAGTAATTGTATTACATAACTATATCATAAACCAGTGAACTGAATGTATTTGAGTTTTGTTCAGATAAACCAAGACATCTGAAGATGTCACCACGGACACTGAGAAACTGTGATGGGTATTTAATTTTTATTGATCAAACAAATGAAAAAAAAAAAAATCAATCCTTCAACAATGAAAATAATTATCCATTGCAGTTCTCATGTGAATCATGCTGATGTGTAGTACTGCAAAACCACTGTTTACTTTTGGAACAATGAGGATAAACCTGTTCAGATTAATGAATATTATACTTTTTACACTGCATGTTTCACTTGTGCATAAACAATTATTGAAAAAATATTCAGGAAGCTGCTGAGAATATAGGAAACTGGACCTCGTGGTTACTTTACATGTGAAGAAACTGCAAAGGTCTAGTTGAGAGAAAGGTAAGCCTTTGACACTGACTCTCTGTCATGAGATGCGTTACCCCTTAAAAACCTAAGTTCAAAGTTTAAAATACAACCACCAAGAACATTACAAACTAAGACACGGGCAGAATGATAAAAATTTATTTTCTGTGTTAATGTCTTTAAACTATGTAAACCGTAACTTTTGAAAAAGGATGTTTAGCCTTTTTGTAAAAATGTCAGTGCAGTATTTCCAGCACTGGACACACTGGGTACTAACTATATGAAAAAAATGTAATTAGCAGTGTGCATGGAAATTGTCTACACATTTATGTCAGATATAAATATACTGTATGTTATGTGGGATAAAACGATTAGCTGGGGTGGGAGTATAATGATGAAGTCTAACTGTTTACATTTTTGTTTGTTATAATAAAGTAAAAATTGCTCCTCACTAATCTTTTTACACAGTGAATTCCTGGAGGAGTGAATGGGAAGTGGACCTGTGACGCTGTCAATCAATTATTATCTCCAGCATTACTTCATCAAAGGAGAGGTGCAGGAAAGAGAGGGATGCTGAAATTGAATCTGACACATTATATGACTCTAAATTACTCATTAGTGTTAAAGTCTATCTGAATAACATATTTATAATAAGAACCTTTCATTCCTTTTTTTTAGCAAATGGGAACATTACGTTGAAACAATATCACTTGTTTTGACTCTAAATGTCTATTTCAAAAATGCATTTAGCTGAGACTAGAGTGATCAGTGTTAGCGTTTAATCTGTTTCAAAAGTCTTTTAGCAATGTTAACAGCAACAAAAATTAAGAGAGCTTTCTTGCCAGTCGCTTTTCATAAGAAAACCCAAGACTAAAAAGACAGAGAGGGAGCTAAGGGATAGAGGAAAGAGATGGGAGGGAGATTAGGAATGTAGAGTGTGGGATGTTATCTCAGCTGTGAATGAGACAATGTAATTATGATATGGAAATGATGCTGAAACAGGGAAGTTGAGCAGACTGGAGCTTATCTTGTTAGGATGACACTTTGCCTACCATCTCCAATATCAATTACGAATGTCTCAATAACAATTACAAAATAATTTATCTATCTGAGATTCTATTCTGTTCCTCAGTTATAATATTATATTCTTGAAATCAATTTGCTTCTTGAAACAGATAAATGGGTTTGATGCTATTCATGCATTGTTTAGTTCAGTGACAGGGTGACTGGTTATACATTAGTGCGAAAGAAACAACTAAACAGTGCCACAGAGTTTCTTCAGACTTCTCTCACCAGGGAGAACTTTTGGTGAGCGTGTGTGCAGAATACACAAACGGGCTCTTCTCAATCTTTCACTGGAGCACAAATTTAAACTCTTTTCACCCTGCATTTTAACACATGTGCACACACATAAACGCGCAGGCAGGCGTACACTCACACATACAGAGTGAATCTGCCATTTAATAATTATGAGGCGTAAAATCCTTGCCGACGGCGAGCATACTGAAGGATGTAATTATGACCTCTTTCAGAGAGCCCACGCTCAGTGGCAATGCCTACATTTCCATCCAGAGAGAGAAAAACACTCCCAAGGAATGACGGGAAAACGTGCCCTTCATTGCAATTAAGGACAATAATTCTCTGCAAGAAAATTGTTTCAATTGCTTTTCAGCCCAGGAGCAAAATGGCATTGATGGGGGTGATGGTTTGAAATGGGGGTGACAATGGAATAAGGAGTGACATTTTAGACGGTGGAACTGCTGGTTAAGTGTGTGTTAGGAATTTAACTATAGGACAGGTTGCAGCAAAATCACGAGCTGTGAAGTAGTAACATGAAAAAGGACATGTAAGCACAAAAAATGTGTATCAACATTATACATGTATCCTCCAGGCAGGGATAAGCCTCAATAAAAGTCGACGATATGTCATACAGCATGTTCTTATATTTCACTTACTTGAAATGTAGAGAAGCAGTATTGTCCCTCAGCTCACTTGTTTCTTTATGTCAGATGTTAAAAGTGCTTGTTGCTTAATTTAAATGCTTAATATATTTGGAACTGAGTAAATATAAAAACTGAAGTCTCAGACCTACTGAATAGATTTAAATGTGAATGAATGAAATTATTCATCTAGTAACACCACAACATGTTGGTGGAAAAATCATAAAGTTTCTAGAGCTACATATATAAGTCTGATTTAGTAACAGCACCAGTGGGGGATTGAAGGGTTACTCCACTGAGAACTACTGTACATGCATCTACTGACAAATAGATGGGGCAGCAGCAAGGCATGGTGTATAAAGAGAACCATGTACTATGTACTCCTTGAGAAAGATACTCAGTGCACGTCAGACGCAATATGCAGTGACTGACCCTGACCTTTGCCCCTGCTGTACAAGCAAAATGAGAAGATCAATACGGTACTGCATGTTTGTTATCTTATAAATTCAATCTGGAAATCTTTAGGAGGCATGGGAGATTGGATATAAACAAAATACTAATTTATTGCATTTTTGCAATGTTCCTTAAACAAAATTAACTATAATCAAACAGTGTTTTAAAGGGACAGACAATCAAATGAAGAAAAAGCTTCCCACTGCTCTTCCTACTTTAGCCGAGCTAGCCTCAGGCTAGCATCTCTTTAAACATACAGATTTCCATGATATTAAACTGGCAACTGTTTTAACATAAATATCGAACTTTTAAATATTTACATTAATGATTATAATGTGTTAATGTTGTATGTGAGTTATCTGGATTAACTATTGTTTCAGGGAAGTTAAAATATAATTTTTCAAATGAATTTCTCTTCAGTTCAATCAGTCAGGTGGCAGCACACTCTTAGTAGCTGAAACCTCAAACCCTGGGCTAGTAAAACTAAAACTATCTGTGTATGGAGAGTTACATGGTAAACTTCCCATTTTGAAGCTGTAATTTTAGTTTAACAAGATGTCACTCTTTTTTAATGCTATTTGGAGCATATTTGCCTTTATTCACTGTAAGCTGCAGAAAGGAGACATGAGTCGAGAAAGGATATATGACATGCAACAAAACCCACGAGCTGCAGTCAAACCGGGTGCTTTGCAGTTACATATTAGGAGTCATGTGCTGTAACCATTCAGCTGGGCACTCCAACATGATGTTCTTTTGTATTAGCTTTTATTAACTGCTTATATATCTCAGAAAATCTAATGCACATGTAACAGTATATAACACATTTTTTGATACAATTTCTGACATGAGTGTAAAGCTCAGTTGCTTTACAACAATGTGGTGAGGACAGCTGGATTGTGGGTGGAATGGGCTGCAGGCAGGAATTCCAGATACTGTGTTTGTGTATCAAATACTGTGGTGGGATTGCATCGATGGTAGCTGGCGTAACAGAGGTCTGAATGAGGAGAAATGGGCACCAGAGGGAAATGGAAAGCAGCTTTAGACGAGGCAGTCATGCACACACGTGCACTGGCTGTTTACACTGGGGTGGGACGCTACACGGCAAAGCATTCCAGCACTCATGGTGGGCTCACCAGATCCGGATCCATGTTTTCATGCTTGACTTTTCATCACGTAAATGTGTGCATATGTGTACGTCTCAGGATTCTGTGCATTATCATTATGTGTAGAGGAAAAACCTCAGTAGCTTCTTAGCTGTCAATATGGGAATATGTATCTGAGCACCTTACAGTATTTTTCTACCATTTCTTCACATATCTGCATGTCTGTCATCTTGCTCTGGTTGGTGGTTTGACAGGTACGGTAGAGGTCCCACTGTAGGGGCCACATGAATCCCAAATCCCTTTTCTGTCTCTAAAGAGTTAACATGGCTTTTTTCTTCCCTACAGCAAGCAGAGGGTCCGCCGTCTTTACTGCAATCAAAATTCACAAGAAAATGGAATCCTTTATATGCAAAACAAACAATGCGGAGGAAATAAAACATTCAGGCGGGCTGTCAGGTCCTTTCAAGAATCAATATGAGGCCTTTCATCTGCATCCCAACCTCTTCCTGGTAATTATCCTGCATATTTTATGCCCTTCTCTATGCATGCTTACACACAAACATATAATGTACCACACACATGCACAGAAACACGCTATTGCCACAGTCACCAATTTTTCAAATTTCATATGCACACATACAGAATCACACCCTAACTAATGCAGTAAGACAATAAAATAGCAGTTTGAATTAATGCAGGTACTTATTTTTTACTAAGAATTCTGTTTTTGTAATTATAATACAATTATATTAAAAAAAATAGTTTTGTCACCTTCAGTTCATTGTAAGTCAATATCTAATACTAATTCTTTCAAATACATTACATGCAGATTACACAGTAGGAAAGCAGCGGGGCCAGTAAGACACCTTGATCGGGATTAAAGTGTTGTCAGTGACAGAGTGACGTGCCCTTGAACAAAATCACTCTTAAAATGTCCTGTCATCACATTCCTACTACCCATTACCAGGGCCAGGGGGCCTCTGGGACAACAGAGACTGATTGGGCAAATCCTTCCTCCTTCTAACTAGGCTCGAGTACCCTGTGATGCCAGACAAAAGATGAAAAGGAGAGAGAATAGATGAGGTCTTATTGGTCCCATGGCAGAGCTGGTTATGAAACTGTGAGCTGAGTGGAATACCTGAACAGCATCTGTGTGAGACAACAGAAGTGACCAACCAGCAGTAGATAGTTGGTACATTATTAGTAAGAACTGGTTTGTGAAAAGTTGATTGTTTCTTAAAGGGGAATTTAGTTAGCTCTGCTTAATCATCTGATCTAGACATTCTTATTTTACGTTCACAGAAGTGGTCTTGTTTGACCCTAAGTTACTCAGTGTCAAGATCTGATTTATATCCAATCTCTGACAGTGTGACTGCTGTCAGAAAGGTCAAATTGGAATTCATGTGTTATTTTATGTCTGACTGTGCCCATGCCAATATTACCTGTTGCCATCATTTAGTATCTGCATTTTTCAGTCCTGTAAAAATAAAACAGAGAGGAGAGCAATATAAGAGACCGAGGGGAATGGAAAGTTGAGGATTCTTCAGATTTGTTGGACCTTTACTGAAAAGCTTCTGTTCATGCCAGACTAGAAGGAACATGTTTGACAATTTGACTGTTGCTCAAATTACATTGTTTCTGGACACACTTAGTTCACATTTCAGTTAAATGTGTGCATGTATGGCAGTTTGTGACTGCACATCATAGCTGTGCATGTTAACGTGAGTGTGACCATAGCCTTTAAAGACTTTTTTGGTGGACATTTTTACTTACTAGGCCTATACATTAGAATTAAATATGGGATATTTAGTTACCATAAATCTGTCAAAGTGTTTTCAGACATAGAGCAAAGCTGATTTGTGCACAGCCATTTCATTGACCCAAAAGGCCAATATACTAACTGTAGAGACATGAGCTAGCTGATAAGAAAAGAATCATCAGGACTGAACTTAGCACTCACCAAAAAACTCCCATTATTGCATGAAGTTCAAATATTTTCCACTCCTGTAGATGTGTCTTTTAATAATTTGCACTGCTCCAGTGGGATCCCCACTTTTTCTGTTGACTTTTTATGCAATCATGTCCCATCTACAATTTACCTGGTATTCTGTCTGAATGAAATGTAATATGGAAACTGTAAAGTACTGTAAATTGAAGGCATTCTAAATTTGAGTTGTTGTTGTTTTTTACAAATATTATGCTGTGTACATTTGTGCAGAACTGCACAGGTAAACAAATAAGAAATGTTTATAGGCTTTTAGTATTTCTTCAAGTATAGTGATATGCATCCTACCTTCTCCAATGGAAATAGACAACCTGGCAAGATATGTGAGCAGTAGTCCACTGATGCCTTGGGATGTATCTGAGAGTCACATCATGACCATCACCTTGCAAGTTGTAGTGGTCTGCCAAGAGTCAGAGATTTTTCTTTCTCCTCTGTTATATTTCTAATGAAAGCACAACTCACAGTTGATGTAACCCAGTCAACACTTCAACAAATCAATTTGGTATAACACTGAGGGAAAAACAAAAACACTCAGCAACTGACAAACTGTGAACAAAAAAGAAAAACTCTGCATTTCATTCTCTGCTTTTTAGCTTGATTTTTAGCACTGAAACTGAAAATCTGGTCAATGAGAATCCTCTGAGACAGAAAGACCATGTGGTAGTGCGTATGGGCCTGGGAGGGTGTGATGGAAAGGCTCTAATGAGGCATAGCAGAGAATGAAATATTAAAGTTTCTAATTAAATAGAGAGACCTCTTCTACTCTCGTCAAGGTTGTTTGGACCATTATCTCTACCATGTGATCAGCAGTGACCTGATCCATTTAGGAGTTCCCTTGTGCTATAACTGAGAGAGCACACACATGCACAACACGGGCACATATACTTTCCACGCATACGGTACATACACACACACACACACACACACACCTATCAGAAATCTCCATCAACTTACTGAATAGATATTTCCCAGTTCAGTGCCTTTCAAACTGTCTACACTTTACACGACTGACAGCCAAGCGCAGAATCGGAACCTCTCCAACGGTTATCGAAACAAAAGTCTGACAAAGAAAAAAGTTTTCGTAGCA
>JAUBNQ010000028.1:8191151-8206104 GCA_032353495.1 Ctenopoma kingsleyae | reverse complement strand
TAAGATTTCAGTAGTTTTTCTATACTGGTCAAAAGGTGAATCCTCCAAAATTACAGAGGATGAAATATAAAATAAATGAAAAGATATTTATGGGAAATATCTGAAAAAATAACTTCACATTTGGTGCATTTGATCCATGTTTGCAAACAGCAACACTTTTACAGGTGGATAAAGACTGTTGATTGAAGAATTGTGAACAGGAGGTTTGAACAGGTGTTTTCCTTTTGTTTGAACAGAGTTAATTCAACAAAGTTTGTGGTCTTTGGATGACATGTGTTAACCGTTTTGAAAAAGGATGTAAAAAATGTGTGAAACCATTGGAAACATGTTAACTCAGTTTTCAACTCCAGTTTCATTAAGCGTATCTTAGCAATTGAGAAGTTTTGTGATAACTCAACTCACTGAAAGTGCGTAAGTTTTCTCTCTTGTTTTTCTGTTTTGTGAAACAAAACAAAATGTTATTGTGTTCTCTCTTTTGCTGTTGTCCTGTGCACCTACAATATATCTGCCTATACAGGAAGCCGTGTGTTCTTTAAAGACTCAAGTTATATAGAAATGTTTTGAAAGACACCCAAACATTTCAGAGTTAAAAGAAACATTATTCACAGACAATAAACTTTCTAAACTATGTCTTACAGTATGAGAGATTTCTCTTGTTTGGAGGATCTCAGTACTGAACAGAGGCATCTATCTGCTCCTCTGTCTCAGCGTGACCGCAAAGACCTTGAGCGTGTGCGCCTATTAGAGCAAAAGTCTGGCTGGATCCAAAATGAATTTGTACATGACGGCTCTGTCAAACATCCATACAACTCCTTCTACCCCCACCAGCAGCTCACCCAAACCCCCAAGACAGGCAGACAGGTGGGCGGCGCGTGCAGCCGCAGAATGGTTCTGCAGGGGGTGGGTGGGCGATATTGATTCAATGTCTACTGTACATGGTAGAGAGAAGGGGCCAGCGGTGCTTTTCTTACAAGGCTAACTCTGGACCAATCTCATCACACATTCTCTCAGGGGACTTGAGCTTTTTTTTACTTTCTCCCCCTTTTCTTTTCCTCCCACTCTCTGCGTTGCATTTGTTCTCTCTTTCATTCTTATTCTGTTAAAGGCAAAAAAAGAAAAACAAGGTCGACAAAGGTTGTCCTCCCAGCAGTCAACAGAGAGAGGAGGGGGGTACAGATAGCTCTCCAGAAGACAGGCCTGAGAGCCGAGATATCCCACAATGCAGCTGATAAGAAAGTGGGCCATATAACCTTTGGTGGGCACGTGACGGGAATGCAGACGGCGGACAGTGTTGAGAAGAGGATGTGGATGAGCAGGGAAGATTCTGCTGCTGCTGTTGCTGCCGCACTTGAAAGAGGAAGTCAAAGTCGAGGAAGGAGGGAAAATGAAAAACGGACGCGGTGATAAGCAAAAGAAGATGTTAGGTGCCAGTGAGAGAGCAAGTGAGGATAAAAGAGGGGAAAGAGAGATAGAGAGAGGAATTGAAAGGATGGGAGTGCAGCAAAGTGTTGTGTGTTATGTCTCACTGAAAAGCAAAATAACAATTGGGCTGGCTTTATTCCAAATGTGGAATAGGCCAAATAGAAACGGAAACAACGAACGGTAAGAAACAGTATTTGAAACATTATTGGACAGAAAATTGTGATCACATCATTTCTTCTAAACTCTGTTGAGTTAAAGTGAGCGTTATCTGGTTTCACTATCTGAATAATCGTATGGTAAATGTTGGCAGCCACTCAAAGAATGTTTTCCTAAATTTTAATCATTTCACATCTTTTACTTTGCTAAACACTGTATTTGAAACCCCTGTTCATAATTAGACTGGTCGAATTAAATCAATATATACTTTTGCCTTTTGCACAGGCATCACTGGGGATCATATCCATGGTAATGCTGCATTCAACAGCTCCCTTCCCTGCCTCATGCTAACACATATCAGCGTAATTTGCTCTAACGTGGGAATAATTGACCCTGAACAATTATTACAATGAGTGCTCTCATTTTTCTTCCTCTCAGTTTCAATCGGCTGTGCATGGCAGAACTCCTCGGTCTCTAAACCGAAGACTTGCTGTGGTGCAGCAGAATCCCGGCGAACACACCTCACAAATGAAGTTCTCCTCTCCATCTCAGGAGACTCCATCGCCATTTGTTTTCATTATTTTGACAACCCTTTTTAGGGAGCTCTCCTCTCCTCTTCAGCCTCCATTCGCCTCTCTCTCCAACTCTCCTTCTGTGCCCCCATTCCCCCCCATTTATTTGGAGCTCATCCCGAGTGAGGTGCAGCGATGTGTTTCAGTCACAGCTCTCCGCCTCAGAAGACATGGGGAGGGGGTGGGAGTGGAGGCAGAGAGGCACTTCCTCACCTAGATAAATAGACACCTCCTATCTCTCTCTTCTCCTTCACTCCCTTTGCATTCAGCCCTGGGAGGTTCTGATTCTGACAGACTAGGCCAGCTCTGGTTCTGGCGTTTTTCCACCTTTTAGCGACAGAACAGATACTGAAGCTAAAATTCAGTTTCTTAAAAAGGGAGCCATAAATAATAGTATAGTAAACTAATTTCTACCATTTCTCTCTCACTCCACACTTATTTTGATGATATCCTCTCCGTCCTGCTGGATACCGATAAATTGAGAATATGCTAATCATAAAATTACCATGAATATTCAATGTAGGTTATATTATTCAATATAACCATTACCTTAATTGTACTGTAATCAATGCTAAAATGACATTCTCTTTGTGGGTGTGCGCACACTGAGAAAAAAGGAGCAGAAAGGGTGGAAAATGTAAGAGAGATTGAATCGCTAACTGAAACAAAGCAATGCCTCGTTGCACATTCCCAGACGTGTACATGCTCAAGCCAGTGTTTTAATGTTGGTTCCTTAAGTGGGGTATCTCAAACAGACTGATTTGTATATTCCTGAAACAAAGACCTCCAACATCAACACTTCATCAAGAGTAAACAAATCGTCCTTTCTCTCATCTGATTTCACCTCCACCGCATTATGCATCCTGTTTCAAAGCTGGTCTTGATTTGTCTTTGGTTTCAGCCGTGCTTCGCTGCCACACCAACAGAGCAACACATGAACTCAAAAGGAAAAGTTAAGTAAATCTCGTGGGAGAACAGGCTGTTCACACATCTGGCTGATTGCTATCCAATCCAGCAAATACTTTGTCTAGCATGCATATGAGTTTTACACACAGGACCATACAGCGAGTGCATGTGTGTTTAGACAAAGGAAACAATTTGACATTAAATTAATTTAATTATTTTTTTTAACATCTTACCTAACCTGCTTTTTCTCTCAAGTACTAAATGAAAGAAAATTCATTTGTAGGTGAGTCACATTTAAGTCAACACCCTAGTTGTAGAAGTGCAAAAAGCTACATGTAGCCTTTATTAAGAAATATTTAAATCCATTCTCACTTTAACTGAAATTAGCTAAGCTCCATGTTGATTAGTCCATGTTGCTGTTTGGTAAATTTCCTTGAATATCTGATGCAAATATGTCATAACCTTTCTAATAGCTACAACTAAAAACAGAAAAGTTTTCCTCAGTTAAATACATCAATATTAACCTTCAGGCATAGTGTCAGTCCATCCTAAGGGTTCTTTCTAGGCTCCCTATATAATAATGAGTTATGTATCAGAGAAGAGCCAAAAAACCATCTTCTTAGACCCATCAGGCTTGTGAATCATCATATTGCACTGCACTGCCTCAACCTTATGTTGCAGTGTATTATTTCAGGTGTTAATTCACCACTGCGGAAGAGTGATTTTTTTTTAGCCACAATCTCAGCATAGCACTAACATTATTTGTGCACAGTGTATCACATGTGAAAGTAACTTTCTGGAGCTCTTAAACTGCCAAACAAAGTAACACCTAATTTGTCCATTCTGGCAGGTCGAATACACAGAGGACAGAAATGATTATACTTTCCATTTCTGGTCCAATCCAGTATCCCAAGTAATTATATCCTTATTGGAAACTTTTGCACATCATGATATATTTTCAGCATTCAGTCCCAAAGGGTGCGTGAACTTTCCTGTTATGTAGGTGAACTCACATGTACACTGGAGACAGAGTTGGTTATAATAAATATTTATAAAATATGGCAATGCAAGAGCCTATTGGTGTTACCTAGTTGTCTTTGTTACAAAGCACTGTTGTTACTCAGCAGAATTATTTACTAAAATATCTATGTTCACAAAAGGACATGCAGTTGAGAGAAAGGAACAGACAACTATTTGAAGAGGAGGGACTGAAAAAAATAGAGTGAAAGAGACAGACTGAAGGTGAGATAGGAATAGTTTACTACCAGCGTTCCTTCGCACGGCAATGATAGCCAGTGAAGCAGAAAAGTGAATTACCCTTCTACTCCAGCACTTCTTAATTTAATATCTCCGATGAGCAGCTTCAGCTCTGGATTGGACCAGGGTGTGCACATTCGTGTGGTGTCACGAAACATTAGACACTGTCGCTGCTATTCATTTCTGTATGGTAATTCTGAGGCACACCTCTTACTCGGGGCACCAAGGGACATCTCTCTCCAGAATTTCTATTTTGGGTATTTTATTGGGAGAATTATAATCCATTGATGTATATTTAGTTCCTTCCTGTTGAACCACATGGGAATATGTAGTGGCTGATTGAATAAAAGCATATACGTATTTCCATTGCTCATTTATTGTGCTTTCATTTTCATTTCCCCAAGAAGTAACTTAGACTCAAGGGTAATAAAACAATATAAGTGTGAATGAAATATAATGGATCTGAATGTTAGTTACTGCTGTTTTAATCCTAAATTCATTCACAACACAATGTTTATGTATCTTTACTCATATTTAAACTAGACAGTTCTCCATCAAGATGTAATAAGTCAAAACAGTGGCAAAGTGCCAAATATTTCAATGAGGTAATGATTGCATGGTAGTGAATGACACCTGGTCTTTTCACTTATGAAGAGTTAGCTCAGCCATGACGTGTGTTTCCAGAGTTTTAAAGATGGCGGTGAGTTGGTGGGATCATTGTGGGTGGTGACTTTCTCAACACTGAGTGCTAAGTGTTGCTGTATGCGCATTGGGTCATGAGACTCCTCATAACCTTACCCCTACCCCCTTTCCTCATAGCAAGGCAATTGGCAGGCAAACAGCTGCTTGGTCTAAGCGGGCTGCATATCAATGGCTCTAATTAATTGGATTAATGGAGAGGGTTCTGGGATTTGGGGAGAGGCTGGAGGAAGCATTTCAGCGGAAACAGAATTGCCGTCCCTGAGGGCAAGGGGGTCGTGAAGGAGCTGGGAGGGGGGCATACAACTGAATATGGATGAGGAAAAATTGAGTTAAAACAGAGGAGACTGCGGCATTCATTAGACCGCCCACCCTCTGAAGTAGCTGCTTAATATGCACGCTATTACTATGCAAATCAGCGATAATGAAACACAGAGGATTTTTTTAATCAGAGGAAGAACAAGCAGATGTTGGGAGGGCTTGGAAAGAAGTGCCACGAGTGTTTGTGTGTGTATTTGTGTGTGTGTGTCACTGTCTGTGAGAGTATGTACATGCCAGAGCTGGAAGGTGTGGAGTCCTTCTCTGAAAAGAAATAAAATAATGCAATCAGTTCTTTAAAGCAGTTAGTTACTGTGCATGAACTCCATGTGAATGAGCTATCTCCAAGCTTCACTCAAACTGACTAATCTTCTCTGCAGGAGTTGCATTAAGAAATCAGAATTAAGAACAGGTTATTTATTGAAGAGATTTGGGTTGGTACCTTGGGGAGAGATAAAGTTTGATCGACTCAAACTCAACGAATCTCTGCACTGCTTTCATAGATACGGTAAATCCCTGCGACAGTTGTCCCCAACTGGAGAGTCAACACTGGGATACACCAGCTGTGCTGGCTGGGCTGGTCCTCCTGCTGGCTGAGTGGGGTGCTGTGTGTGTGTAGATGCATGTGGAGTTGTGCAATGAACTGAGAATGATGCTGTGTCTTTGTGGCATCACATAGACGTCAGTGAGTAGATGCATGGTCTTGTAAAGAATCCTGCATGGAAAGAAGCCTTTTCCTGTAAACCCCCCTCCCTCCCCATGGCCCTTTGCTCTCGCAGCCTAATCAAGGCAGTTCTCTGTGGGCCTGTTACATTAAGTGTTCTCTCAGCACAAGTGGAGAAATCAGACAGCCTGGATGAAGCCATCGATCATCGAGCAGCTGCCTTTTTAGCAGTAGCTGCCCTGCAGCACCAGGCCTGAGCAAGATGTTGGGCAGGCAGAGGCTACATGGTGCATGGACAGGTTACCCGCCCATAGCCACTCATGGATTTTATTTCCTTTGCCATTCAAATGGATACATGCATCCGACCGTGTTAATTGAGATGAATTAAAAGAGTGAGAAGTTGATTTTATCTGGAAGAGGTCAATACGGTGAGCCAAATGGATTACGGCAGACAAGGATGTAAACATTTGTGTTTTGCTGAGATGGGCACCACTGCAGCATTTGGTTATGTTTGTTGTTTTTATGTGTGGGTGAGAGAGAAAGAGGAGGGAAAAAAAAGAAGGGGAGTAAACAAATTAATGTGTCAGCCCCTTTGCCTCAATAGATTGTTATCATTAGGTGGAGAATGTCAAGTGGGTTCTCCCTAGAAGGCCATATAGAATATTACAGGAGAGAATCTCCATCCTGTTTGACTCCCCATGGCATAGTAATAACAACAATCTAATGATGCACAATACATCAGGTGTACTGAAGTCCCTCTATCCCAGAGCCAGGCTGGAATTTGATCTTAGGCTTGATAATGAGAATGGTGATGATGATGAGGTAGCTGAGTGATGATGATGGTGGTGTCCCTTGTTAGTGTCTCTCAGTCCTAATTAGAGAGGGTTATTACAAGGCTGGATTTAGGAGCTACTGTTGGTAGATCAGGCAGACTCAGACAGGTCTCACTGATTAACAACCCCTAAATAAAATCAATTTCTGCCATACAGACTCACAGCTATTATGTGGAATTATTTTGCATACCCAAATGTTCTTCCTGCTACAAATCAAATCAATGTCTCATCCAACTTTGTGTCTGAACATTCTTTAACAGTATTAGAAAACAGAGGTCACAAGCAGATATTTATCATGGTGATTCAGTAACTTGTGAAATGTTTGTGAACATCAGTTGACATCTAAAATGGCACTGTTCTATTTATGTCCAGAACTCCAGTATACTGACTTGCACTATTTGGACTTCAAATCAACCAGATCAAAGATCCAGTCAATTAATATTTTGCGAGGTATGGTACTCTCCTGAATAATGCTGATGTTAAATGATTCTGATATAACATATTTTAATAATAAAATGTATTTTGTTAGTAGGTCATGGGTACTATAGAATTTTAGTACAATATTACCATAAAGTTTGTTATAAAAATTGTCAGTGCAGCAGAGTATAAAACATCCAGATTTGTAGTTCCTAATGAAGTAAAACTACCTGGTTCCTACAAGTCCCAAAGTGCAATTCAAATGCATGTGTTATTATATTACCCCCTAGCTCTATTTACACAGCACAACTTAAGTGTGTATTGCTGCCTTTCAGTCAAAAGTATCAAATCCAAGCTAAAATTTACCTGAGGGTTACTCCTCCTGATCAATAACATCATGTGTAAAATGAGTGGATTGCCCCTTTAACACAGTTACTCATGAAGTCATTAGAATTACATATCATTTTCTGAGCAAATCCTGTGCTGTACTTTACTTGTAACAAGACAAACCAAACAATACGATACTACATCGGTACATTGCATGGATTAAGCAACCGTATGTTTACATGCATTTTACTAATCTGAAAAAATCATTGTGCTTGCTGAGATTACCCTCTACACTATAACTATAATTTTAATGGTAGCACTTTACGTTACAGCATATTATGTGATTAAGTCAGTTTATTAACAAAATACACATTTTAAATCACTATCATAGTACCTAGGTGTGCACTCTGAAAGTCCCTAATGAGACGCAGCAGTGCGCTGCACTTATTGCCCTCAGAGAAAGAGCCATTGAGTCACAATGCTGATAAGCAGAGCTTTGGCTGTACCTTGTAACACTAAGACCAGCTCAACCTGCCCCAAGTACTACTTTGGACTCAAACTGTGAAGGTCAAAGAGGATAAATCCCGTTATGCTCCATCTGTCCATAGGGATGCGTGTGTGCATATATGTGTGAAAGGTGTGTGTCAGAAGGAGTGCATGAAATCATCACACAGTACAGTGCTGAGATATAATATAGAGCCACTCTTTCTCACATTTTCCACCAGCACTACTTCCAACACTCACAAGCTGATCGCCATGAAAACTCACACCCCGCTCCTCTGTACCATTTGCTTCAACCAAATACCACCATTTTGTATTTCTCTCTATCCTCTGTTGTGACCTGAGTGGCAGCTGAGACGTTAAAGATCACACGTTTAAAATGGTTGTTTTCAACCATGTGAAATGTGGTATTTTCAACACACCTAATGTTTCAAATCTTCAACATCTTGTTTTGTTATTCATAGAGTTTTATACTGCATATTTAAATGCATTTTATACACAAGAACAAAAGTCGTACAAGTGTAGCCATCCTCTGGCTGTAAACTGTTCTTTTAAATGAGTTGTCAGGATGTATTGTTTAAAAAAGTTGCCAAATCAATGACTTGTACAGCTGCAACTCCTGGGTACAGTTTTTTTTCCTTCTCCAAAGATCATGTTCTAGAGTATGTTGCTGCACTGTTTTCCTGCTTAAATCCATAAAAGAAATCAGCCACAGAAACATGTCAATGGGTTTAAACATTACCAGAATGCTGTTGTTTATGTCACACTTTTGTCTTTAGCACGATTTTGCAATTTATCTTGCAGTTTCTGTGTTTTTCAGGGTGTTGTCATGAATACAAAATCTGTTTGGACGTGTGTCTGTGTGTGCTTGCTTTAGTTTTCTTTGTTTGCATCTGGCCTTGGCATGAAGGGGCCGGGAGGTTTGGTCAGAGAGGCGCTGGCTGATGTCAGCTGGCCAGTGGGCACGCGGTTCAGTCGCATCAGATTGCCATCACAGGCCGGTTTTGGCTCTGTCCTGACGTCCTCACGCTCAGTCTCCCTGTCTCTACATCCCATCCCCCTTCTTTCGTTAACAGCTCCCGTCTCTTTGTCTGTCTGCGTGACTAGTTGTGCATTTGTGTACTGGTAATTCTTTGGAACCAATTCATCAGTCCTTTTAAAGTTACCTGACCAATTATTATTGGTGTAATACCCAACCAATTGTGAACAGTTACACACTAAGCCACTGATTGAGAATCTGTACGATAGGCAGATGGTTCACAGTTCCAATTTCACACAAGCCAAAGTCTATTTATTTCCAGTTGAGCTTGTTTTTTCTGTATGGAGAAAGCACGGACCTCCTTGCTATCTATTCTGCTTCAATTAGCAACAGATGCCTCCTTGCAGAGCACTAACCCTAATTGTACGTGATGAGCAAAGCTAATCGCCCTGGTGCTGCCTGACCCTCCTACAGCTGTGAGGGGGAACTTCTCCCAGAGTCCCTTCTCAGACCCCACACTCACACACACATGCACACATATACACTCTGTGCTCCCTAATATTTAAAATCAAGGGTGGCTGTGGGCACTGGGAATGGGTCTAGCTTTGGTGACCGCAAATTAGCTGCTGTAATTGCATATCCCTCCCTGTTCCCCTAATTTTTCAGGCCTGTTTGGTGCAGTGAGGAGAGTTTGTTTGTTTTGGTGTCAAGGCAATTTAGAATCAAAATGAGAACCTCCAGCGCACATGTGGACCCTCAAGCCAAATGGCAGCACTACAGTCTTAAATAGCCGCACCTCTCCTACAGCGCAGTGCAGCCCAGAAAGAGACAGCAAAAAAGAGCGGGAGTAGGGAAGTACAAAATGTGTTCACTTAAGAATTTTGCTTGACTTTCTTTTTTTTTTTTACTGCTGGCTAATACAAATAGTGAGGAATGCTGCAAGAAATTTGGGGCCCAGCTGGTTAACAGCTCTGACACAGTACTGTCCAGCTGTGGGCTCCTTTATTCACAAAATAAATGGTTGGGGCACAAATTAATAACAATGCAAATGTTCAAAAAGAATATAACGTGTCAGTGTATCATGACAGTTTTAGTTCTTTATGTTTTGTACCATTGCTGCGTCTGCATGCAGGTATGTATGTGGTGTTATATGCACCTTCTTATTCCAAACAATTGCAGAATATGAAGCTGGTTTTTTTTTAATGTTGCTCCTTGTGAAGTTATTGTGACGTTGTTCCAATAATACCAATAATTCCAATAATATTCATCCAAGATAGAACTGAATTTGATCCATGCCAAAATGGAATTTCACAAAGTCTGGAGCTTATTGTTTTGCATTAAAAGTGGTAGCTCTTCAAAACCCTCAGGCTTATTGCAGAGGCTTAAGCAAAGCTTACATAAGTGAGGCAGAAAAAGTGAGCTTTGTGTGCTTGTAGACCACCAGGCAAAGGAGTAAGCCAGTGTTAGGCTTACTGAAAAGTCCAATTTTTCTTATTTACTAAAGACAATGACTAGCAGATGATTTTGCTCTCCTCAAAAATGTGCAAGCTAGCAAGCAACCAAACAAGCATAAATCACATTAATTAGCTTTGCAGCTGTGGTGCGGTCCTGTTGATGCCTCAGTGGCTTCAGTGAGATAAGAAATCCTTATGCCATAGTGTAAATACAAACAGCAAACCAAGATTGAACAACAAAGACCAATTAGTGCTTTGGGTTGATAATTTAGACTCATATTTAGATTAATTATACTCTCGGGAATCTGAAAATAAACATTTGAGTCAATCCTATCTTAATCAAAGACACTAAATTACCTGAGTAAATCCTTTTTATCTGGTACTTTAACTGTGATTTAATCCTGTTCAGTTCCTCTGATTGTAAACTAAGAACTGATAGAGAAACATTTTTCTAAACTTATAAAAGGTGTGAGCGTTTTGTGTGAATTTGTGGTAATATTTAAAATCTACAAGACACTAACTGAAATTTCTACCTTCTGTAAAACATGAATATAGAAATTTTATTTGATCAAGACTTTAAGGGTATCTCATCATTTAGATGGAGCCTTATGAACAGGGGGCAATCTAAGATGCCCCTTGGGAGCCTTAGATATAGCCTTGGCACTGGTGGCAGTGGGACTGTAGGGGAAACTGTGGCAGCATTGGTTTGGCAGTCAGCAGTAGTGTGTCCCTGACAAGACGCTGAACCCCAAACCTTTGGCACCTCAAAGAGGCAGCATGTCCACAAGAATTTCCTCAAAGGGATTAATAAAGTATATTATATTATGTGGAGGCTGATTGACTGTTAATACTACAATGAACTTACATATCATCACCTGAATGACCTGATGACAACTGTGTGGAGTGACAAAAAAATTGCAGCAACACACCTGCTCTAACCAGTAGTCCTGGAGAAAGTCATGTCAGGACACTTTGATGGAGAATAAACAGCACAAAAATTGAGTAGAGTTTTTGAGTTATCATTTAAAATTACAATTATTGTATCAATGAACACCATTGTCTATTGACTGTATAAGAACTTGTGCATGTGCAGGAAACATATTCTCTGTTCTAAGCCAAGTTCACTTTAACAAATGACATATTTTGTGGTCTAACATCAACATTTCCCAGTTACTCTTGGTTGTGGCCAATGTCTCTGTTACGCTCAATTTGTAAATTTAATAAAGTTCAATGGGTGGTAAACTGCATGTGCTGCGTGTTTGTTGTTACCTCACTATACGGAGTCATTCGCCCTTTATTATTATAGTCATGCAGTAATATACAGTAGCTAAACTGTATATGTATGCACACATTGTGCTTAGTCTTAAGCAAAATTATTTCTACTATTATTTGTAGAATAAAGAGCATTAATTTGTTCTTTTGGAGCTGCTGGCATGAAAGTGACAACAAAACATCACAATATAGTTGCAATCTGATTTTTGTTCCAACTGGTGCCAAAGACCAAAGCAATGAATGTTTATCACTGAAGCTGTTGCCAAAAACCACAAAAACAAGAAAGCTGAAAAAAATATGGCATTCATTTATCACTTTAAACAAGTTAGTACCACCCACGTGGCAGCATGTTTTCCCTCAGTAACTAGTGTTTTTGTTAGAACTTTTTGGATGTCTTACTAAGAGCAATGTGTAGCTACACAGAAATAGCTTTTTACTGACTGATTGGAATCTGACTATTGATGACCACAGCGAATTTTGTTTGAGCCATGCTAAAATGGAGAGACAAGTTTGTCCACTGCTTAATTTCACCTGAGCTGCTCTGTTTTCACACTCTCGCTTAACCAGTGCCATTACAGTTGTCTGACACGTGCCAAGGGATTAATTCACACAGGTTTCAGCTGAACACTCTCATGTTAATGTTTGTCTTCGCAGCTAAATGAAGCCTGGACACACTGTTCATGAGCGCGGCCTTTTGCCACCACAGCTAAACACCACATTGACCACCGCTGGTCAGTACCCCAGCCACTATGGCCACGGAAAATTCTCAGTGGTCAAAGTTTTCTTTTTTCTCAGTGTGCTATGCAGGAAAACACATTTTATTGTTTGAAAATAAATGACGATTATGAGAATAACAGAAGGCTCCAGTAAAGTATCACAGCAAAATTCGTATCAAGTGAAACCATATATAGAGCTGTAGTTGGTTCAAGATTGTTCTAATTTGGCATAAATAGTTCGAGTTTAAAAGGAGTCTTCCCTACCAATAAACCATAGCAGAGGAAAGAAGAATCCCTTGTTCCATTTATTTTTCTTGTAAATCTTATTTTAGAAGATGGCTATCAGGCGTGTGCATCACATGTCTGGACAGAACAAGGCAGGATGGTAACAATGCTTTGGTTTGGGCCCTCACCATGAGCACGAAAGCATGGACAACATAAGCCTAAACCTGAGCAAAATGCATGATTTAAGGTCTTCTTGATTTTTGACACTAAACCACTTGTTTTGAATATCTGCAAATCTTAACTATAACTCAAAATGGATTTGACCAGCTTGATTGTTCAAATATCTCTTTGTAAATATTTTACCAGGAAACTATTTTCAAAATAGATTTGATGGTAAAGAACATAAAATATTTTGGTCATTTGTGCTCAGTTTATGACATTTGAAGCTATTCTGTGCATTGTAGTAACATGTTCTTATTTATCTGTTTTACTTCAATATATGCTGTATACAATAACCAATTTTTGATTATGTTTAGGCACAAAAGGGTTGACATAAACAAGGGTTATTTCTTCACCATTTCTCTGTACTCAAAAATATAAGGTGTTAGCCACGGTGTCATGGCAGTGGTGTGTTTGTGTGCTTTATTGTGTAATTCTATGATGAGTTTATGTTAATATAGAACTGAGAAAATGTACAAGCATATTTCTTTTATTATATACAGTACTGATGTGAGATGAGTCTTGAAATGTACATTATTGTGCCACATTCACATGTTGTTCTGAGTTGATTAGTGTATTGTTTCCTAACCAGCATACCCTGAGTCAGTTATGAAAGGACTATGCTAAGCCATAACAAAAAAAAAGTGCTACAGAATTGATTTTCAATGCTTCATAACCATAATTAATACAGGCCTTAATGATGTTAAGTGTAGCAAAGCTTCTAACACTCTTTGTATAATTCATGACCCCTGTGTCGTCATTCTTCTTCTTCTTTTCCGGGTGACATTCCCTCCTGTGTTCATGTTTGCTGTGCTGGGAAAGTTGCTGTTGCCACAGAGATGAAGCAGAAAAACATCTTTCTTTGGAAGCAGCCGAGAAACAGATGAATGTTAAACACTATCCACCCAACCCAGGCGACTTCTTACAAGGCCCATCATCTTTCTGTTTTTTACACATTTCCAGTACTCTGTTTTCTTGTTTGGTTTTCTTAATGAAATTTTCAGCAGTGGGGGAATAATAAATACTTTGAGTTCTACTTGTTTTCCACTTTGTCTTCAAGGTAGCAGCAACATGTGCTTCAGGGCATAAAAACTCAAACAGATGTTGAATTAGTAAAGATTTTAAGCAAATGACCTACTAATTTACAAGCTTAGAAAACTGTAGTGATAATCACAAGCCAGTTTGTACATCTCCAAAGCTCATAGTAAATACTAATCCAGGCCTGAATGAAGAAACGTTAAAAATAATTGTGCCAGTAACGACTATAATATATTTCTAAAAGTCCCCTTGTCCTCTGCCAGTGGTGGTGTCTGTGCTCTAAAAATGTCAGTCACACTGAAGAGGTTAACCTCAGCCCTATATGAGAGCTGATGGGATATTACACAAATAGACCAAGTGTATCTGATCCCAGCTCAGCATGTTGTAAGACCATCCCATTCCAATCTTGCCTCTCTCTGTCACCTCATTAAAAATACAAAGCGGGTAAAGAAGGGCCAGTCCTGAGCAATCTCTGTTAAAGCGGCCAGTGAATGCAGTGGCGTTAATGTCATTTAATGCTGTTTCATCTGAAAAGCCACATTAGAGTCAGATTTAGTAATCTGGGTTTGCCCATGCTTGTCTATATGATGTCATTATGCTAAACTGACCTTTATAGCCAGATTAAGAGGGGTGGAGGGAGTAGAAGGACGCTTTGGAATGGGAATTAACAAGAACTGAAAAATGCTGTATTTGGCATATGGATGATGAAGTATTCAGCACCATTTGCAACCTAAGTACCATCAACAACAAATGAAAGTGAGAGTGACAGAATGGATCATTGTAGTTTGAGTAGCCCAGACCTGTGTCTTTAAATTAATGTTTACCTTTTTCAAGAATCTCTGGTGTCAAATATTCTATATTTTTCTCACCTATACTCAGCACAAACAAATTGATTTACAGTATACAATCAGAGCTGGGCTCTGCCAAATCCACTGGACTTTTAAAGTTCCTTTGTTCCACTAACATGTTTTAGTCTCC
>JAUBNQ010000028.1:8158062-8191051 GCA_032353495.1 Ctenopoma kingsleyae | reverse complement strand
ATACAATCAGAGCTGGGCTCTGCCAAATCCACTGGACTTTTAAAGTTCCTTTGTTCCACTAACATGTTTTAGTCTCCGTGCATTTTCTGCAGAATGATTACTGTTCTCTTTACATTTGGACAACAGCTATCAGTATGATCTGGCAGCACTGCTGCACATTTCCTTACCTTCTGAACTTGTGGAACAGAAGTACAGTACCATGTCACGGACCGACACAAAAGTGAAAAAGGTTCCTGCTAGAGAGTTAATGGACCCAGACTTGTGCTTAAATTGATCATTTTGACCATATTCATTATCACTTCTGAATAAACACATTCAGGCTTCTTAACACTGGTTTAGTCTCACGTAGGGGTGTGAAAAGAGATACTCGCACATACAATAAATGCAGTGAACTGCAATGACATTACATCAAAATGTTTTACGATGACCCTGTTCAGCTTTGGTGGTATTGAATTACTGGGTGGTGAATGTACTGCCTGCCCTGTTGGCACAAGGGGAATTTTCCCTTTGCTTCTCTCCTACTGGTGCCTTAAGACAGGAGGTTTCACTCTGATGGAGGTGCCTGCTGGGCAACAAGGGAAGAAATATAGTGTTCTAGCTGAGCTTTGATGCATCAACACCAGCATCACTCAAACAGCTCTGAGGTAATGGAGCTGAGGAAAAATAAAGAGAGGTAAACATTGCATATAGGCTGTAAGAGGCAGTGTGAATGTAATAAAAGACTTTCACTTAGTATGTATGTACAATATGTGAGACTAAACTCTTTAGTCATAAAATGCCAGAAACCTGGCACTGAAACTGACTAACTGTATTAAAGCATTTATTATCGTCACCCGATTAAGTGTCAGTTATACAAGATGCATAAATGTGACACTTTACCATTGACACTACCAGCACATAACCACTGCATCCACCTGACACATACTGAAGCACTTCTTTACCTACGGGCATCTCTTGTCAGGTCTAGTTTCTCCTCAGCTGACATGATAAGCGCTTATTGCACAGGGCGCAGATTTATCTTACACTTCCTTATCATGTCATTATCACAATGTCATGTCATTATCATAATTATTATCATGTTATGTTCTTCCAGGAATAAAGTAATTGATGGGTCAGCTAAACCCATCACTAAGGCATCCCCCTTGTTAGTGATGCCTGAGAAATTGCCCAGTGAGCATGTCTTTGGTGCATGTGTGTGACTGAAGTGTGAGCGTCAACGATAAGCTGAGACCACCAGATGATGGTGGTGGGGGTGTTGTTGGGGGTTCCAGAGTTAAACTGCAAAGAATACCAAAACAGAGAAATTTCCCACAGACTGGAGAAACATAAGACATCCAAGCAAGTTTGTGCCATTTCCTTCGCCCTGTGGGATTCTGCCAAAATGAGTGCAGGGCTCCTTCAGCTCGGGTAAATGGAGCGCCTCCATCCTCCAGCAGAGCCACCATGTCTCTCTATAACGGCCAATCTCCTCTTCAATTGGGCCTGTCTGGCCTGAAGCTGAAAGATTCAGAAACTATTTGTTTGGGATAGTTTGTATCTATGTGTGCCTATTGCAATGTCCATCACTTCTGTCTTAACGTATGTGATGTGTCTGTAGGAGTAAGTATTAAACAATGAAATTAGGCAGGTAAAGGTCAGATGTGTAAGCTTTCTTACTACATAACAGGTTCCTGTTTGATTCACAGTTTATTATGTCTTACTATGCCTGGATGTTCTCTGTCATTCTGTCTGCTGCATCTCAACAAACAGTGAGAGTGCTGTAAAAAAAAAATATATTTTTGCTCCCCTTTACACATTTCTCTTTCACCTCTTGTCAGAGATGTACTTTTGGAAGCCAACAGTAGTGTCTCAGCAAAGATCAGAGTGACAGAGACAACGACAGCAGAGGGAGTGACAGTTATGGGGACAGGAACACTCCCATGCTCAGTGCTCGTGCACTATTCCATCATTAGCCAATGAAGCCCTCATAAAAATGAGTTATGTGCCATGAGAGGGGAGGTTCCATATGGCACAAGTGATCCAGAAAGGCAACGTGTCGCATAAGATCCCTAGAGCCCAACAAGTCAGCTTTTACAGGGGCCTCCCTCCCCATCATTAATTGATTTTAATAACAGGCTGCGAGGGGGCAGAATGCTCTCATTCATTGGGCTGATGGGGCTTTTCCCAGGTCCCCCAGCGAACACTGCAGCACTTAGAGCTGTTTGTTTGGATTGCCTCTAGTGTGTGTGGCTCTCAGACTGGCTCAGTTACTCAGTCAGACACATACTCAATGTCCCAGCCATTCACTCGCTCGCTCACTCAAACATTTGTTCATTTACCAGTTCAATAATTTCTTCACTCAATCACTGGCCTAGTCATTTATACTCTCATTTATTCATCCCTCTCTGTGAGCTTGCCAGGGCCTAACATTCTTTAAACCAGGGTTCATGGGAACACGATCAGTGTCTTATAAAAAGTCATGAAACATCAGAACCAGAAATGTTTAGTATTATTTGTGAGAAAAAAGAGATTATATCAACAATCCATAGACTTTTTTCTTAACCGACAAATACACCTACATACTGTAGGTGAGTTTTTCCTTTACCCATCCTCCCATCATGTCTTTGTCTCAGTCACTTCATCGACAAAGTGAAAAATCCCTCGTTTTGCATATTTTTACTCTTTACTTTGATTGTTCAGCAGTCTGACTGAAACTGGAAGGGGGGCTGTATGCTAGATGATGGGAAGGGAATAGGGAGGGAGCTGGGCCTGTCATAACTGCATAATACACCCATTACTCCTGTGCAGCAGAATTACCACTGATGGAAATGGGATTTTGGAAGATATATGGAATGTAATTATTATATACATATATGCATAGCCCTTTTTACTCTGAAAAGGAGCTTTGTAGTGATATTTTCAGGTGCTGGTGGTTTGTGTGTAAATGTGTGCATGTGTTACTGCATTTGTGAAGCTGTCTTTATGTGTGAGTATTTCTTTTTTTGTTTTTTAATCTTTCAACATTGTGTTTTGTTTGCAGTTTGGCAAAGTGTTATTCACTTCTGGATTCCAGTGACCAGCTGGTTCATTCTCTTGCCTGTGCACCTCTGCAGCATCCCACGTCAGGGGCCAGCCCTGTGCTGTACATCTCTCTAAAGCTGAAGGTCTAATACTCCGAAACAGGTAAAGGGGGTCATGCTGACTCACTCTAGCAGTGAAGCTGTCTGAAGAGTTATCAGCCTCTGGAATACTAATTTTTCAAGCTCTCGTAACCAAATAACAAAACACAAAATAGGGAATATTTGCTATCATGCACTCACTAGCCATGTAAGCAATGGAAAATAATATGTTTTATACAAATACCATGCAATGTGTTTTCCATAATGACCTACAGTATACTGACTTTCTGTTATAATAATAAGTGTGCAGCTGAAGCATGCAACATGACAGCAGGAATATGAGGCAGTATGTATGGTTTTCAGTGTGGTATACCTTAGGTGAGGGGCCTCTGCAGGAGGTTTTCTTTGGAAAGCACCTGGGTGTGAAATAGGGCCTCCCAGTCTGGCCTGAGAAGCTGTTTAAACAGAGGTTCCAGTCGGGCCAGACTGCACTGGACTAGACCTTTCCAAACAGAAACCATGAGTCAGCGTCAGGAACCCATCCATGTTCCTCCTTATGGGATAATCAGCCAAATGCGGCCTGGAAAATGTACATGCTATAGGGGCCAGGGAGGTACTAGGATATATAAGAACATATATAAGTCTTATTCACCACTTGTAGAAATGTAGGATAGTGTATACATTTTAGAGCAGATTAGGTCACAGAAAACATTATCCTCTCTCATCTTATTATTCTTTACAATAAAACCTCAAGTACTTTGTGCCTCAAAAAGCACCTTTAGCGACTTTATACGTGTCACAAATTGAGTCAACTGAACAAAATGATTGAACTTTTTCCAAATTTAAAAGAAAGTCTATATGAGGCATTCAGGTCTTTGCAGCCATCTTCATGTCAGTGTCTGGTTGGGTGGAAGACTTTATTAAAGCATTCGGGCCCTGCAAAGAGGGAGACTTTCCCCTCATCTCCGGTCTGCGTGAGCGGAGAGGCAGGGGCCTCACACTCCACTAAGGAATATTTATCTTTCCAGCTGGTTAGATGGATTAAATGACCATGCCACAGAGAGTGAGAGGGAAAGGAGGAGAAAGAGAGTTACAGAGAGAGAGGTGAGGGGATGGAGAAAGTTTTGTGGAGGAAATGTGCCACAGGGAAAAAGAGCAGAATGAGGTTACGGAGTGGAAAGATGCTTTAGTCTTGTACTTAGAAGAAAATAAAACAATAAGAATGACTTAGCAAGTCACATTTACCCCCAGCTGTGACAAATATGATTGTGACTTTGTCATCTCTTGGCGGTGGTGGGGCGAAACATGCAAAAACACACTCATGCCCACAGACATGCAATTAGAAATGCACACGCACACTCAATGACGTACAAACACACAGAGCTAATTAACTTCCTGACACATTCACAGAAATTCATTTCAAAGACAGAACGCATATGTTCATGCTAATGTGATGAGAAACCATTAAATGCTCAAATATCTGAGGAAAATGGAAAATATTTCTCAATCACACAACCCTTTGAAAATTGGGCTTGACAACATTTTTTTCTCACACTGACGCCACACCTGCCATACTCTTCAGTAAGGTCAATTCAAAGTCACACTGACTGATAGGAATTAATCACAAATTGAATTGAATTCACTATACAGGATGTACTATATGTGAAATGGGTAGTCTTTTTTGTTTTTTGACAACAAATATCAAAATTTTCTCTCCACTTGACAGATATATTATGATTTGCTTTTTTTTTTTTTAAACACAAAACGGACAAAAGCTTCATTACCAGAGGGTTTCATCTTTCCTTTCATTCACACATTGCTCCATTCTGTGCACTGGGCATTACATGTAATCAGCCCACTGATATAAGCACATAAACCGCAAATAAAGGAGTGTAATAACATCAAAGACCTGCCCTGTGAAATGTGATGCTGGGGTATTCAGACAGGAATGTTGAATGGATGGCAGCTATGTGTGTGTGTGTGTGTGTGTGTGTGTGTGATTGCAGTTATGCAAAGTGCAAAATAAGTGGGGAGCTGAAGTCATGGAAATTTCCTTCTATAAAAGTGAAGCATGACAATGGATTTGGAGCATCAAGGCCCGCCGGATTATGGGGATCACATAAATCCCCCACAGTGTCATAATTTTAGCAAACCACATCAAGCTCCATGTTAAGGGTTAATAATCCAGTACCCCACCTCTTTTTGCTCCCCTAGCACCCAACCTCAAATCCCTAACATTAACATATGTATCCAGATGTACAAAATATAAAGACATTTGCGAACACTGTACTTTACAACTGTACAATAAACAAATAAGGACCCACACATGAACAGAATTATGCTGATATTCCTACCAAACCTGGCACACATGCAAAATTTACCACTAACACACACACCCATTGACTGTGTTCTCAGGTCTGTCATGATGTCAGTGCATCTGACATCATGACAGTGTTATAAATGTTGGCAGGGTGTCACGAAGCATGCAACTCCACCTCATCAACCACCTTAAACCCCTCCCCTCAGTGCCACCCTGTTCCCACTCCCAACACTGCATCATCTGGAGCAGAGGATCTATTCGTAGGAGCCTGAAATCAATCAATGCGCTACAACAGGCTACAACAATTTCTCTCTCCCCCCCACCACCCCAACACTTCAGTTAACCATGTACTGTGTGTGTGTGTGTGTGAATCTCTCCCTCTATCTCTCTGTTTGTGTCCACTTTAACATCTGTACTAGCAGCAATGAACAGTTTACACACACTCACACAGCACTTTCTTCTAGCTGTTTGGAGAGAGAAGTGTGCCACGATGACTGCTCGGCTCCTAGCATTTATTAGCCTGCTGTCGGAGGAAAGGCAGGGATAAAATACAAGCCAACAGGATTAGGAGGCAACAAAGCATCAGGCTGAAGAAATCCTTCCATCCCTCCAACTGAGGCCTTTGCTGCTCTTTGACTGTGCAGAGGCTAACGGAGCCCTACCATACCAGTGCCCCATCCATGCCATGTCTTTCCAACTGTCTTCCCATCCTGCAATCCTACTGCCACCGTCATCATCATTCATATTTACCCCTTGTGCTCCACTAATGACCACTGAGTACATGATACACCCTGTAAATAAGTGGTCAAATTCACAATAGGCAGCCTTATTTTCTGTTTGACAGTCATGATTACAGCTTTGGGTTCTCTGCCTGTGGGAATCGCTTCCATCTGACAGTCTAACCTGCTTTAAGTGCATACTGTGTATCTTGTCTAACATTTGCATTTCAATAAAGGTGTAAGCACCTACCTCATGAGCTTGAAGGCTGCCTAACAACAGCACTGCTCGCTATATAAGGTGTTGAGCTGGAAGTAAATCCATGTGATTAATCAGGTCTGAAGCTAAACCATAATAATAACCCCCTTTATATTAATGCGCAGCTCATGGCTTGAACAGCTCAGCGGAAAGGCCATTAGTCACCAGCTCCCTGCAAAGCCACAATTAAGCAGTTGCATATAACTCTCTCTCTCGCTCTCTCTCTCTGTTTCCAACTTTAATCACAGTGCTGTCTCCTTCATTATGTATTCTGTTCTTGGGTGATCGTGTCTTTAGGCGCTGACTTGGACAAGCAAATCATTTTATTTCCTATTTGTTAAGCTGTGTATTAACAGAGGCAGCATTAGTCCTGTGTTAAGGTAGAGAGACTGGCTTGAAATGGAATATTAGCTTTCTAAACAGCGAGTTAATGCACCACTTCCGAGTTCAACATCATCTGCGAGAAAATGGTGAGGCTTTTTCGGAATAACGTAAAAACACATCATTATGCATATAGATATTATTTTAGAACATTTCAGAAGCACATTTTGCACTTCATCACCCGCTGTTCTTTCAACTAAGAAAGTGGGTGTATGAAAAGGGGGGACTGACAGATTTTATAATTGTTCTAGAAATCTTATTTGAATTCAGGAGCTTACTGATTTTTTTTTTCTTGTGAGGGACACTTTAAAAAGCTGTCATGCACACCAACCACAGGCATTTCCATCCTCCCTCACCTCCCTTCTCTCCCCTCTCTTCCTAGTTCTCCTTTTTTGTGATATCCTCTAATTTTGCCCATGCCTCTGCAAATTTGTCGCAGCGCGTGGGCCCGTTTGATTTCATTAAACAGAATATTTAAGCATAAAAATTGTTTAATCGTCTCATGTCATTAGGAGATGGATTTCATTTTGCATACATTTGCATACTTCCCCCTCAAATTAAACCAGGCAAATATGCAAATGCAGAGGCCCAGGTTATGGCGGAGGTGTTTATTGTCATCACTTCAGGCAGTTCCACACTGCAGCGCCTCCGCAGAACAGGGGTGACAGCAACATCTGGAGGCCTGGGGGTTGGGAGGGAGGAAAGGGTGGAGGCAGAAGGTGTATGTGTGGAGATGAAGGTGTGTAAAAGGCTGCTGTTCAGTTTTGGCATTGTTAACACCAGAATGCCACTGATCCACCACTGCAACTGCTGCAGCGCATCTACAGTAACATGCCAAAAAAAAAAGAGAGAAAAATTCAATAACCGCCATCACAGCATACTGGCTGCTTTAATTACCAACTTCACTCTAAGTGCTTTGGACATCCCCACACTAAAATGTATAGTGAGCTGATGAAGACATAAAACACAGCACTGTTCTTTCAACTGTAGCCTCTGCATGTGTTTTTATCAGCTGTTCTGCTGCTATTGTCCACATGGCTAAGCACTGCTTCTAATGAGGCAGTAATTAGCAACAGCATAACGCTTCTTCACCCATGCTTAAGTCCTTGCTCATTTTTTTCCCCTTGCACTGTAATTTTCTCATGCTGCAATTTCAGGCATCACAGCAGAATTTGTTCCAACACAATAAAAGGTTGAACTGTGAAGATGAATAGGGCAGCACATTAGTACAAGTGATTGCAACTTTAGAGAAATGGAAACTGTAGGTCTGGACTTAACCTAATTTTACTTCCAATCAGAACAATGTGCTGTGGATGATTCAGCTAAGGGTACTCTGTCAGGATTATAATTATGTAAACACTTTCTCCATCTTTCACCTTATTCACTGTTGTATTCTCACTACACATCACTCCAGTGTTATTACTTATTAAAAGTTGAAACTAAAGGAACATTATAGTCATTGTGTTTTGTGTGTAAATAAATATACAGCAAATCAATGTGATACTGAAAAGTGTTTATCCCCCAAAATAAATGAATAAATATGTCTGACAATCTAAGCGTAGGCACAATCAGTGTGTTTATATATCTACTTATTACCCCTGATGATGTACAGCCAGCAAAATTAATGGGCAACGGGACCCGTCTGTGAGACCCGCCACATGAAAGAGGGAGAGAGAGTGTCCCAAATAGAAACAGACTAAACATACTTCAGCGGCACCTGCCTCCTTATGTTGCCTGGCGGTCCACAAACAAGCTGTAGAGGCAAAGAGAGGCTCTCTGCTGTGTGTTTAATGTGTATGTGTGTGTGTGCTTGTGTTTGCCACAGTAATACTGTACAAGTCTGTTACAATGAAAGAAAAGTGACAATGAGAGATTCTGACAAATTATTGCCTTCGCATGTTGCTATCCGACCAGCATTACCTTGCAATAACAGGTGAGTCTGCTGACACTAGGTGAGAAACTGGGGCCTTGTAGTGACTTTCTTAAGTGGCAGAGACCTGATGACACCCAGCCTCAGTGGCAGGGACTGGGGTAATAAATCACGGGCAGTGGCAGTCATATATAAACGGTGCTCTGAAGCTGATTGGGAGGAGAAGCTATTGTGACGAGTGTGAGGTGGTGAGGAGGCACTGATGACCTGTGTGAATAAGGGTCACCACTCCACAGAGGCAGACCCAAACAGCTCCCTGCATCTTAATTTACCCTGAAAAGTCATTACAGCCTCTCGCCTTGCTGCTTCTAGACCTTTCCCTCCTCACTCCTTCTTTTCTTCTGTCTTGCAGAGGAACAGTCATTCTCCAAGACCTCAATGGCCCTGAAGCACAAACTGAAATGAGCTCGCCTATCTGGAGGCAGACGTCATTACAGACTGAGGAGTCGCTGTCTCACAGAGTGGTGGCCCCTCTGCTGGTCATTCAGGTATTTCTACTAATTCATGAGCTCACAGAAAGTGTGCATACTGGTTTCAGGAGCTGCTTACATTGGCCAGAAAAGGTGCGTGGGAGTGAGGGGGTTAAATTAAACTCTCAGAAATATTAAATGTCGTCATAAATTCACAAGAGTTTTAAAATATTGTGTTGCCAACAACAACCAATAACTAACTAGTAAAAGTACTCATAATGCCTTAAAAACTAATTTAAGAATAATTGTGATGTAATTGAGTACAACCATTCTACATTTCACAGTAAAGAACGTAAATTAGTTGGATTTGCAAAAACATGTTGCCTGCACATACTATATAAATACAATAATAATATGCTGTATTACACTGGGGCCATGTTTACTGCATTATGATCACTTTTACTTGATATTTAACATTTTGAATTATTTCCTATACATACATATTCTAATAATATTTACATACCCAAGTACAAAAAGAATTTCTATATTTTTAGTATAGGACTTCTACTTTTAATGGAGCATTTTGTGTATTGTGGCAATGCTTTTGCTTTGACTTAAGTAAAGAACCCACATGCTCCACTAGTACATCACCAGAATAAATTATTTCCCATATAAATATACATTTATTTAAAACTAAAAGTGATATGACAAAAGATTCACCATTAAGCTTGATTTTTACCACTCTTTCTCCAGCCTCAGCTTGTTTACTGGTTTCTGCAAGAGTACATATTTGTTGTTTATGACATTCATAAGATTAATTTTCCTAGTTTAAAAAAAGAAGTCCATAGGAGTGATGTTTTGTGAGAACTGAAGGTGTTGCTTTTTGAAAATCCTGGCTACTTACATTTGGCCCAGGCTTCTTGCAGTTAAATAATTACTTTGACTACAACAAAAATAGGTTAAAGTAAAACTCCACTGGCAGTGTAGGAATTATAAAGCAACCTTTATGAGTCACAGCATTCACTGGAGCCAGCACAAACACTGCCGTTGGACCAAGTGTGCTACTTGGCAGAGTTAATAACTACTCTTTCAAAGAGGAAAAACAGTTATCCTTCTTGATCACTAGAAAAACTATTCAAAACTACAAAATTTCTCTTAAACTTCACCTTACTAGTAAATCAATACTGCCACTTATTTTCTTGAACACATTTTCCACTAGAATATTTTCAAACCACCTAGTGTACAGAAAGGGGTGTCAAGGAGAGAAGGTGATTTCAAGTGTCATACGATTTGTGTAAAGTCCTGCTTGTTTTGAAAAACCTTTGTGTTGCTATGTGATAATCCATAAAGTCATTGTAATATAAACCTGCCAGTGCTGACAAAAGCAGCAGACGGCTGCTGCTTTTAGAAAGAAAGAAGCTGAAACAGGTTGCGAACTTAATCGATTCAATCATCACACATTATGCAGTGTTTAGTTTATAAAGAAATTCACCCTGCGAACACCCAGAGGTGCTCATGACACTGCTTCCATACCATCAATACATCTTTTAATAATAATCTTTACTGTGTTCATTTAGTGTTTGCAATAATTACAGTGTGTTGAGACGGAACATCCAGAAGTCCAGTCCAGATTACAGTGACATTCAGTTCACAACAATTTATATAACAATACAGTAACTAAAGCTTGTGTACAGCACTGTGTAGAGGAGGAAGTGTATTGTTTGCAGTAGCTCATCTAACCAGCACTCTGGCGACTCTCTCCCCTGAGTGACGCCTGTCAGTGACACTCTATCAGCTGCCTACAGTACATGCCACCAACACACCCTCTGCTTCACCCCTCTTTGTGTGCTTTCTCTCTGTTCCTGCTATGTACTATCTCACCTCCTCTTCTCTCTTAGGATTGTTTCTCTCCTTTTCTGCTTTCTCTCTTGCTCCCCTGCCCTCTGTCTCTTTTTTTCTTTCCATGTCAACAGTTCTTGTACCCCCTCCTGTCTTTCTATTCCAACTGACTCTCTTTTGCTCATATCCTCCTCTCCACCTTACTCCTTATTCTAGCATTTCCTTCCTATTCCCCGTCTCATGATTAGATAGCATTGGTGTTTGCGCACTGACTCCCAGTGGACAATCACACCATGAGGGTGGAGGGAGGGATGCGAGGGTTCCATTTTCTATTAGAACAAAACATGCCTGTGGGGCCAGCAGGCGTCAACTGGAAATGCAATCTGGGCCTTTGAGCTGACACCCAATGCGGGGTAGAGGTGTGGTGCGGAGAACAGGGGCCGCTGTTGTGTGGGGGCACTCCAGAGTGAATGTTATCGTTCTCTGGAGATCCCAGGCTGCTTCCACAGGCCCTTTCCCTCCTTCAAACTTGGACACCTCAGGGAAAACCAGTCCCAGTGGCCGGCAATGAGGAGGGTTAATTCTCAGCACGATGCCTTCCAGCCTTTCCCCTTCATCGTAGCCACGCACAATGTTCAGAAGTGTTTATTGATCGAGGGCCACATTTTTTTCTTAAAATTCTCCATTTATATAACTATGTTCAGATAGGAGTGTCACTCTTCACAGCACAGAAGATAAGTGAGTGGAAATGTGTAGGGGAAAGAAGGACAGACGAAGGGAACATATAGGTGGTTGGTCCTGGCAGGGCTGGTGTGAATGCAGATTGGGAGATCCTGGACATGCATAATTCACCACAGGGGAGATAGGAGATCAGGTGGGTAGGAAGAAAGGGAATAGAGGGGTGGGTGAGTGAGAGAGAGAGAGGAGAGACAGGGGAGGGAACGAGGGAAGGAAAGAGGGAGGAAGGAGAAAGAGGAAAATGAGCACTGCGTCTCAGGCAGCGTCAGCGTCTACAGTGAGGAGGTAATTAGGGAGCTGTCACTTGTTCCTGTCAGGCACCACTCCCGCTGAAACATTGAGCGTGTGTGTGTGTGTGCGTTAGGTTGTTCTTGTGGGGGAGGGCTCAGCTTGTGTATCACTGTGTGTGTGTGTGTGTGTGTGTACACGTGTGTGTACGTGTATGCTTGTGAATGCATGCGGGGTTGCATGTGTATATAAATTGTGTGGAAGAGAGTGAGGAGGGTGCAGTGCAAGTGGAATTCAAATGAGACAGAAACACCAGAAGAAAAACAGAATAAAGTAACAGGCTCACTGCAAGGGAATTGTAATAATAGTGGATAAATATGACTCTGAAGTACACAGCTCAAAGTATTAAAACAGGGGAGAAAGAAGAGAACTATCACTGCAGGTATTTTGACAGGGGGCAATGATGGAGAGAGATAAGGATGGATTACGTTTGATAAATGATATTTGTGGCAACCAAGGATTCATGTAACACACACACAAATGCATGTGCTAAGTCAGGATAAAACCCCAGTACAACAGCCAAGTGATTTGTTCTGGCAAACATATTCATATGCATGTATTATTGACAGAAGGCTCACATATATACACTCAGCAGTCGGTGAGTTTCCTGTCAGCACTCTACATACTGATTGTAATCTCAAGTCAAAATAACAATACGCTAATGTTTAAACAGTCTAGTCATTATATCAATACAGGCAAAGAGAATATATTTGACAGGCACATAAATACATGAATAGGTGACACAAAGTCATGCACAAACACATATACGTAGTCAGGTACATAGTCAGGGAATGTGATGTACGGGTATTTAAAGCTGTGAATGCCTTTATAATCTGCAACCCCTCAGGAGACAGTAGCTCACCATATGAGTGAATCAGTGTGGGCCTGTCTGTAGAGTTTTCACTGTGACACCGGCACTCATACCACTCACTGGGTGTTCCAATTAAAACCCACCCCTGCCAGGAGAGCAACAGCTCTCCAACAATACTCTGCTCACCCACATGCACACGTACATGTACACCATGAATGTGCACACATACACACACTACTGACAGACCACAAACACAGTCAGGCTGACGATGATGGATGGTGTGCATAACCTGGCTGGTGATATAGACTTTGGCTAAACAGCTCAGGCCTTCACCAGGGGTTTGTCCTCAGGCAGGTGGTGGGCTTCTTCCACACAGGTGGTTTACCAGGGATGTGAAGGATAATTATCTCACAAGAAAAATTCCACAGTATGAGGTTTAAAGACGTGCAATGAAACACAATAATGTGTTGTAACACCAATAAACTGTCAAAGTTTAGCAGAACTGTTTTGTACCATCGCTGTTTTCCTTATGCCAGTAAATACTGGTGATTATCACATGAGGTTACTAATTGGCAAGTTGCAAGACCACACAAGCTCTCAGTTCCAGAGACTGTCAGCCCAGAGAAAACAAGTTGATGAGAAAAAACAAAAACATGAACACAAGCTCTTTCTACAGGGCACATGGAAATGAGCATAATAACCACGACAACAATTTGTAAGAACTTCTATGCATTGGTTTTGAGACTCGTCAATCCAGTGTAAACAAGGCATATTGTGCAGTAATGTCACAGAGTGAGATGTGCCATTTTCCCTGGGCTGGCCCATAAAAGACTCATTAGGGCACTTCAGATGTATTTGCACTGCAAGGGGCTGCCATTAAACACATCACAAGGCCTAATAAATGCATTATTTAAAAGCTGTGCTCCAATTACTAATTGATTAGAGTCGAGCGCCTCATCAATAACGCAGAACCGGTCCCTTCAAATCAAAATACACATGATTTATACATGAAAGGCTTTAAAAGGGATAAGTTCTCTGCTAATCAGTCATAAATGTTTTAAACACCCAAATTTTTACTCATGATTTGAAAAAAAAAAAATTGAGGGCCTGTCAGAATGCTGTGTCTGCACGTGTGTGTGCGTGTGCGGGGGAGTGTTTGTAATGTGCACGAAAGGCACAGAAATACACATTGCTCCCACTGGGAATCAATATCAATGAGGCAGAAACATAGCATGAAGAAACCCTTCAGTCAAACTCGGCAAGTTTATGAAAGGCAGATTTTATTCCACAAATCAGTGAAATTTAATTTGCTTTGTATTCTGACTGTATTAAAAACAATTTTCCTACAGGCAGCCTACTCTTGTCTTTGAATGAAATGGTTCCATTAACACACTAACACAATATTAATTACACAACTGTTTCATTAAAATATATGCTTAAATGTGTCATGTACAATTGAACTGAAGTATAGACTCATTACTATTTAACAATGAAATATACAAACACACACACACACCATATATGTGTACATATATATTTAAATATATATTTTAATATATATATATATATATATATATACATACACACATATATATGTATATCAAAATACGCACTGTGCGTGCATGTGTACTGTATATGTACATAGTATATGTTATCACATCAAAATATGTATATTTCTTGAGGAATAGCAAAATAAAAAGAACAAAATAATAAAAGGCAGGAAAAACCTCACCACAGATATCAAATGGGATATAATGTAATGAGAGAAAGCAATTCTTCCAGCCATCCTGCATAGTTGGCATTGATTTTAAGTTTTATGATACCTCATCCAGTTAAATTACGCACTAAACCTAAGCCAAATCAAGTTTTATGGTATAGATCATTCTCACATACAACATGTCAATAGGATTAGCAGGCAGATATACTTTAGCAGATAACTCTCACTACGTTCTACATTTTTTATTGTCCATAAATGCACAAAAATACCAAAATCTGCAATTTATCAATCTTTGTAAAAACATTGCCTAGTCTGTTGACAGATCAGAAGAGGACAGAACAGTAAAAGTTTGCATATAAGGTATTTCTCATAGCTCAGTTTTTGATTATATTTGATTATTAATGCATATGAGTACTGCTTGCTCATATTATATATACTATCTTGAACATGTGGTCACAGTAACAAAAATCACCAATGAAATAGGTTATGTCAGGTAATCCTGTTCAGTGATTTGACAGGTTGGAAGGAGGAAGAGGAAGGGGAGGAGGTGATGAAGAGGAGACAGTGGTAGCACTGTCTGAACCTTTGGGGGCCAACAGACTGTGTACTTTACTGGTCAGAGCATTCAGACGTGAATGTCTCTGTATCAACCAACCATAATACATAAGACCAGTCAAATCTATCACACCCTCTGAACAAGCATTACATCAAGCTTCACTTGTCAGTCTTGAGTGCATTCAGACTAAGACAGCTAAGATCCTCAGGGTAGGTGTCATCACTGATCAAATAAACTGCTTATGAGCACTAGCACTGGCTTTGCTGAATCATAAGTTAACCATCTACTCTTGGAGCTCATTTAAAGGTTAGCTTAGGTTGTACACTTGTGCTATAATCTTTGTTAGTGAGGGTGAACATCACTGTCTGTTTCTCTCAGACTGACAATAACTGTGTGGTGAGCAGCAGAATCAACACTGATGAAAATGATACTGTGACAATATCTGCCAACATAAAAATCAAGACATTGATGAAGATACAGTAATTAATGGTCAGGATGCAGAAGTAGATGAAGAAGAAGAGGATGATTGTGACTATGTCAATGATGGTGATGGATGATGGTAACAGAATATTTCTTTACTCTAGAGATTCAGATGTCTAAACTGACTGGTTGTACATGCCATACTATGGGGGGTCGTCAATTTCCGATGAAAAGGCAGGTCCATGTCTACGATGGAATCTCCCAGCAGCCACTGCGGCACCCCATGGAAGCTCATGCTAATCGCCGACGCTGCTGTTGCTTCCACCCACTGTCAGCTTACTGAGCTGGCTCCACATCAACAGGGAGCTCTACACACAGACTGCCATACACAAGCGTACACTACGACAGCCAGCGTGGCACAGAGACACACATAGAAGAGGATGATCCTGTGGAGCAAAGATGCACACACTCACTAGCACTAGACAATCATGGATATGTGGCTTTCATGCTTCACTGTATGCATATGCACATACACCTACACACATGCATGCATTTCATGAAGATACCAATGTATACACTAATATGATATAATGATTAAGTATAGGCATATCGTTTGTCTGCTAATGGGTAGAGGGAGAGGAGCCAATTGAATATGGTAACCGCTGCCATATCAGCCCTCAGGGGATAGCTTATAATGTAAGCGTGTGTGTGCGTACTGTAAGTATATGTATATTTATTCTTGTAGTTCTGCAAGTCTTGAGTTCTGGCACGGGACCTACTGGCTCACTATCTGCTATCTACCTCTGCTTATGTTTGCCTATGTAGGATGAGACACGCTGCTTGTGAATGTGTCCAACAATGGCCTGGGATGTTTGTGTTGTCATGTTTACGTGTCTGTGCAGAGTATATTTATCTCTGGGTAGACTAGATTTGTCCTGCAGACTGTGTAGTTTATAACGATTTTATTTTTGTATGAGCCCAGCCGACCTTCAGTGTGAAAGTCTGGCCCTGTTCCAACAAGTCTTTCTTTTTTACAGGATAATGTCAGCCATTTTTTGTCTATAAGCTTTTACTGAGTTTGAGATGGATCAGGTGGCAGTTTTATGAATAGCAACTCAGCACCTCTATAATTTTTCTCTGTTTGCTCCTCAATAAGTAGTACAGGTTAAACACTGCGGAGTAAGCAATCTATTGCACATCTCTATAGCACTATTAATTCTTTCACAAAATATTAGTTTTTCATCACTGTGACTAAACTGTAATTCTTCAAGTAGAATTGTTTGTTTCAAAGCTCGAGCAATCTAATAGTCTTAAGTGGTTGAATGGTTAGCAAGTGCACTGTACTGTAGCCACCATAACAGCCTTTTATTTTTTTTCGCAAAGGACCTTGTGAACAGGCTGTCACCCCAGAGGATGAGTACTGTGGATGAAATACTTGAGTACTATGGTGTCCTTGTCTGCAACACGGAGCCTATGGTGGTGGTTCGTATGGATGAGAAGTGACAGAGGTCAGGAAGTGAGGAGGTGTCTGTCATATGCGTCTGTGCCTTTGACCTCATGTTCACATAATAAGGGGTAAGGACTCTGCTTTGTCACTCCTAGGTCAGGTGACAGCACGGCAGTCTTGGCATAGGACAACTAGACAGCAGTGAATCTAAACAGCAATGTGGAGGCAGGGAACAAACTCACAAAGGCTATGCTGTACACAAACATACACGCTGATGGAGAGAGAGCAAAACATGCATTTGCAAGTTGCTTTCCTTAATCCTCTCCCTCTAGACCCCAAAGCCATACTTACCCTCCCTCTTCTCTCCTCCCTTCTTTGTCACCCTTAAGTCTTCTTAATATTCCAATTGGCACGCATTAAAGCAAAGGCCCACAAATGGAGAGATGCCAAGCAGCCAAAAGGAGCATTACTCATCAGGGTCATGCTCCACTGCGCAAAACACAATCCCTCATACATCATCATAACTGCCACCCTATGTCAATTACAATTGAGATGGCAAGAACTAGGAGAGAGCTCTTTAATTTAACATCCAATTATTACAAGTTATCACCCCTTGATCAATGTGATATTAGTGGCAATCAATGTTACATACGACACAAAAGATGGGAGCCTGCATAGGGGGAGGTTGTGTATTTTTGGGTTAATGGTGGTAGTGGTTTGTAGGTGGGATGAATCCGTTTGAATAAATCTCCTTTTATGAATCACTTGCAAAACTTACTGTGCATCATGTGAGAAACTGATGGTGGAACGCCATAAATAGCTATTTTACATATGCACAAATGCTACACTATAGGCTAACTATTTTGTAAGGTGTTAAAGAAAAACAGCAATGCACGCAATAGCACATTATAATAAATAGTATCTGTATTTTTCAAGTTTTCTTTTATATCTGTGGCTACTGTATCTTCAAACACCTAAAACAGACTGGAGTTTGTTGGGAAGCACTTGATCATAAGGCAGCAGCTTATGATGACTTCTCGTGTGATATTCTGCCTGTCATTTCAAAGGCAGCAACAGCTCGCACATCTTCCACAGATCAATCCACAACAGGCATGCGATAGCATCCCAACATCCATGCTATTGATTATTCAATGTCACAACAATAAACCAATATGACCTGTAGCTGAGTTTGTTACCAGAAGAGATTAAGTCATAAAACAGCAGCCTCTGCCAATAAACTCCACTGTTCACTAGTGTGATATATTCAACATGGAGAGAGATTATTTCTCTGTTTCTAACAGGGCTTGACACAGACACATATAGTTGCTCTGGATTACACATAAAGGTTGGTGACATATTATACTGTAGGAGGATCATCATTACCCTAACTACTGTAACTAATGAGGCAAATTAGAATGATGATGTAGATGATTCTCAGGATGGTAATAATCATAAAGATGAGGAGGAAATGTAGGATGAGCTTTTATTGTTTCAAAGAAATGGGAGACCAGCCAAAATCCAGCAAAGTTTATCCTCTTGCATTAATTGGAGCATGTGAGTTTTTGTAAGCCTCTTTGAACATAAACTAAAACAAACATACTTGACTTCCTGGGGAAAAAAAAAGCATGGCAAAGAAGTAAAACCCATTTAGTAATTAGGCAAATCTGCATATCAGTATTAGCCACTATTAGCATAGTGTAATAATGTTGAATGTACAAATTCACATATCATTTCCAGAGCGATCAGAGGTTGGAGCCATAGTGAAATAATCAAAATAGGCCTTAAAGCTTTTAAATCCTAATTCAAATATATATGCTAATTAATATGGATTAATATGTAATTTATGTAAATGATGAATCTGCTCTTAGGATTGTGTCAGTTGTTTTGTAGCGGATGCAGGCAGCACAACTGACTGCACTGAGATGGTAAATGTTTATTTGTTCCCTTATCTCCTGTTTTTCTTTTTCCTTCGGCTCTCCTAATTTTCCCTTTACCTTCCTCTTTCTTTTCTTTCTTCCACAATGATTTTATCTCCCTCACAACTCTGCTCTCTGAGCCCAGTGGCAGATTCCTTTAGCATTTCAATCGGGCACTAAAAATAACCATCTTTTCTTTTATTCACACTGGCTTTGCTATAATGCAGCCACTCTACGCGGGCAGACTAGAGGTCAATCCATTATCTCACCACTACCCATACAAGCTGCTTTCTGACTCCTCAATGCCAAACACAGACAAACCTCACCTCCCTCATTCTGGTATATAATCAAACATATTTAGTGTTTCTATGAGGTTCTTCAAAGGCAAAAAAAATTAATTATAAAATTGTCCAAGATTTCAACTATGCCTTACTGAGTTTACATCCAAGTAGTCACTTCCTTTATGTTCATTACCTGATGACTACAATGCATGTTATTTATGCCCTGTATGTTGCAAATCAGCTATTCCATTAGGAAGATAAATGCTATTAACGTTTTCACATGCATTACATTATTGCGGCATGCCATCGCTTTATATGCTTTAATTTCCATATGGCTGTGGCACTTTATCCTCCATCGGCAATAATGTGATTCTTCCAGTGAAAAGATGAAAGATCAATATCCTCTCAGGCCTATGAGTTAAGAGGAAAAGCAAGAAAAATAAAACCATCCACGTCAGTCCTGTTGATATATGTCAGAGCAAGATGGCATAGATGATAATGAAATTGTTGAAAATGTACAATTTATGTGTCAATGAGTTAGATTCTGTGAGGATTTCACTACACTCCCACAGGCCATTGTCAAACCCAAACCATTAGCACGTTCTGTGGGTAACATTAACCTTTCTACACGGGCTTACCAATATCTCATCACAGCCTAAGTCTAGCTGCCCCGTACTTTTAAATATTGCTCGTTTATGGGATTGGCGGCCTCAGAAGCCTTTAAAACATATATATGCATTAGAAAAATGATCATTGATAAAGTCCATCATCTGCTGCATTTTCTGACAATTTCTTTGAGTTACAGCCATTCTTCTGCCTTTCGCCTGCTCGTCCCCAGGGCTCTAGAGGGGTCCGGGTACTTTCTGCTCAAAGACACAAGCCTTTTTTCCGCCACCATCAGTGAGGCATCATTGTCTTTAAGAGCATGTCGCTATTCGTGTTTGGGTCAAGAGCTCAGAGGACAAGATAGCCACTCAGTAGGACAATCACAGAAAAAGTATTGATCTATGAGCATGTGCTTGCCACTGGCTGGACAGGGTGAAGCATAGATATTATGCTCAGAATATTTTCATGTACTGCAGTGTGCATTCTTGTTATATTGTAGTTAATAAAAATGGGTTTTAAACAGTGAGACCACTTTAATACAGAGAATCAGTGCTTGTGTAGGAGTAAGTCACATGCTAGTGTGAACATTTTCATTATCTACGTGTGTGTGTGTGTGTGTATGTCAGGAGGTTGATTGTTGTGGTGGTGGTGATAGTGGCTGCAGGGCTCTTAATGAAGGTGTGCGTAATAAAATCAGTGCACTGAGGTCCTCGTCTGCGCCCCGCCTCCCTCAAACTCCATCTGATTGAAAATGGAACAGCTGTGATGATTTAATTTACATGTTAATAACCAATGGGCCTCGAGAAAATCGTCCAATAAATTACTGCCTGTATCTCCTATGATGCAGGGGAATGAGTGAGAGAGGGAGAGGGTGTGAGTTGGGGGGAGAGAGGTGTATGGGGGAGAAAAGGCGACTGTAATTAATTGTTTTAAGTGATTCTATTAAAACAAAAATTATCTGGTGGAGATGTGTGTGGAATGAACATGGACTAGTTGGCAACGACTGGCTTGCGTGGGTTGGAGGGATGGGACGATGATGGTGTGCGTGTATGTGTGTGTGTGTTGATGGGGGTAACGACTATGTCTCTCCTTCTCAAGCTTTGATGAATTATTCTATTTTACAGATTTTCATGAGCTCACTTTCAGTCTGGATTTTCATGATATCCTGCCAATCTGATTTCATCTTGTTGCCGTGGCTGAGACAGCATTAAGTTGTCAGCTTGGAGGGAATATATACTTTTTCACAGATGTGTGTGTGTATATACTATTATACACATAAATGCTATGTCTTAGCGGTTGCTCGCAGCAGGGTGCACATTTTTATGACATTCTGCATGATGTTACAGCTCAGGATAGTTAAACTACACATTATTACCATCACCAACTTCATCTTTATCATCAGCGTCATCGTCATAATCATCATTGCTGTCTTTACTGCCCTCTTCACTCGAGAAATCACAGCAACACCATTCAGTTAATGCCATACTGCTTTTTATGGATCAGAAGTTCTTGCTTGGAATAAATTCTTGACCACCGTAAGTAATGATTCAAAGTGTTCCGACTGGTGGCTAAATAATCCTCTGTCATTAACTTTTATTGGCCTCCCGGGCACAGCTGTTACATCACCAAGGCTAAAGTGCTGATAGAAATTCAGGATTTGCTGAAGTTCTGTCTCTTGTTTGTCTGTTGTCCTCTGTGATTTAAACTACATCCCCTCCCCTCTCTTCATTCCACCTTTCTCTCTGAAACCACCCAGGGAACTGAGAATTCCTTCCCAACCGTAGGAGAATAGAGAAAGAGAAATAAGGGTTGAACCGGGGCTCCCTGCGCTCATCTTTCCCACCCCTTTTCATTCTGTCCATCTTTTCTGATCCTCCACCTCCCCTGCCCGCTCCTTCCCCCCATATCCCACTCCTTAGAGAGGTGGCCCTGCCACTGTGGCCATTCATTTCATTGTCAGCAAAGCCACATGGTCGCGTCTCCCTGCTTCTCTTGGGACATGGGGGGGCTACAGACATAGGGCCCTCACTGGGTGGGAACAGTAATTAAAGAATAGAAGCAAAAATAAAAAGAGAAAGAACAAAAGGCAAATGAACAAAAGGAATAACAGATTAGGCTGGGAGGGGAAAGGGAGCAGGCTTGAGGTCCATGGAAATCATTAGGGAATATTCCCAGGCAGTGTACAGTACTGCACAACAGCTCAGGATGGGATCTATTAATGATCCAAATACCTCCAAGCCCTTCTACTACCACTTACATAGAGTGCTGCAGGGGAAAATATGTATGCAAAAGCTTTGCATCACCATGTTTGTGTTGTCTCGGAGAGAACTTGGAATTTCATCCCACTGTCGTGAGCATCTTTGTCACTTCTTTGATCACTGGGTGTTCATTTTATTGACTTGGCTTGCTGCTGGTGTGTGACATTAGAGAACACAGGTTGGCTGGGGTCCTCCCAGCCCTCTGAGATTTGGCACAGTTAGAGCTGTAATGCATTTGGTGCCCTAAGGCCTTGTCATGCCAAGAAGGAAAGTCAACCCACAAACAACACCTAAAGCTGTTTACCTTTCAATCCTAAAGCAAAGAGATCTGACTGTGACACTGCAGAAAGGCAGAGAAACAGAACCAAATTTATGCTAATAGAATATTGTTTAGTGGGCTTTAAAAAACATTCCCCCGCTATGTTGTGTTCGCAGCTGGGACTGCCAGGGGGAGAAGGATACAGACACAGATAGTGAAGAAGAAAAACGCAGAGATAGCAAGGAGAGAGGGGAGGTAAACAGAGAGATCATGCCTACGTGTCACACATTCCAATATGGATCGGAGAAAAGTTCTAGGGTGGTTCCCAGGAAGCGCTAACTTTGGAAAGGTAAAAGGTCACCGTATCAGGACAATGACGCCAGCTCAGCGCCTATTGATGGGGAGGGGCCAGGGGCATTGTGGGAAGGGCACAGAGTGGCTCATACTGCCAGTCATGGTTGTGTAGTATTTGCATGGGCTGCCAATCACCTCAGAAAGGAATGCACTCAGGTCAGAAGGGTCAGGCAGGCGGAGCTGGGCCGAGAGTGAACACAACAAGCCTTGACGCATCAGGGATGATAGGCTGGAGTGTGTGTACGTGTGTGTGAGTGTGTGTTAGTGTCTATTACGACTGTAGATAGTGAGATGAAACTGCACAGCATGTAAAAGCTTGCTACGTACTATGTGACTGAAAGCATAAAAAAGCATATATTTACATATATCTTGAGGCAATCTAAATTTTATAGTTTGTTTAGGTAGGATCCTTAGTCTGGCACATTCTCTGAAAGCAAACTCCCAGCAACTTTAACTTCGGTAACCATTTCAAAGTTTGTGTGACAATTCTAGGGCCCGGAGCTCGCCCTAACCAGCCTCACTCCCTTGCTCTGACCGTGAGCAGTTCTGTGAAATGGAAGGAGGAAGAAAGCAAATTGTTTGTGCCGCGGGCCCTGACAGGAGGCAACAGCACCCCAGTATTAGCTAAGGATAAAAGTAATGGGATTTGTAGTGGGGAGGCAGCGTGTGTCGCAAGGTGCTGTTGATGGGTGATAGGGGAGAATCGCCGCCTTTAAAAGCTGATAAGTATCTATGTGAGAGAGGGGACAGAGAGCAGGGCAACCAGCAACAGAGCCAAGCTCAGATAAATACCTTTTCCTGCAACTGCTCTCTATGTCTATATCACTTGTCATCCATGTATTAGGATTTTGTCTCCGATTAAAGACATTATTAAAATTCGTTTTATCTGTGAACGCTGCAGACAAGTTCAGTCAACACTAAATCTAAAATATATTAATCTCCAATTCACTATTCTATTACTTAGCCATAAAAAAATAATGTTGATTGTGTTGTCAACCAGAATTAGATATGATAAAATGTAAATCTTACTAATATTCTATTCAGCTGCTTTGACAGCGTACTGCAGCAACAAAGACAAATAATATGTGCTTACTTATTTTTACTTAGTTTTTTTTATAATGAAAAGTTAAATGTTGTAACAAGATAAAATGATACATTGTTATAGCATGAAAGGAAAATATGTCATAACTGGATTTTGCTTTCACATCATTGTAATATTTTACTATAATATTTTTATCTTTATCGTTTAAACTATTAGCCACAACATTTTGTTCTCAAAATAATTTAAAATCTAAAATATTGTGTTGCAATAGTCACTTTAAATGCAACAAACTATCAAAATACAAGAATATAATATAACTTAGTTTTTTAATTTTATGCTCACATTTTGTGTGCTTCAGCTCTTTATTACTGACCTTAATACAATACCAATACCAAACAGTATACTGGTTTGATGTTTATGGCTGTATAGTTCCCACCTTGATGTACACAATATGTATGCATGGGTGCATGTCCATGTGCATGTGTGTAAACAAGCAGGCGATGCATGTGTGAGGTACAGTGTGTGTTCACATCTTTATATGGAGATTTGTGTATGACTATAGTTTTGCTTGCTCTGTGTGTGTGTGTGTGTGTGTGTGTGTGTGTGTGTGCGCGCGCGTGGAGTTAGATTCTTACATTGTTTACTTCAAGTATTTTCATGTATTCATTTTTATTCTTGCCTTAAAAGAAGAGCTATTTAATTAGTTCCAGGAACTGTAAACCTGTCAGTTTACACTGTGCTATGACACTGACCGTACACAGCATTCTTGATTTCTTCTCATAAAGTAACATGTCTACCCAGTAAAGAACACAACTCTGACTAAATGAATGTAACTCTATACTCTGGAAGAGAGGGTGTTGAGGTGCTGTCGAGCCAGGCAGTTAGCGCCAGAGTCAAAGCAGTGCAGCAATCCCACTGACCACCTCGGTGGAAGCGGGTCAACCTTGGCAGGCCTCTGCAGTTCAGCACAGCAACCACAGCAGCTGCTGATCTGTGGCTGCACAGAGCAAGAGCTGAACAGCAGGTGGAGGCATGGCCTGTATTCACTGTTGTAGAGCTGCGGTCCAACCTGCAGAAGCCAAATATGTGTCAGGTCAGGTAGGTTTCAGTTTATCAAATGACTGTACAGAGTAAAACTGAATTTAATAGCAGTTCATTGATTAAGGTCACTTTATGAAAGAACATGAGCAGTATTTATGAGCTACTTTTTCTCCTTCTTCACAGACTGTGTTGCATGCGTGCAGCAGAATTGTAGCAATAACAATGAGTGCTAAAAATAAATAAATACTACAATTACTTTAATAACATCAGATGAACCGTCCCTCAAGTTTAATCAAACATCTTAATGTCTTGTGTTTATTTTCTCAGGACACCAGTGGAGCGTGTCCCCTAAGAACCTGGCTCACTACTGCCTGGCTTTTCTGTCAGCCAAAAACTGGAAACATTGGTTCTCTTTGCTAAAAAATGTCATCCTTTTTAAATTAAACCTTTAAAAGGACCCTGAACCCATATGCTTGAAAAATATACAGACATGTTATCCTTTGCATTCAAAAATACACATGCTATCAGTGAATGTTTGGAAAAAGAGGTGAGGGAAGAAAAAAAAAAGGAAAGGGAGCAGACTTTCTTATATTGACTCAGCGGGCGCTACGCCACGCAATTAGTCCAAACTACGAAGAGAGGGAGAGTTGGGAGAGAGTGAGATAACCCAAAAAATAAAAAGCTGTCTGTGGAAAATTTGGAGCACTTCCCAAAATACACAAACTTTCCCGACGAGCACATTTCTTAGGTATGTCGTAATCTCATATGGCTGGCCTTTTCTGAGCCCCTCCGTGAGACTTCTCTCTCCTCTCCACTCAGCCTTCCAAGCTTCCCAGCCCCCAGACCTCACCAGTCTACTTCACAGTCTGGCCTAGTCTCAGGCCCCCAGCCCCTGCCTCCACAAAATCCCCTTCCAAAACCCACTGTCCACACATGGCAATCATTAGGCAACTCTCTTAAAGAGCAACATTATACCACCAATTGCAGCCTTGCATGAAATTTTGATCACTTAAACCCATCTTAAAGAGGCAGCAGCCACTTTCTGCTCCACAGCCTCTTTTTCTGTCCCTCTATGAATGGTAATGCAGTTACCTCTCAATGGTAACCCCCTCTCCCTCATTGCACCAACCCAACAAAGCCAAATGAGGCTTGTAGCCACTTATGAAAAGCAGCACCATTAAGGGACACACACACTTAAATAAACCTCATGAACAAAAAAAAAGCAATGCTTTGTGATTAGGCAGTGTATCGGTTAGTTAAAGAGTATTTTCTGCTGCATTTGCTGCCCTTGTAGTGAAATACAAACAATTCCTTGGGCAAAGGAGATTAGTATTTTACACAAATTATTCTCAAAAACAGCAAATTACTGCTTACAGAACTGTCTCTAACAAATGTATCATGTTATTCTCTAGAAAGAATAGCACACCGCGAAGTGAGTAACAATAGAATTCCGAGTATAGGGCTAAATCAGGACCACAGAGGAAGGTGGAGAGAAGAGAGCAAGAGCCAAAAACCCTGCTGAGCTCACTCATAAACAATGATTAAGGCACCTCAAGTGGCGGCATGCCCACTCTTTGCCACTCACCTCACACCACTGGCTAATTAGCCAGGGCTTTGCTTTTACTGCTAGCTTTAGTGTCATAAAATTAACACATTTTGCAAAACAGCAGAAACAGGCTCACACTGTGGTGAGGGTTTAACAAGCCTCTCCTGGGTGAACTGTTTGTCTCACATAGGAAAGCACATAGTCCCTGCAGGCCAGCCACTGCCATTTGCAAGGCGAGGGAAGGGGGGCAGGAGAAGAGAAAAGGAAGGGGAGGAAAGAGGAGAGAAAGGAAAGAAAAGGGGACTGGGTGAAGAAGGGGATTAGGGCTCCATGTGGAGCCGTTTATCCTGAGGAGCACAGGGAGGAGAGATAAAGCTCTGGAGGGCCCCACACGGACCCTCAGACAGACCCTGTGCCAGGGGAACAGCTTACCCTGCCTTGTGCCCAGCAGATGAATAGGATTTAAGCAAAAGTAGATTTTGCTGAACTCTTCCCCTTGCATTCATCTTCTGTCTAGAAAAACTTTCTCCATTCTGAAGGCGAGCCACAGCGGAGACAATGCCGTGTTGTAGATGAGTCCGGGTAGAGAGGGAGACACGGCCAGTTGCTTTGGTGTTGGAAGAGTTCAACTGGCATGCCTGCCAAGATTAGGAAACACATAATTGAAAACTGATTCATAATGAAACATTCAGTGTTCATTTCACACAGAGAATAATATGAATCAAATTATATTTTTTTATTTTGATGTACTTACTGTAGCCTTAGTGGTGGAGTCTGGAAACAATAATTTTACCATCATTAAAAAAAATCATCCAAGTCTAATTACCACACAAAATAAGCCTGAGGGAAATGTGGGTTCTACAAAAACATCATCTTAACATATTTACATATTTTGTGTGTATAAAACACAATACACACAGGAATGGTAAAAAGTCCATTCAAAAACTAAAAAAACTGACATCTAATCTTTACATATATGCAGTACACCAGAACAACATTAGTACTGGACTTTGACCTGTTCGCAGACGATTGCACCGCAGCTCTCAGTTTTAAATCAGATATTCAGCTGTTATATGGCCTGTTCAAATTTTCCCCACTAATTTTTTTCTCTTGTGTGGATGCATATTAAGAGGCACGACGTCGTTTGGAATGCTGGTTTCTATTTTTGAAATGTTCTGAAACGATGTTTGCATACATTTGCATAGCCAAGTGCAAATTGAGCCATGAATATGCAAATGCAGAGCTGATGTCTGTGGCAGCCTCCGCTCTGCCAGGTTTATAGAAGAATTCGTTTACACACACGCACACACACTCATGCACACTCTTGCACACTTACACTTGCAGATTTTCTCTTACCCCTTCCATCTCTGCATGCTCAGGGAGGACTACTTGTTTAAAACATGATTCTAAAAATCATTCATTTGCTTGTATTGCCTTATTAAGTTGGTATTTTCTGAGTGCTGTTTTTCTGTTGATGTGCTGGCCTGTACGCCTTTCCATTGCCTCATTAAGGCGTGAGATGGACTGTGCGCTTGCATAAAGGTCCTCTAGCTGACACTGAGACCAGACGCCAGCCCATGCTCTGTGCAGGCAGCCCCTCAAAATAACGTCTGACTGAATTTGTTTACTGTATCTGTGGGCACTCACTCCACCACCCTCTTAGCCTCTCTCCCTCCCACTCTCTCACTGTATTTCTCCTTCTTTTAACCTCAGAGCCATTAGAGACATTTAACATGAGAGTTTTAAATAGAATTGTTGTGAGCACAAAGTCTGTATCATGGGCCTAAGTGTTAGTAGTTGTTGGAGCTTGTAAAAAAAGGTCATACTGGAGACATATAGGGCTTTGCAGGTCCAGTAGTGTGGTTTATGCTGATCTGGCTACTCCACTCTATTTTCTATCAGATGTAGTTATACTTAAAGCTCTTAAAAACACTGGCAGCTAATCATTCATCCTCACATTAGTAGGCAACATTTTATCAAGCATAATCCCTCCAAACAGTCAGATCTATATGTATATGTTTAATCTTTCATCAGTGAGTAGGATAATAATTTTTCTTTAATTTTAGGGGCAAAATAATGTCCAACATCTGCAACAACTCTGTGAAAGCCTAATCATTTCTTCCCTGCTTAGGTGGATTTTCAATGGCCCTCTGATTAGAGGAGGTCCAACATTTGTAATCCTCCATCCACCACTTAATGGCTTACGTTATACTTCCTAGCTGATTGGCACCATGTCCGTGCACAGTGTTATTGGATAAAGGGCAAAACAACAGTTTAATTAGGAAAAAAGAAGTCTTGCATTAACATTTTCAATTAACCCAATTAAGAGCAAATGGATGAACAACCAGAGACACAATAGGAGCTGTGTTGCTGGCAATGCTCACCTTTACTGGTTTACTGGTGCACTTAGCTTCTGTAACATCTCAGAGGTTTTTTCTTATGATTCTGTGCCTCCATTTCAGATCACAGTGGGGATTCCAAACAAAGCCGACAAAATCTGCACATGTACTCCAGAGAAATTATGCTAATGAGGGGAAAACAAAAAAAGGACCTTATCATAACGCTCCATTCCCCTGAGCCCCAGATTAAAAACTCATTCATTTGTTAAATATTTGACACATGTATGCTTGAGCTTTGAGCTTAGGGATTTGCAAAGTACTTCATATCAACTTGTGTGGGAGAAATGCCCCCCTCTGATACTGGCACAGACAGTCTGGCACATTTACAGAAGTCCAGACAAATGTGTATATGTGTATATGAATGCAGATTCTAAAGTAGTATGCTCTATATAAACATGTGGTTGTTTAAAGTAACTATCATTTCTATAGGGGCTTCTTGGCTTCTTTACTACAAAAGTGTAGTCTCAAACAAGATTTGAATCTCTATTTCTAACGAAGCCAGTATTTTTATCGCCGTTTAACTGCTGAATATGCAAACTACCCAAGTCGTATTGTGCAATGTGTCCTATCAACAAGTGTTGACCTACTAAAACTACATTATTAAACTTCCTAATTCCAAAGTAGAGAGCTAAATGGTTTTATCTAAATGCTGCAACTGGACTAGAGCCTTATATATTTAAAACCTATCAGCTGCTTGTAACTCAGGTTAGCATGTGAACTAGACATAGAACTGCGCAAACATGAAGGAGGGATGAGGAGAAACACAGGTGAAGTAATGCAGCAGGGCACAAAGCCATTATACCTTCCCCGAAAATAATTCACAGGGGACAAAGCAGCTTTACAGCTTCATTCCTGGATGAGAATAAAAGGAGGGGTTAGGATTTTGTTGGGGAATCAGGGATGAGGAAGGAGGGGGTGGCATAATTAGATGATCACAAACCGTACCAGCGGCTCAGTTTTCACTCTGTGGTCCAAATTACAAACCGTCATATTTTTAAAGTCATGCTGACATTCTTTCGTCCCCAGCAGCTGCCAAGAACAACCAAGGCTGGGCTTGTCTTGGCATCTGATCAAAAAGAAGGACCCAGCTCCAGTCACACAGCAACTGAAAACATTTACACAGCTGGGACCCTCGAACCCTGAGGCCACACTACCCTACTGCAAGGACCTGCACTGGGGAGAGTTAGTGGGGGGAAGTCAGACCAGGTGCTTCTGGGGAATGTAGGAGGTCCAAGGATGAAGCAAAGGATAATGACCACTATGAGCTCACTCGCTGTTTGCTTGTACCAAAAGTCAATGCGTACTTCCACCCGTTTTGATGAAAGGGCATAATAGTAGTGTGCAAAGAAAAATCACAGATACACATTAACATGTGTGTGAACAAGAAAAACAAAAAGCCAGAAGTCTGCATTGCCCTACATGAAGTATGTCCCCAAACTAAGAGTACTGTATATACAAGTTGATAATATTCATAAATATTCCAGATGTTTGCATTAATGTTCTTTATAGAGAATTTTAACTCCTTCTTGGATTTTTTCTGCATATTGGGAAACCATCAGATTGAAATACAATATTGTTTAACTCTGGCTCTCCTCCCTGATCAACAGTTCAACACAGGAGGTAGACGTATGTACACCTACAGTATTATGATCAGCACTGGAAAACACAGTTAAATGAGAGTCCTAGCAAAGCAAAATTGTACCCTCTGGTTTGGTTTTAAAAAGCTGTGGAAATGTGATTGCTTTAGCACATGTTTGTAAAGGCCATGAAACGGACAGCTAAAAAAAAAGGATTTTGATTCTGCTTTGAAGCAGGCCTTCTTTTAACTCGCAGCACCAAACAATTAGAGGGGATCAGGTTAAAGTCTAGGTTTAAACACTACAAGTTCTGAATCCAATCCAGGTGAGAACAAGATGGGTAAGGGTCAACTTCTGTATGAGAAACGTATGGAGAAGAAAGGTAGTGTTTAAGTGATGGTGGTGCAGGGGGGAAGCAGTGAAGAGCAATCCGTCCAAGGTTGTGCTGACCCCCTGTGACCTCATCCCAGTAAGTCTGAAATCCCAGAGGAACACTGACATCACTCCATCATCCCAAGACAGAGACTCAAAGTAGTGCTCACACCAAACTTCTAGACCACATTTTCTAATATGTGTATGTGCATGTGACCATCCGCCGCCATGGAAACAAGAGAAGAAGAGGGTGGGAACTTCTCATAAGTAGAACCAGATTTTATTTTCAGCGATATATGCCCAATATTCTATTATGCTTGATCTGCTACTGAAAGCTACTCAGGTGAAAAGCATTTCTCAGTGAAAGGCAGACATTTGAACTGACATGACCATTACCTATCGCTTCAAACCTTCCCCTTACCTATGTTTCCATGGTTAATCCTATAAAAAACAGGAATAGAGTATGTCATATATTACGATAGGAAAAAGTGAGAAGACTTAAATATCTTACATATATTATATATTTATCAGTGGTCTATGCCAGTTACCAAACTACTGGGCTGAGTTTACAGACAATCTCTGTATTTCTTGTAATCACTTCACCAAAAATCATCTGTTTAAGAGCAGTAATACTGTGAAATAATATTGCTACACATGCATTGTAATGGAACTTTGCTAATGTGATAATTATTGTGCATCACAGATGGACATGAATGGTCAACCAAAAAAATACGATATTAAAATTAATCAAAAAGTAATAAGTGGGAGAGCTGAGCAACAGGTCTCACACTGTTATTTCATATTATTTTACAATTCTTCTGTCAAAGAGGTGGCAAAGAAATAAGTAGAAGAAGAAGTAAAGGTACCATCAGCACCAGATAACATAGCTTAGCACTGCTTGCCTGGTTCTGGCTCGAAGTAGCGACACCACAAAAGTCACCACAAAACCCCAGGAAGTCAACACAGCCAAGCAAGAAATAGTCCAGCACATAACACCTACCGCAGCCTGTTATTTTATGCTTCAGCTTTTTATATGGATTAAAAACAATTGCTATGCTACACTGAGCCAACAGGCTGCTGGTGGCAATTTTATATTTACTGAACAGATAAGAGTAGTGCCAATCTTCTCAAATAACTCTGAGCAAGAAAGAAAATAAAGGTATGTTGCAAAGTGTCAAACTATTTTCAGTAGAAAAGACCATATCATTCAAGGTGAGCTGGCAGCTATAAGTCAACAAAAACGCATAAATCCTCTATTTATGTATTTTTTTCAATTGAGTTTTTGTGTCCACAATTTACATTTCGACATTTGGCAGACACTTTCATTCAAAGTGACATTCAAGTTAGGTACAAAGCAAGCCAAGGAGCTAAATTAGGGAGCACCGACGTCAGGTAAGGAACTTTCAGTTTCATCAGATTTAAATGTTGGATAAGGAAGAACAGAGATTCTATATGTGCACAAAAGTTGCAAGAGTTCCAGCTTAAACTGCTTTTTTGAATATTAGCAGTGAGGTTCATACGTGCGTTCAGGTGCTGTTTAGTTGTCCAATCTGTAGGTAAATATCTGAGCTTCAAACCTGAGGAGGGCCAGTGCAGGCATGTGAACAGTAGTGTCACTCGTCCTTTTGGGCTGACGAAAAATGAGACATGCTGCTACATTTTGGATCAGCTGGAGAGGTTTGATTGAGCACATTGGCAGTCCTGTTAGCAGGGCGTTGCAGTAGTTAAGATGAAAGATGACAATTGTCTGCATGAAGAGTTGGGTGGTACTGTATACAGCTCTGGAAAAAATTAAGAGACCACTGCAAAATGATCAGTTTCTCTGATTTTGCTATTTGAAAGTACAGTATAGGTTTGAGTAAAATTAACATTTTATGTTTTATTCTATAAACTACTGACAACATAACTCCCAAATTCCAAATACAAATATTGGGCCCGTTCACAAGCACACTATAAATCCGATCATTATCCAATTTCTGGATTTATCAGATTATTAAGTGATCATGTAAACAGCATAATCTGATAGGCTTTAAGTGAGAAATAGGATAAAGACACCTGGATAATACTCAGATGTCTTTGTGCATGTATATCCGTTAATCTGATTTATTTCGGTTTTTCACATCTGCGCATGTGTAAAAAGAAAAAAACAATCGTAGAAAATGGAAGTGACAGTCACATAGTAACCAGTAGACATACGACAACAAACAGGGCTGATGTTTGCCATATAAAGCTAACCGTCGTTTCCTCCATATGGAGTATGAACGAAGAACAGCAGCAGCGTGTCGCCTATTTTGCAGCCTATTAGCTCCCACATTAGAACAGTGCTAAGATGCTAAGACCGTAGGCGTCCGGATGTTTCGAAAATAACAGGAAGTTTATATCTTAACTTACTACGCACGTACGTACTC
>JAUBNQ010000028.1:8115731-8157962 GCA_032353495.1 Ctenopoma kingsleyae | reverse complement strand
TTTTATGGTCATGTAAACGGGCCCAATGATGCTGTGTTGGGTTAGGAAGTGAACTGGCCACACAAAGAAACAGGAAAAAACTATGTGAGCTGTGCATGCCATCATCTTCACCTTGAGCGGAGATGAGCAGGCCTTTAATGATGAGCCTTGAAAATAGCGACGTGTTAATTGTAGTAACTATCTGATTGCTGTAATAGTGCTTTACGAGTTATGTGGTGGGTAATAAAGTGACACTGCGTTTAGCTCCAAATCATGCGGAAGATGCATGCTGAGCTGTCTGATGCTGGCAGAAAGGACTGCTCAATTAGGGAGCAGATTTAAGATGAGAGCGTTGATTCCCCAGCCCAATTAATTAGCACTAGAAGAGAGGAGAGGCAGCCAGAGAGCAGAGGAGAGATTTAGCCAGGAAGTGCCCACCAGGGACCCGCTCTCCTGCTCCTACCTCCTCACCCTTACGCTGTTCCATGCTCTATTTCCCTCCTTCTCCTGCTCATTCTTTTATTCTTACATTCTGCTCCTTTGACTCCGAGTTCACCTCATGCTCTCTCTCTGTCATTAACAGTCTTGTAGAGGTCCAAGACACCATAATAGTCTGCTTTTCAAACACATCTATTGTGCCTTGTTTAATTTGTGATTATTACAAATTCATCATTAAATATTCTTATTAGAAAAGTAACTATGACTCTTTATAGAAGAGTAAATCTACAGTAATAAAAGTTTACTTTAAAATCTTCTCAATGAGACCACTCTGAGTGGGTCAATCATTGTAAATGTGATGTAGTAAAAATATCTTTAAGCTCGTAGAAAATTTAAAGATATCAGATGGTTGAATTTCATGGAAATGTGTATAAAACCCGGAAAGCAACATTTTGAGAAATTTATCTGATCTCATACAGCCATAAAAACAGCATCTTGTATGTATGCAAGACGGCATTCAGACATGCGGGTCATGCTTCAGTGAAGTGTTGGCAGAGACAATTCTTTTTGGCCAACATTCACTCTCCTTTTAGCTCTGTTTTGAAGTTCACCAAGTCCAAATAAAAACATTTGACTCTTAGTCACAAATTTAGTTGCTCATTTTGTATTGCTGTTTGGTGCTAAGCAAGTAGCAGTTTGTTTCTAGAAAAGAGTATGTAAAGTAATGTAAATATGGTGATTATACAGTGCTGTGAAAAAGTATTTGCCCCCGTTCTGATTTTTTAATATTGTTTTGCATATTTGTCACACCTAAATGATTCAGACCATCAACCAAATTTTAAAATCAAATGAAAAGAAAACCCAAGTAAATACAAAACACAGCTTTTAAATGATGATTACATTAATTAAGGGAAAAAAGCTGTCCAAACATGCCTGGCCCTATGTGAAAAAGTAATTGACCCCCCCCCCTGCTAAATCATGACTGAACTGTGATTAACCACATTTTTTGGAAAGCTGAGTTCAATTTGACTTACACAATTTCACACCTGATTACTGCCAGACCTGTTGAATCAAGAAATCACTTAAACAGAAGCTGTCTGACAAAGTGAAGCGTATTACAAGATTTGTGACACGATTTAAAGAAATTTTAAGAACAAATGAGGAACAAAGTAATTGACATGTATCAGTCTAGTCAGGCCACTTCTAAAGCTTTGGGACTCCAGCGAACCACGGTGAGAGCCATTATTCACAAATGGAGAAAACTTGGAACAGTGGTGAACCTTCCACAGGACCTGAACGACCATAATTACTGGAACCATGAATTCTGTGCACTACCAGAAAATCCTGAAGGAGCCTGTCCGGCCATCAGTTTGTGACCTCAAACTCAAGCGCACTTGGGTTCTGCAGCAGGACCATGATCTGAAACACACCAGCAAGTCCACCTCTGAATGGCTCAAAGAAAAAAAACAAGTAGCAAAGTCCGGACTTAAATCAGATTGAGATGCTGTGGCACTACCTTAAACAGGCTGTTCATTCTTGAAAACCCAATCAAATGTATACTCCAATATAGCTGATAATATAACTCGAGTTAGCTTTGCGTAATATTAAAATATGTTTGATGACTCATTTAAGTGTGACAAATATGCAAAAAAATCAAAAAAATCAGGATGGGCGAAAATACCTTTTCATAGCACTATAGTGGTGCAACACAATTTATGGTTACTCTACAGTCATTAATGTCTCTGTTGTCATAGTTAATTCAGATTTCATCAAACAAGGCCATAGATTTGTTATTATAATGCTTTTCAGATTAGTTTGATGATGCCAGACCTTTCCCTTGGGCTGGTAGCTCAACAATACACTGGAAACGGATGATTTGTGCACAAAAAAAAAAAACAATCTGCAGCATACATATTTATTATGGGACGTAACCAATACCTGCGATGGTTTGTCAATAGGCAAGGGCTGTGAATATATAGTGTCTGGACCCATGACCCCGCCTGCCTGAATGTCAGATAACTTACACTATTACTGCCACAGCCCACCGGTCATCTATCAAAACACGGCAAAATGTCGATAACAGAGGCTCGTCCCAAAACTCTAAAAATTACCCTGGTTAGAGGGAGGAAAATAAAAACCAATCAATGTGTGGTCTGAAAGAAAGGGTCAGTCCTCACTGTGCTGTATGAATTTTTGATGCCTCTGCTGCTTAAGCTCCAGACTATCAATTACGAGATAAACAGGGTCTAGGTGATTGTTGTCATGGTGCACAGGGCTACCATCCAATTAGATCTTGTGCCGACTAATGTGTTAATATCTTACATAATTGGTGTTGGGGGCTATTTTTTTCTCCCTCGCTCAAATGCCATGCTGATCCTTATAGAGACTAATATTACACCATTAGTACAATCTTATCTGGGCAAAGTAATATAGATAAAATATACTGCGGTAAACTGTATAATTCAAAAACCCATTTCAGTAGCTTGACAGACTATTTTCTGCATGTTTGCTAATCATCACCTTTTTTAGGTCCTACTTTCTTTCCTGTTGTCAAGTCAAAAATTTAATCAATAATATAAACATAATGTCCCTGCTGCATATCACTTGACTGTTTTTGGGAAATAAATTTTTATCAGTTTTTTTTACTTAGCTGTGAAAAGACTCACAGATAAAACAACACCAGCTTTGTTGTCAGTTTTTAGGGGGGCTGGGAGATAAAACCTACTGAGACTAGGAAGAAAAAGATTTAGGACAGAAATAAGCAATGATAGAGGAGAAAGAAAAGAAACAACAGAGCAGAAAATATTTGTGAAGAGCAAGGGAAGACTCAGAAAAGAAGAAGGATAAGGAAGAAAAAAAGAGAGTAGAAAGAAAGAAGGGAGCAAGGGATGAGACGCCTGCCTGGAAAGACGATTAGTATTCATGCGGCGTGGCGCTCCAGAGAGGATTAATGGACTCTGATGCCTAATATCCTGGAGAACAATTAATTTGCCCACAGTTTTGTCATGGTTGAAAGTCAAATGCTGGAACAGATCGATGCGCACAGCCGCCAGTGAAATCGCGGCAGCCCCTTCTGCCGGGCGCAGAATTTTAATTTCATCATCATCATTTTCCCCGGCTGCCACCCTCGACGAAGCTGTCTCTGACATGGCTGAGAGGGCTGCCACATCCCAACAGGCACTGTGCGCACACACACACACACACACACACTTGAAAAGCACAGTGAATATAAACATCTAGCACACACTCACTCACATGTTTAGTGTATAAAAACTCACACATGCATGCACACAAACATACACACACTTGGATACAAACATAAGCAGAGAAAGACTACAGCAGCACTCATACTCATACGGATCCTATTCTATACACTTTTGCATCACTGATGCAGAATGTGTGGGTAGAAATACAGACATGACATTTGAAATCTTTTCTCTATCCTGCAAGGCTATCCATACACACCTTCTATCTTCTATTTCAACATCAACAATACTTGTTGACAGCTGAGAGTCGCACCATAGAGCACAAAATCACACCAGAATCATTTTTTGCCATAGTTAGATATTGTAAATGTTGTGTAAAAAGCCATGGACAAAAGAAAAAAATGACATAATCTGAAAAGAAAACATGCACGTAAGATAACAAAATCTCTATAGAGAACTCTAGTTAGTCTTGAAACAAGACTGCGGTGTAATGGTCTATGGTGCAAACTATGAAACTGTGATGTCATCAGTATAGATCCAACCATGAGCATAAATCACAACAATCCAAGAAAAGCAGAAAATCTCGGACAATCACATTGCAAAACACTGACTATTGATCTAAAAAGCTGGTTATCTCTAGATCTAGACCAGGAGCAGGTCTATGCAAATAACATCAATTCGCGTCACCATCAGCAACACAGCGTTGAGCGCCACGCGTCGCTGCACCATCGTCAGAGGCGGTAAATATTTCATCAGGGATGCAGATGTGTCAATTAAAAATACGTAGAGACACAGCAAGATCCGTCGTCTGATTCCTCGCTTTATTTGCGTTTTAGCTTCTCTGCCTAGCTCAAGGATATTCTCATTAGCACATTAATGCAACACAAATGAGAAGGACACAGGAGACAGCCAGGAAGCCAAGCGGGTAAAAATAAAGATGTGCCTTTGGAGAATGTATGTCACTTCTTATGGGCTAGCATACTAGCTATATCAGACTGATCAATAAAAACAAATCAATAAGTGAAATCAAGAGCAAAGAATATATAACAAAAATAATATAAATCAATATAAATTGACAAAGTTACATTTTTATTTTTTCTGTATAAGAAATAGGAGTCATTCACACTGATCGCCTCCTCTCTTCATGACTAGCCACACTGTTCAGTATTATCTTACAGCTCTTGCCTTCAGTTCCACGGTTTCTGTCATAGTTACCCTCTGCGGGGGAGAAAAAACGTAGACATCATTCTATGAATTATTAAAGGAGCTGGTGCTAATTTATTTAATGAATTAAGAAGAGTCCAGTGGGGGGTATTTCAATAATGGAGCACTGTTAGTAGTGTTTTAATAAGGATGGCACACACTGATTGGGTAATTACATCTGAGCTCTCCCCATGCTGTTTTATTCTGGGGCCACAAGAGGAGGAAGCAGTGTGACAGTGGAGAAGTTGTCTGGCTTCTATATTTATCATAAAACACACATCGTGACATGGAGTCTTACTCACTGGCCTCCCATTAGAGATTGAATTGGGTTTTGCCTCACAGCAGTCAAAGGAAAGGGTTATTGGATAAATGGGTGTGCTACACAATCAGTCAACAAGCAAATGTTTGTGTACATGAACCTGCATTCATGTATGTCTGTATGCACCTGCCTTCATTTCTGATGTATGAATAGTTTAGGGAGCATGAGTGTGAATGACTCTTTCCTGTTTGGAAAAAACAGAAAAAATATGTTTTGCCCCATTAAACAATCAAAATCAAATGAAACTTTAACTAAACATAATAAGCTGTTACGATTTTCTTTTATTCAGTCAACAGCAAACATTTGAACCACAGCATTTGTATTTTATAGTATAGTGTTATAGTGTTCGTGTATAACCATATCCTGTATACAGTATATTTCATGTCATTGTGATTTTACAGTAAAATTCATATTTTAAGATTTAAGATTTTTGGCATTAGTGACATTGCACCTTTATAACAGTACATTTCTAATTTTATGGCTATAACTCTAAAATAATCACCATCATTACTTCCATCTTATATTCAACCCCAAAAAAAAATCACCCAGGCAGGGCTAAAGGATTGAAATCAATGGCACCAGAAGGTAATGTCAGGTAACAAATCTTTATGGTTAATATAACTACCATGCAACAGTACACTATAAAAGCACTCGTATTGTACTATGACCATGCTTATAAGAACTCATAACAGTTATTGATGCATTACAACTACAGTCATAAACATTAAGTACCAATGACTTTAAATGTTCGGGTATAACGGGAATAGTAATATGTTATTCTAACATTTATTGTAATTCAGTGCTATCTATTAGGCATCCTGTTTTAGACAGATTAAGTGTCCAGACTATGAGTGCACATTGTTATTTGCATAATGTGCACATAATTAGTATATGCCAGTGATAAATGTCAGACTTTGAAGCTTTATTTCTTGCTAAGATAAAATTTTGTAACAAAAAAAAAATGAAAGTTTAAAAGTAATCTAAAAGCTTGTTGTCATAGCTAATGAGTCACTGTTCTGAAATAGCAATTATATGTTGTTTAATATGTTACAATCATATTCCAATATTTGGTCAAGTTACTAAATGCACAGATTGTGTATAAATGGTTAATTAATTCAGTCGGTTATATTAAATTAAATATGATGCTTTCAATGAAGTTAAACACTATCATGGATCGTGTGAAGACGACCAAAATACATATCATTACAGTGTTCGTTAGTTAATGTTGTCAGAGATAATGTGGTTATAGGATTGCCAGGTATCATCAGAAAGTCTTTATAACTGACAATTTTCATATGAAACACCACGTTTATACATTTCCACCAAATCACAGCACTAGCGATGCAGCTGTGCAAGTGTTAACATATAGAAGTGATGGCAAACGTGCTTTCAGTGACAGCTGGACCTGATCAAAAATCTTGAAGATGTTTCACATCTTCAAGTGCAAGTCCAGTTGCTTCCAAACAAGCACATTAGGACAACCACGACATGGATGACAAAGAATCTCCACAGACACAAAAGCCACAGTACAGATGTCGAACCCTGAATAGGATAAGAGACCTGATCAACCCTGTTCTGCCACTTAAACCAAAAAGAAAGAGAAGGACCATACGGGAAAGCAGATAGTAGGGGAGAGGAATATAACCATTCCTCAGCAAAAATGCCAGGCTTGGTTATGAATTTTTTAGAAAGCAATAAAGCCCACAAGCCTCGTCTGACTCTTGTCTCACCATACAACACATCCAATAGCTTGCACTGAGACACAGAGAAATAGAGAGGGACTGAGAGAGAAAGAAAGACAGATACCAGCAGGAGAAAGAGAGAGTAAAAAAAAGAGACTGTCTATTATGGGGGGCTTCATTGGTCCAGGCTGGGTCTGTAATGGGACTGGATCCTGATCAATAGAGATGCTCCTCAGGCCATTCGTAGGCGTAATGGCTTTAGGTTTCTCAATAATTAAGATATTGTCACTGCGCTGACTGCAGGGTCAGCCAATCATTAACCCCATGTTAAATATGCCTTTGTTTTAATTGCTTTCCCTTAACTCCTCCAGATATGCAGGGATGAAAATTAAAGGGACAGCAACCCTTTTTCAGTATGCACATATGAGAGTCAGAGAGGGAGAGAAGAAGAGAGGCAGGAGCCCTGAGGCGTAGTTGTATGTGTGTTGTTGAGGTGTCTGTTTTCAGCACATAACCAACCTATTAATTGTCGCTATTTTTAGCATTGGGAATATATTCTTTCTTTTAACAAAGGCATCAATTGTGCTGTGGCATAATTTTCAGTTCTATTTAAATATAAAGGTGTGCTTCTAGAGGTATGACATGAGAAGAAGCATTCAATTTAATTTTCTTTTGAACACTCTCTGAATTGTGCTGTATTGAGCAAATCAGATGTCTGCATCATCTGATTTTCATTTGGATATTCACAAGATATTTAAGCTTTACACACTGTCTTTCAAAATTCTGGGCACCGAAGATGAATGTGGAGCCAGTGGTAGTAAAACGGGTGCTCATCTCTTCTCACACAGACACAAGCTACTCAAACAGTAATATTCCTACCTCACTTCCCCCATCCCAGCACTCATTCCTAGTCATTCCCGCCCCAGCTGGGTGATGAGAAACAATGAATTTATGTCTGACGTGCTGCCATTCTTTTCTCCCTTCTACCCAGAGTCCTGTGTATCCCAGTCTCCCCTCTGCCGCCTTGCCATTGGCTGTTGGTAAATGGACTAAAGCACCACTCAATAGGCCGATGCACTCCTTCAAGGCGAGGGGGCTTGACCTTTCCTGGCGTGGGGAAACGCAATTCATATCGGCCCCAGACCAGCTGCCCGCTAAACGAACATCTCATCCAATTTCCAGACGCTTGCAACACAAAAAACAGGAGTGGGGGAGGGTTTGGGGGTTGTTGTAGGGTGGTTGGTAGGTGGGTTGGAGGGTGTAGTGGGGGTGGGCGGGAGTGGGCAGGGAAGTCCTGATGGATTTTAGATTGGTTTCTCAATTTCTCTTCACTCAAGAGAGGTGGGGGGAGAGATGAGACAAACAGGAAAAACAAACACCAAATATGCGAACACACACACACACACACACACACGCACACACACACTGAAAGACAGCCTGAAAAAAGGTTGGTTAAACTGACCTCTTGATTTACCCATTATTTATTTTAGTATTTGCTTGTCAGGGTGTTTATTATGCTCAGTTGCTAAATGATTTTATGGGAATTCATTGAATATATCTGACTGCACCCTTTTTTTTAACTGAATCTAAATCATCAATACCAGACAGACTATTAATGATGGACCACCAAGAGAGACGGTTACTGTGGAGACCGCATTCCCCCAGGACTTAGTCATGACAAACACACAAACAAGAACATAAACACACAAATGTACACACACAGGAACCTACGACCACACACACAATAGCGCCAACTCACCAAATGCACGCACACTCATACTGGTATGCTCGCAAACACACAAAATCTCACGCAACCATTTGCTGTAATGGAAGGTGTTTTAGTGTGTGTAGTGGTTCCCTCAACACTTGGTTGCTTTTAAAGCATGATCATTTATTAAATAAAAAAGTCGGTGCACAGTGCAAAACGGCAGAGTAAATTAAATGTGGGATTTGTCATCATATACACATGCGATGTAAGACAAGTCCATTCGGATGCAAGGCAAGCAAACTGTCTGAGAGAGAAATGAGGATCTGTGCTGGATATATTTTAGCATGTGTGGGTGTGTGTGTGTGTCTGGGTACAATATGCATGAAAGAGCGAACGAGCAAGACAGAAATGAGACACACATGCAGAAATTAAAATAAGACTGACTTGTGCATCACTGTGGCCTTTGACAAGAGCTGTATTAATAAGACTACTGTCTATTAGCATAAACTGTATGTATGATGTTTTATTATACATACATATATGGGGGGTTTTTTTTCTGTTTGAATAAATATTTGACACACTACACATTATCATACCCAAGCTTCATTTATCGAGTGGAAATAATACGGTATACATTTCAATTTTGTTATAGCTAATCCACATTCTTCCTTTCTCTGCAGAAGATGCCACAGACCAGGGTGGCTAAGCTGGAGAGGGCTCTTACAAAGGCACCTATACTAAGGCATGCAAAGAAATGCACTTGCGCATAAACAGAGACACATAAACAAGCACACAAACACACACAGGCACAAGGAGGTAAACAATTCCCACTTTTGAGAGCTACACTTATGCCTTGGGCAACAAAACAATCATAGCTCTGCTGTATGAGCATGTTTTTTAGATAAACAACTGGTATTCGGTAATTCGGCACTCCCCTGGACATGGCAATGTGTAAGTAGTGTGTCCTTAAACTGTGAGTATACCAAATGAGCCACACAGCAGCACCAAGTTGGGTACAGGGACACAGCGCCTGAGGTCTCTTGGGTGCTCTGCTTTTCCCTGTAGCCCTGTTTCTGTCTGGCGATGTCTGCATGGCTGTGTCAGGCCTGGCCCAATTAAACCTATTTAGAGAGCCTTCAGCCTTGAGCTCACCAGGGACTCAACATGTCATCCTACCTTCCACAGACATGTGACTTCCAGCCTGTAAGAAATACGGCTCATGTGGTATGATGTAACCACTGAACATTTTAGTGAAATATGCACTTTTCCACACTCTGATTTAATGTTTGTTATTCTTATTACTAAACTATCAATAATACCTGTTGTAAGGAGACTATCCTCTGAGCTCCCTTCATTCTTGGTTGTAGTGATGGGTGGGATATGGGATGTGGGTTGGCTACACCGATGGAGATCAGATTTCCTACACCCCACAAAAGCAAACACAGCTAGTCGGCAGTGTGTGCCGTGCATCCCTGGAGTCCAACTGCTGCTCTGAAACCAATTTAGCAGCCAATGCTGAATAGAGTAAACCTCTGCTCCCTCCCTCTTTTCTTCTATCTATCTCTCTATCTATCCATCCCTCCTTCCCTTCCCTTTCCTCTCCCTTCTGTCTCTACTCAGTTCTCCTCTCCCTATGCATTAGTCTTTGGGAGACACACTGAGACAGAGTGGGGGGGCGTGAAAAGGGTGGGAGACTTTGAGTATGAGAAGAGGAAAAAAAGAGGGGGAAAGGGTTCTCTTCTTTCTGAAATCATGCTCTGGATCTGTCTGGAGAGGCCTAGTGTGTTTAGATTGGCATGGCGGCTGGCAGGCGACAGGAGGAGGTGGAGCTGGAAGAGAGTTATAAATAAACATTTCAACAGGGCTAGGGAGAGGTGTCGGCAGGCCTCAGGCCATGGACCTTCTCTGGGCTCACTGGCGCCCCTCCAGGTCACATTACATGAGTAAACTGCTGCACAGCAACACTGTGTGTGAGTATGTGTTTGTGACAGCGAGAGAGAAAAAAAGGGGAGCGACCTGAGAAGGTGGAGTGTGCGTTGCTATAGCAGCAAACTCAATGAAGGCCCCACTATGCCAACCTCAATGCACTGAGAGAATTAGCATATTATTACATAAAGACAAAATGTTCCATTCACACTTTCCTAACTGAAGACATGCTAAGATATTGGTCTGTGATGCATAATCCTCATTTATTCATGTTGAATAAACATTATCAAATGAAAAGAAAATGCTGCCTGTACAAATAATTACACAATTAAAGTGTCAAATCCTACCCCACAGCAGTTATATAAAATGTATTTACATAAAATGCAGTTTGGATTTTAGCTAATGACAATGCAATATTTTTAAAAGGTATTTATTAAGTTGGTTTTGTAAAGGCATCATTATGCATAGCCTGCATTTACAAGTGATTATGTTCTGTAAAAGCATCATTATGAGTTTCCATAATGAATCTTAACTCTTTGCTGCTTTTGTGCAGTAGATAAAAATAGCAAAGCTTCTACATCAAGAATATAAGAAAATGTTTAAGAAAAATAAACATACTAATAAAGAGAAAGGAATATGATAAAGTGCATTCACTGAGTGCGTTTAAACATACATAGAACTCTAAAAACGAATTTGCTCTGATCTATCACTACAGACATAAGAGGAAAATGTTACAGATGTGCCAAGTACCTAACTGGCTCTTTGAGAGAAGCCACAGGGATAAAGAGCAATACAGTGAATCCAGTCCTGGGAACAAGAACATACACCCAGTACTTTGCGCACCTCTACCCAGGCTGCGAGCTGTGGAGTTGGGCACTGGACTAAGAAACCCTTGGCAGGAAAACCAGAGGCCAGATGTATAGGCAATTCATGTGCACAAAAACCATGAACAGCCCTTCTCCCACACAGAAAGTGGTACGTATAAACACAAAAAGGTGTGCACCTCATGCATACTTCAGACGTACACACAGGTGAAATGATGAGGACATAAAACATAAGATGAGGGATGTAGAACATTGTTTTACTGTTTTCTTGTAACCATGATATTAGTATTAATCTACACAGTAATTTGTAAAACATCAAATCTATAAAACAGTATCATTGCTCTTATTTACATTTGAGTCGCCTATCTTGTTAAGTTCATCTGGTGACACATTACATTACAGAACAAGACTTGTCTATTAGAACATAGCTGCTATAAATCAATCACTGATCAACTTCCAGTCATTTAATAATAAGGACTGAGACACAAGGGTTTACAGATTTGTGGGATAAACAGGTGATATGGATGCTTCTCTTGTGCTCTTGGACATCTGCTTATGCAAATGTAAAGTGTTCTAATTTTCTTTCCATTCCTTGAATTATCAGCCCCTTATGGCCAACAGTGACAGTGGTTATGATACTAGGTGTATGTGCAACTTTATAAATGTGACAAAAACTATCCATATGCATATTTCTACCTTTGTGTGCACACACACACAGTCCTGGACCTACAAAGACTTTTGTGTATCTGGTCCCAGGACTCTGCTCTACAATTAAGTGTTTTAGAACCCCCTAAGAAATTATGTTATTATAAGGTTTGGCCTGAGGAAAGGTTACGAAATAACAATAACAATGTTATACACTGCATCTGTGTTTAAAGACAGTGCATGTATGAGATGTATGTCTCACAAAACCGACTTAGCAAACACATACACACACAAAAGTACACACTATGTTTTATGACTTCTGCATGCAAATTTCTTTGTCCACTATAAACTCTCCAATGGTTCAGTAAACCCCTCAAATTCCCCTGTGTAACTGAGGTTCATGGTCGATGGGACAGATCCCACAGTTCTGCTATAGGAAAATAGACATTTTGGTTTCATGGTTACTTATCGCAGGCAGATTTTTATGGTTATATTTTGGCAAAGAGAACTGGTGCTTCTGGGTTGAGTTGTCCACATCTGTGCTCCACAGGGGTTATCTTGTGCCTTCACTGCAGCCTCTCAATGAGAAAAATGTGCTATGATGATCACGTTTAGTTGGATACAACAACTTATAGAGCTATGCTGTAGGAGAAAACGTATTTTTTCAAATTATTGTGCTAATTATTGTTTAAATACTTTTGTGTGGTTGCACCATTATAGCAGTTAACTTTGAGACTTCTTGAACACATTAGGCTTTCATGAAAAATAAATCTTCCAATGGAAAGCTGAAACAGTAATACACTGTTTTTAAAGGGCTTAAACAAAGAAAACTAGCAGGACAAATGGTGGATCCAGCTGCATTTTAAATTACGATGAAAGAAAAAATAGAAGGAAAAGAACTCTAAAGAAAAAACAACTCAAAGGGAAATGTAGACCACAAAATGCTATGAAGTCAGAGCAAGCCTATCTCTTTTTAGTCAATTGTGGTTTTACTCCATGATTTACTATAAAACCCTGGCAGTGTCCATTGGGGCTAGTTAACAGATCCCACTGATGTGACTGGAGCTGGGTGGCTTCACCACATGATTGGCCAGGGGTGAAGTGACACATAAACACTTGGAGGCTGGAGGGGATGTATTCATCCACCTGTGGAGACACTGTGCAGCCTGTAGTGCAAACATACACAGCTGACCCTCTGCTCAGCTGTCAGAACACTGGAAGTTTTGACTAAATACGTTTATTTTTTTTCTTTAATTATACAGTAATCATGATAGAAATCAGACATGATTTGTTGAACTGACAAATGCTACTGTAGCCTGAGTGAAAACAAAACATGTAAGTTTGCAGTGACAAAAAAAAAGAGAAAAACTACTCTCAAACAACGTCTCATACCCCTCATACCACTGCAATGTTTGATAGCAAAAAAAAGGAAAAGAAAAATCTAAATTTTTCCGATTCTCTGTTGATGGAAACATCAAACTTAAGCTCAAACTCAGTGTTAAGAGTTCTACAGTTTGTTACGGGAATGGAGGCAGATAAATGTAAGTGTTTAATGCAAATATCTCCTGTGTTGATGAGTGACAATTTGAACTACATAAAATAAAACAAAACGTTCTGACAACAGTAATGGATTTAAGTTTTACTATTGCATATACTGAATGCATTTTTCAACATGGATTTAACAAAAGTCCAAAAACACAGTGCGTGCTTTTGGTTTATTTTATAGCCTTAGTGCCTTTTTTCCACACATCCATGTTATTACATGTCTGTTTTTTCTCCTTTTTTTGTTCATTCAGAGAGAGAAACAGTGAAACAGATAGGGGGAGGAAAAGCAATGTAATACTATTACCATTTCCTGTTTCTGTGGAGCCAGGGGTCTTCAGGGAACAAGCTGTGAGGAGTCCTGGAGGCCAGCCGCTTCTGATGGGCCAAGACATACTGTGGAATGGGGAGAAAAATCATGAAACCTGCGTGCAGAAACAACACTTTCAAATAATCTCAACACAAGCTTGGAGTGCTCCTTATACACCACAACTACCTAATGAGAAATTAACTTAAAATCAGATAAGCAATCACAATAATCACAGAAATGGCTTCATAATGTAGTACTTTAACTGTAGCCAGAGAGTCTATTTTCCTTGAATATTACCTCTCTGTATTTTCTTTGTTGTAATTCTGGATAAAACTAGTCGACTCAAAATACTTGCTCTAGGCATCTCATCTTCACAACAGTAAAGCAACTGTTTCTAATTAAATTTTAGTATCATTTTCCAAATAGTCTTTACCAAGAAAACATTCTTATAACTCAGTCTTTTACACTGTGGTTTTTCTCTATAAACACTCATAATATTACACCACAACTTTATTGCCAAAAGAAAAAAGAAAAAAAAGAAACTGAAACATTTGCAGTGGAGATTGCTTGGTGGAGGTTATATGAAAATATACTGCCTCTATTAGAGCATTAACAACATGCTGTAGAACACACTCGAGGGGAAAAATATATTATTTGTACTGTTTTTAGAAAAAGAAAAAAAACACGAGCCTCATAGGGAGCAAACTGAATAATAATTGGTAGATATTTTGTTAGTACATTCTTACAGATTTCATGCTTGTAAACAACATACTGACTTCTCAAACTTATAATTAAGAAATTACATCTCTTCAAATTATGTGTTAATAATATATCTGAATCACTCAAACAATTAAAATGCTCTTTTTGTTTCTAACTATACTACAGAGTAAGGAAGTAAGTGTTGAGGAGCCCCTCAAACCCGTAGCCCACCCTGTAGGAGACCTCCTTTCTCCCTTGACGTTGCTACCCAACACAACCTCCAGCCCTGCCAGCATGCTGTTCTCCTGACAGGCTCAGGCTCTGAGGCCTAAAGAAAACAAACTGGCTCTGATTGTGAAAATAGTGCCGTAGGGCCCTCCTGGTGCCTGCCGCTTATCTCACACAAGGCAAGCTTTGTGTACTGTGGGGGCTCCTTGCCGGCCCTCTACCACCCCACCAGGTGGAGACTTCCAGGGCCAGACTCTGCACCCCCGTGACCCCCTCCCTCCATCACTTTCTCTCTCTGCTCTCATGCGTACCGTGCCACCTCCATTGAGACTACTGTGTATATTTTGAAAGGGGAGCATCAGGAAATTGATCCACAGACCCCACACTGGTCTGTGGGTAAAAGTAATTCCTTAACAGCTGGAGATGATGAGACTTCCCAACCATGAAATGCCAAACATTATTTTATACACAGTATTCTGAACATGAGTTAGATACAGTATATAAAAATACTGTACACTGAAGATGAGCATAATTTTTAGAAGATAATGTTGTAAAGTAAAAGCACCATAGTAGGGATTAGTTGACCTACACTTCCCAAAAACTTTTGCATAGCATAGATATTTTCAAAATCAAATACAGTTAAAGGTACTTTGTTCAGCAAAGGAATTCAGTAGCAAGTAGCACTACATATTGTTTTAATATTAGTGTATATTATATTGTTATAATTATAATTAATAATTCAAGTGTAGATTGGAGTCCATGAAAACTATTTTTTTGTGTTATTGTTTTGTTATTCTTTGCATGTAGATGTAGAAAAACAGCAAATGTGAAATACAGTATCTTCAACCTTAGGATATTTACATTTTTGTTTGAGTAAATTAACAAATCTTGCTTGCAGTCACTGGCCCACATTTGTGGTATAGTATCCCATTGAAAATGTTGATTCTGAAAGGAAACTTAAAGGTTTTCTGATAAATCTGTTGGGGTGTACTCATTCATGCTGAGCACTGTAGCTTGCAGATTCAGAACCAAGGGAAACTAATTCTTTATCACCACACTGACTGAAAGCAATTATGGATCAGCAACATGTCAAACTTTAGAGATCTGGCTACTTAATTTCTAGGTGAACATAATTCTCAGTCACTCCACTAAAGGAAGATCTTATTTAGATAAGCTTGCATACGAGGAAACAGGCAGAATTGTTCTGTTCTAAGTGTGTAGGAAGAAAATTCAATTAGGAAACCAGGAGGAAAATAAATTGCCCATCTTTACAACCCTTCATGAAAGTAATGTATTTCACTAAGACACATTGGAAATATGAGTTGCCACATATCCACAATAGTAAAGCAGAGAGGTGAGACCCCTAATATACTAGCGTTGCCATTATGGTTGCTGAGTGTTTCCACTGGGGTGGTATTTGACAACAATTAAATGACTGGCTGTCCATCTGATGTTCAGCCAAGACAGACTGTCAGTGTAAAAACAGATGCTTCAGTGTTGCTGGCCTCAAAATAGCTGGATATAATAATTGTATCAGCATCATTCGAAAGTCAATGATAACTCACCCAAAGCTACAGTATGAGTGATGTTTTCCCTGAGGTCATGAGCCAAGTCAAACTTCCAGCTGTGCCAAGCTGGGTGGAAAATAAAAATAGTTACCGCCGGCTATTTACAGAGACCGTCGGCAAATATGTAACAACAGAGTTCTTTTCCAGAAACTGATTAGTGTTCAAAACTAAATATGCTTAACATCTCATCTAATTACAGTATCTATGACAAAGACATCCCCCTATTTTGGCAAACAAGCTGACCTCTCCATTTGTGGTAATAAGAGGGGTGCAGGTCAGTGAAAGCGTTCTGTTGGAATATGTTTCTTCTCTACATCTGTATGTGGAGCTGAGAGGCCTCAATTTGGATTCCACAACAATAATTTGGTGTTAAGCGTAACCATGTTTTTTTTAACAGGTATTCAGACTTTTTAATCTCTAGACAACTATTTGATGGATTGTCAGAAAATCTGCCACATACATTTGTGGTCCGCTCATTAGGAATTGTGATAACAATGGTGTCCCCCTGACTTTTCACCTAGAACATTTTAAATTGTCGTCTACTGTGGTTTATGGCCTCCCTCATAGTAGGTAATGACAATTCCATCAGTCTCTGCTCTACTTTGTGTTTTGTACTATTCAGCCAGTGTTAACATCATCAATGTGAAAATGTTTGCATGCTGGCTGCTTTGTATCTTCATATTCTTAGTCGTCTTATGTTTAAATGTTAAAATATGTTTTGGTTAAAAAATTAGTACATATACCAGTATTAAAACATCAAACTAGTAATCATCAGAAAACCACAACAGTGTGCCATCCCAAACATCTCTGTGGATTGGGATATAAGGCAGCACTGCTTTACAATTTTATACAAATACACCTTTCAGACCCGATGGACCAAACTCATTTGTAACCTTACCCACTTGGCTGATGGAGCTTGATGTGGGCTCCACACAGCCTTTAAACTGGCTACATGTGGGTGGACAGAGTGCTAAGTGTTGTTGCCAGCTGAGAAAAAGTGAGTCGCCCCTTACGCAAATGCCTTACATAATGGATAACTGAGGTAGCTGTTGGCAAAACACTTGACTGATGAACATTAAGGTAAAAAGTCTAAAAGGTCATGGTTATCCCAGAGGTGTTTTCATTTGCAGCTGGACTTGCTTGAAATTCTTGAAGGTTTCACCTCTCATCTGAAAGGCTTCTTTAGTAAAAGAAAAAAAAGAAGAATTTAAAAAAGATAACGCATTTTGTTGAGTTGACTGACACCAAAAGTTGATTACTACAGATGATTTAGATTGCTGAACTTTTTCTCTTGCTACCACATTCCACAGCTGTCAACAATTTTGGAACAATTTAGAATAATTTTGAGGATTGTTTTTTTCCTCAAGTAAACTTGTGCTAGTTTAATTAACAACAGCAGACATCTCTAGTTGACAAAATTATCATAGAAATTTGAGCAATGATTCAGAGAGATGTGCATAATTGAGACCATACGTTTGCTGACAATTACCAAAAATAAAATGAAAATTATCCAACATTCTTATTGTTGATTAAAACTCAACTGAGCAATGTTTTTTTTTTTTTAATTACAATTGTATCTTGGGTTGCTAGAGCTAATTCCACTCAAAAACTCCATTATGAATAGTTTACCATCACCCAGTAATCAAAATCTAACAAGCTAAGAAACAGCAGTTTAACAAAAACACAAGGTCCAAGGTTGACACTTTACAATCATTAACATCCTGCAGCATCTTTGAACAGAAAAACTACCTTGTTGGCACTAAATGTAAACATGCAAGGTTGTTTTAAACTGATTACTGCAGGAGCCCTGTGAACAGTTCAACTTCCCAACACAATGTTTCTTTCAACAAGATATTTGAAACAGCCATCAGACCTGTGTATCAGCGTCATCAGTAAGAAAGAAAAATCTGCCTGATAATTGATTTAGTCTAATAGCTGTGATTTAGCTCTGCTGCCAGCTGTGTACACACAAAGAGCATGACATAGTGTGCAAAGACAGCACCTTTACTATTCAGTTTTCCTTCAACTGACAGATAGAAAAGTAGGGATGGATAAAGAAAGTGGGTAAAGATGAAGATGATGAAGGCATTCACTTAAAAGATTTAGGGAATAGCCACAAATACAAGTGTCAGTTATTTTATTTTCTACTTATGGTTAGATTTTCTACCTTATCCCAGAAAAATAAAATGCAGTGATCAAATTTTTACAGTGGCATAAGAAACTAATATTTTCCATATGGAACATGAAAATGCTGAGCTGAAAAGCCTTGTTTGAGGTACATGCTGTTGCGCCAGCTATATTTCAGTTGGAATTCATTAGGAAGTTGGGATTAAATTTTTCTTATGGAAACCAAGAGAAATGAGAAATGTGGATGAGGCTGTTTTTTCCAAGATCCTTGGAGGGTGTATAAGTGATCTGAGACACTTCGGGTGGTGACTGGATGAGCTGGGTTTGGATCAGGACCCTGCATCTGGGGCACATGTGCCTTAAATGGGGACAGAAAGACAGGAATACAGAGCCAAAACCTCTGTGTGTGTGTGTGTCTTTTTTCCTTTGCCTGAACTGAAAAATCCAATGGCCATGCCATCTATCCCCTTCTACAACTTCACAATGTAGTGAAGTACAATAAATATATTTATAATCAAATGTGTTTATGAAACAGCACTGTTGACACGCTCAGTTGAAAAATGATCTCTGCAAAGACACGATTTTCTGTGTGGTTAAACGTGTTTGGGGGTGCAGAAGAAACACAAACCAGTAACAGATACACAATACTACTAAAAACAAAAACAATCGAGGAGAGGTAAACACAGAAAAGCTGTGGATGTTGTGGTTCCTTGGCAGAACAAGCCACATCTAGTCTCCCCCTTGCAGTCTCTTGGCATCCTTCTAGCTAGCCTTCCATTAGCAGCATCAGGAGGCCCGGGGCAGCCGACAGGAGTGTGACCAGAGATTATTGTCCTGTGTGCTTGTTTGGGTTAAGGCTTTAGATGGGGAAATGGGATTAGGATAGGCCTGGCTGGAAAGACACACACTAATGGGAAGCAGAGGAGCACTGGCCTGATCCTCCTCCACTCACAGAGAGCAACCCTGTTATCCCACCTGATTGGATTAGCCCCCTGTTAAATGTGCTATGATAAGGCAGGACCACTGCTCAGACTCTCCTCAGTGTACAGGGAGCAAATACATTCCTGCACACTGGTTTTAAAGGATAATATCTGTTTTATGTTTCACACTGTTTTAGCTGCCATAACACCATCATAGAATATAGATAACGTAGCTTCAATATAGATCAAATCTGGGACCATCATTGCCCTGCTATGAAGAAAATTTCAAGATTTATATCACTAGTATTTGATGGATCCCATCGTCCAACTATCTCATCTTCTGATTAACTTAGCTGGACCACTATACTGTAAGAGTCCTAACTGTGACTGAACCTTGCTACCGTGAGCTTTTTATATGTATGCAAATCTGAAAGACTCCAACTTGCTAAGTGCAGCCACTCTACCAATCAGACAGTAATTACTGGTATCCTGCCTGCCTTCCCTTCCAATGGCTGAGCAGCTAATTTGAGCTGTGGTTTAAACAGCTGGAAAATAGCATCCTGTGGCAAAACTGGAGGCTTGTGTCTGAGTGTGCATGTATATACAGTACGTGTGTGGAAATCTGTGATATTATATACAGTATGATGTAATGCACTTTTTGGGGGAAAATACACTGTAAGGTATATTGAATTAAGTTGGTAGGAAAATCTGTCTTCACACATTCTAGGCAGGTGTACATAATGTTCTGCAGAATCTCGTTTTAGCTATAGCTTTACCCTTAAAGTCAGCGCCTCTATCAATATGTTAACGCTATCTGACCTACCTATCAGCTTAGTGACCTTCTCTGTGAATGATTAACATTTTATTAATGTTTCCATTTCCCAGGTTCAGGTGATCCAGCATGACACACAGCTCCTACACTGGTTGATGATTGGATTAAAAAGGTTACCGATCCCATAATTGCTTTTAAATTACACTGCATGTGAGCGTGTATCATTAATGTAATGATTATCCACATCACACCAATGTTACCTCAGTGAATCTTTAGTCATTAAACTTGATAAGCTGACATGTCACACTCATCATCAAACACACACATGATCGCTGCAGGCAAAAGATTCAGGAATCTTTTCAACAAAAGAACAAACCAAATGTCATTACGAATGTAAGCACTGGTCATTTGCTGGTCATTTTGGTAAAGTACAACAACAACAGTATGTAAAAGTACATATAATGAATTAGACCAAAAGCCACCACAGCTGACAGGCACTTAAGGAATTAGCCCTCCGTATACAAATCACTGTTAGCTAATTAAGTAAATTGTTGTTAATGCTGTTAAGGAGTATGCACAAAGGGTACTGCTCTCTAATTGCCAACCAGCTAGAAATGTGTCTGTTTGCCTGTTACAAAACACTAATAACTAAGTCTATTTAGTAAAGGAAAAGGTTGCATGAACATGAGTACCACAGGAATTTAAATTGTCAATATGGTATGAAAGATGTTCTAGTTTCTGGATCTTCCTTTTGATCATTTAAAAATCCTTTTTTTTTTTTTTACTTGTTTTATACCTAAACCACTTTTCTCTTCCAGAGTCATTTTCAAAATTGCACTACTTTTCATTTACAGGCTATTTCCCATCGCATGTTTTCATTTTTGTCTCATCTCTTGCTCATTAGCTGTGGATATATGATTTCAGCAAAAACAGACTGAGGATGCACTGCATTATCCTGATGTGCCTGTAATATTATTTTGTAAACAACAAAAGTGGAAAATTTACAACTGTCAGCTGTGCACAAGCTATACTGTTGCAACACATGCACAGACCTGGCTAATCTCAAGACAAAAGGCTTTTCTGCTTGTAAACAAGCAACCAAGTAGGAATATGGAAATAAAATGGATACGGGTTACGTTATGCTATATTATCCAGAAAATGAGCGGGATATTTTCCAGATTTTCTATTGCAGTAGGATATTTCAGTTTATGTTTTGTTCATCCAGTAAATTCATGGGATAAGAAGTGCTTCATGCTCATACTGGCCGTGAATGTGTCAGCAGAGGTTTTGGCTCCAATAAGCTGTACTTGTATATTGGCCCACTGACTGTCTCAGTGTCTGGGTTTTATGTAAACCTAGCTTGAACCTAGAACAGTCTGACGACCTGAGTAGAACGTGAAAAGAACAGTTTATCTGTTATAAAATTGTCTCATAGGGAGAACACTGATAATAAAGGACATCTTAAAAGTGTGTAGAAAGAAGCAATTAACAAATTAAGTTTCAGAAATAAAGGATCAGCAATAATGCCTTTGCTTTACAGTATATAAATAAATAAACAAATAAACAGTAGCTGTTTTAGTTTCCTTCAATGACTACAGAGGACCAAACCTATTTCTCCCTATTCTTCCGGTAAACACAACCTCACTGGATATTTTTCCACTGGAACTAACATGGAACAGTTCTGTTTAGTCTATGACTATGTTTTGTTCTGTGTTGTTGTTATTATCCTGGATTGTTTCAGATGCAAAAAGTAAACTTTTCTGATGCTGACATATGACTGCAAGAAAAAGAAAAAGAAAAAAGAAAACAAATTTTTACAGCTTAATAGATATTACTGCGAGTGTTTTATTTGTGAATTTCACAAAAACAAATAGACAGACAAGCAAACTGTTAAAAAGATAAATGTAAAATGTGAGTTGTGCTAATATGTATGTAGAGATATGTAACACATAAAGATGAGTTTCTCAAAAAAAGTCAGTATATTAACAGTATATATTCACAGTATACTGTATGTATGTGTCTGAATGAAAGTGTATGTTCGCTGAATGAATGTTAGCCTAGCTGTGTTTGTGTGCGCTTGTGCATGTCTGTGGGTCTTTCAAATCCAAAGCAAGTCGTGAAACCTAATTGCTTGCACATGTTGAGGATTTTCAAGTGTTTAGAATAAAGTTGGTTTGAAGAAGAAGCAAAAAAATCTGTGCGCGTGTGTGTGTGAGGGATTGGGGTCTGCAGCTAGAGACAGCCAACCTGAACCCCTCCCTCTGCTGAAACCAATGCCTTCTCTCTCTCTACTCAAAGGAGTAAAGGTCAGAGATCATGGGGGAAGATCTCTGTGATTGAACACAGGCCTGTTGTATCAAAAGTTAAAGATGTAGTAAAGCTAAAGTACGGAAAGTGACAAAGCCTTGTATTTCATCAAAGTGGTTTAATGAATGAAAATATCATAGCCAAACATGTACCTTGTTGTCACTAAATGTATTAGTAAATACAAAGGCAATGAGGCAAAAAAATAAATAAATAAAATAAAAGTGACGCATACCACCCAAACCTTACCCCTCCTCTCACCCCTCAGCCCTTCTTAGGGAGAGATAAAATGTTCCAGAGACAGGGAACCCAGCACAATTTCAAAGATGTATCAGAGGGTAAAGATGGAAAAGTGCTTTTAATCTTGTGTAACCTTATAGGGCTCTAAACGGGAAGGGCTTCAGAGAAAGGATCCTTTAAAGAGGACATATAATCCTAATTAAAACACAGAGCAGAGCTACCACTTGATCTAAGGGCCCCTCAGCATAAGCTCCACCATCTTCTAGTTCAGCATCTTTTATTGTTGTTGAAGCCACACTAATGAAATAACGGTTGGACTGTAATGAAACAAATCAAGAGATTATTACTGGTATACTACGCCACTCTGACAAATACCTTCACTTTATGTGTAGTATGTGAAAGTTTTAAAACCTACATGAAAATGGTATCAAAGTATGATTACTATATATGTAATCTGATGATACTTTATCTTTTGCTAAATGCCTTTAACATTGCAAACGTATAATACAAGTTTTGGTCCAATCAAAGCAAAAATATACTGTTGTCATCTGTCCGGAACTTGAGAGAGACAAAAATAGTTAGGCCACAAATTCCATTTTCATGATCTTCCTGTATTTCTCTTTTGACTCATTTTTATTTTTCACTCCAATTCTTCTAAAACTACCCTATACCCCCCGAAACCCCTCCACCATTGATCAGAGTAATTGAGAACAGCCATGCCCCCCCCATTCTTTGCAGTCCTCTCTGTCTCTGCCCCTCCCCAGCCTCGTGAAAGCTCAGACATCTGGTCCGCATACACCCCAAGTCTTCATCCCCCAAGTCACCTCCGAGCCCATGTCCTTCTCTTGAATAACCAGAGTCCCAAGACATTTGAGCAGATGAAGAACAAGAAGAAGCAGAGGAAGAAGAAGAAAGAGAAGAATAACATGAATACAAAGAGGAAAGGAAGTAGAAACAACAAAAAGTAAAAGTTAGTGTTCTGTTTTTTTATCACTTTTTTAATGGTAATCACCTTTTTCTAAGTCTTTACATCTTATGCACATGGATTGAGAAAACACAGTGCGAAAGGTGACCAGCAAGAGGATCATTAGCCTTTATGCATATAATACAGGCATAAATGCTATGGTATAAGGTATTATGATACTAAAAATGGTACTATAAAGAACTGACTGTATACTCTATGAGAAAATATATTGAGCAGCCCAGTATGTTAGGAAATGGATTTCCTCTGTAATCTGCAATGGACAACGGGACGATAGAAAGGGAAGTGTGGGATTTTAAGTTTTATGTATATGTGCATGTGTATATGTGCATGTGTTTATGTGTGTGTGTTTGTGTGTTTTCATCCAGCAGCAACTGCAGCAGCGGCGGTGGTGTAAGTTACGTGTTACAGATAGAGATCGGGCAGGGACAGATTTAATTAACAGATATCTCTCCTTAATGTAGATTCTTTTGGCTCCCTCAGATACATCCCCTTGTGCTTATCCAACCAGAAATAACTTATCTTGGTGCTGCACTAGTCGTAATGTATTTCTTACACCGTTTAGGGGAGCAGAGGTTTCAGCAGAAAGACTACACCTTCATGTTTACAGCAAACAGCAGTCAACAAGATTAGTACTCAGAATTGTCACTAATATCTGCAGTATGAATTACATTCACATACACTCTGTCCTGTGCAGCTTTCAACACACAGTCTTTTAAAACAGTGTGTGCACAACTACGTGTGTGTATATGTATTAATTTGCTCACCATAAACTAAAGCTAATAGAGATTTGCCCTTTTAACTATCTCTCAAGGTGACCAGATTACTGACATCAATTAAAGTACGTCCTGTTGGCTGGATGCCCAAAGCACACACTCACCCTTAGAGGAGGAGAAGGGATCATCATCCAATAAATCACCCAAGGAAAGGTAAGGAGAAAAGCGAGTGAAACTGGAAAAAGCAAGAGAGAAAGACTTAGAGTAACTTCTGTATGTTCACAGAACATATTTGCCCTACAGCAGGTTACACAGAGCCTGTTTTAATGATTCAAATAAAGTAAATAATGAAATAAAGGTTAATACCTATGGATTCTTCATATGGATTTACAGTAAGCACAGTCGAGTTGCCACAGCTCAATGACAAGGAAAGAGTTGATAGGATGGAAGAGGAAGAGAAGGAGAAACTAAAGACAAATGAATGTGAGTTTCAAAACAGATAAGGTCATGGGGTAAAAGGCATATCTGTATGTTTGTGTGTGCATCCCTGCTCATTAAAACTTTATACTGATGTTTGTAAGCTAAAGTTGCTTCAGACTCCCATATCTAAGTCCATCATTAGGCAGCACACTCCACTCGTACTTAACTTTGTAGATTCAAAGTATTACACATCATTATAAAGGAATGTGTCCTGTATTTATCCCCAGACTCTTATTTTACAGAATTTCCCATTTGGCCTGTAATATAAGGTTACTTAAAACCAAATCAGTGGCAAGTTTGTGGTGAATTCATTATGCAGGTGATGCAATGTCAACATCTTTGTGCGCATGGGATAACTGATATTAATCAGTTCCTCATGGGCATGTAAAGTAGCAAAGACGCAACTACTGCTGCTAACACAGACGCTGTAGGGCTAACACACACTTCATTCATCAAACATATCAAGGTTAAACACTGTGAGACGCATATTGTTTTATGAAAGACAATTCCAGGTGTACTTAGAGTAACGTGTGCACGTTACTAAAATGAAATCTGCAGCAAACACACATGCAAATACACACACACACACACAGCCCATCAATAAAAGGACTAAAATACAATCCAATGACACATAGCACTCTGTTTAAAAGCATACTTTGAGTGGGGATGAGGAACTTTAATTAACCTAGGTTCCCGATAGAAGGGAAGGAGCAGTTATCCAGTGGCCTCTGGCTTGGTGCCTGTCCTGTCCTAAGAGGTGAAATATATTCTTATGGATCTGAAGGGAGCAGCATGCAATATTCTCTTCCTTCACATGCACATCAACCATGCAGGTGTGAACACGGACCAAGACTGGGATAGACAATAAAGAACAGGGAAACAAGAGATAAGGTTGCAGATGACGGAGGGAGAGAGAAATTGCCCGACCACTTCCCTGCACAGAATCAGCAATGCAATCAACAGCCTAACAAACTAAAGTTGCATAACTATATATATATATAATATACTTCTCACTATTTGAAGTCAAAGACTAGTGATTCTGTGGACACAAGTATTAGCAAAAATTATTTGAATGATTAAGATATTTTCTTTGCTTCAATGAAACTGCACCCCTAAATTCCTTAGTTCGTGTTGCACCACCTGCCCCAGTGGCCTATCCTGTCTCTGTACCTCCCCCTTCTAACCGCTCTCTCCCTTCCCCCTGGGGGTTAGTGACTCCACAGACCTTGGATCCAAGTTTCCCAGACTGTGATTTAAAATAACAATTGCATGCATATCATGTTTCAGGCCTCTGAAATACATGTGAGATGAGGTAATGTGATCAGTCCAGGGCGCCATCCAAACCTCTCTTTTACTCTCTCCCTTTGGGCATGTGCATGTATCTGTGCACAACTATCTGTGTTTATGTTTTAAGTTAAAGGTTTGCTTTTAGAAAAAAAAATGTACTGATGTTAACAAGAAAAATCTTCTAGTTCATTTCCATTAATGTGGTGTGTAAAGAATAAATAATACACAAAACTTTAAAACTAGCTAATCTCTGTCATATTGAACACTGTGCCAAGCGCTGAGAGCTTAGTGCCTGTTTTCAATTAGTTCCTAAGTTAAAACAACATTAAACATGGTTTCACTGGGTCAAAATTACAACTCAATTAATACCCCATAAAATGGTCACAGAGTTAACGATTGAGCAAAGAGACAGAGCCATAACATTACCCATATCATTAAAATCAGAAGTCAGGGTTACAGTGCCTCACTGCACATGGAGAGACACAGAATGCTTGTCGACCCAGTAAGTGCCATTGAGTAAACACTAATAATAGCCTCCATAAAGCCCCTCATATGGCAATGTGGGCCAGGCCTACAAGGACCATTAAAAATGCTGTGGATCACAGCATCCATCCTCAAGATCTGGGCAGAAGTGATGTGTTTTGCCTGACACTGGGTGATGGCAGCACAGTGATGACAGGAACATGTACAACAAGTAAGAGGAGAATAAATGCTGCCCATTGAAGCAGGTAAGAAAGTACAGGTGAATGTTCTGCAATAATTGAGCTGTGTTCTGATTAGCAGTAATACCAGGAAACTTTTTTTCTGATCAAGAAGGTCCTCAGTTAAGAATGACATTTCTATTCTCTCAGATGATTTGTGGACTTCCCGTCCAGCTCTTCAGTAAACGCTAACAAACTGCCTGAATACAGTACATACATAAAATACAGTATTAGAGAAGTAAGCAAATGGTAGGAATTTGTGAAAGTAAAGAAGCCTGTGCAGCTCTCTGTAATCTCTCAAATCCCACCATTCCACCACCCCCCCTTTACAAGCCTTTAATAAACACGCAGTGGTTTAATCGTACTGTAACATGTTCGTCTTACTGCAGTGACAGGACAGAAATCACACCTATCCACCCCCACGCCTCCCTTCTATTCTCCTGACCCCATCCGTCCCATGACAGGTACCTTTCAATCATGTAATGATTGGTTAAGTAGCCATTTTCCATTTTTGCCCCCTATTCAAGGCTGGCCATGTAGAAAAGGCAGGACCTTGTAGGTATGGCTGCTAATGGGGCAACAGACAAGGCCTTCCCATTCTATCAGGGGGAGCTGAGAAGGAGAGCCTCTTATCAGCAAACCACAGCCACCATTCCTCACCAAATTGGCTGCTCCTAACCACCTTCCCCTTTCTCCCACACTCTCTCTCTTCCTCTACTTGCCACAATTTCCACCTGCTTATCCATAACTCCTTCCCAACATTGTAACTTTTAATATAACTGAACAATTCAGATGGGTTTTTTTTTTTTCACATCATTGTATTGTAATGATAACATGTTATTTCACAGGTTTCTCAATGTGAAATCTGCTGTACTGTGGAAAGGCCATCCCAAAGACTCAATTCTGAGAACTGCAGAAAACGGAAGAACATGTAGTCAGGAATTTTCCATAGTCCCTTTTCTGTTTCTCATTTTTAATTTTTTCCTTATTTTCTCCCTCACCAATTCCAATTTTTAAGTGAAAACACTCTAACAACTAGTGCCATAATATGCAATCAACCATTACACATTGCTCCCCTTTTCTCAGTGTTTTTCCAAATATTCCTACACATTCCCTTTTATCCCTGGATGCGTGCAATTAAAGTGCAATCTCCTCTCCTCCTGCTCCCCCCTCAATCCCATATGTTGTTGAGTGGTGAAGCTGTTGAGAAAGAGAAGTGTTAACCTCCTCTCCAAACCGCAGGCAGAAGGGCTGCATTCCTCCCTGAGTACTCAACATGCTGTTTATCTGCATCCATGCACTCTGTCACCATGGCAACCTCAACCAAATACACTGGCCTGTTCAACTCTGTTTAATTTTTTCCTCCTTTTTTTGATTTCATCACTGGGCTCCCATGCTCACTCTCACTAAGATAAACAGAGATGGAGCCCGTACTCAGCCAAGCCTGTGTGAGTTTATTTTGAGTCTCCACCCGGTTCGATCCATGACGCTGTTTCGCCATCCTCACTTTTCACAGTTTGAAAACTGGAAAATGCTCAGCCTTTGTGAGGCAGAGGAGACTGGAGCTGTGGTTTGAATCGGCTTGGCTCATCTGAGATATAACGCCCCAAATAGTTTGAGAGCAGCATGTTCATTGCATGGCTTATGACATGTCAAACTCAGAGATGAGACTAGTCTAAAAAAGTGTGGCCTCTGGGAGCTGTGAAGATTGCTTATTTATCTGTTTACACACAGTCACCCCTACCCGAATAAACAAATTTTATCACTCTCTTTCATATGCAGAGTATACACATGCAATCACACACAACCTTGTCATATTCAGGGAATCAGGAGATGAGTCCTAAAACTCAAATTAATGAAATAGCCTGTAAGACGACACTTTGTGCTCTTAATTAGCACTTCTTCTCCTCCATTCAGCTGGCGTTCCAGTGGTTGACTATTCCTTTATTAGGCAGGATTCCATCTCCAGCTTTCCAATAGGCACTTAACTCCTGCCTAATAGAGGACTTTCCCACACTTCCTCTGACAAGCCATTCAACTGAGAAGAGTTAATTTGTTTCTAATGCTTGGCTAATGGAGGATCCTGATGGCAGGAATTGAGTGCTGGATTTTTGGGATTGACTTCCTCGCCACATCCTCGTCTAAAATGAAGTCTATAAGATGAGAATTTTTTTTCTCCTTTAAACCACAGAGTTGTGGCAAGAATCAGTTTACCTTGAGGTCTTAAGAATAAAAAATATGTCAGAATGGAAAAAAAAAACTTTAGGCTAAGTTACACTCTACTACACACAAAGTGGAATTGAGTGTTGAGCTCTTAAAGTGTAATCAGCGAACACTATTCTGCACCCAGAAAGAACTCTCTCTTGCAACGGTGCATACATTGTTTCTTTTTTTTTTTTGCCTCACTGTGGATGTCAGGGGTAGACTCTTTGGGACTATCTCAGCCCTGCAGTGGCCAGTCAGTTAGCATGTGAGTGACAGCCTGTGGCACTATCAGCTGTCCTGCTGCACAGCAGGAGTGTCAGGAAGAGTGAGCTGGGGGTGAGGGTGAGGACGAAAGAAGAGCCATGCCAGGCGAAGGGGATGAGGCTCACAGAGGGCTATCTGGAAATAGCACTGTGGCCCAAATATGGCTTCTCTAATCAATCTAATTCCGTCTGCAAGCTCTGGCCTTCTCTCTCAGACGTTTCACTGCGTCAAGATAACCTTATCTTAACCTGCCACATCCTTTACAATTAGTGCCCTCTCTCTATAGACACACAATAAGCCAAACCATTACAGTCAAACACTCACACACACACATAGACGCAAGCTCACGTTCAAATCTTACACCAGCTTGTGAATGTGCTGTAAATCAGCTTTCTAATAATTTGCTGCTGGTTGATCTTATTTCTTTCCTTAGCTTTGTTTCATATCTTTGTTAATGTCCACTGGACCTGTCAGAAATTAGCATGATCTGAGAAGTGAGGTGCATCCACAGGGTTGATGCATGACAATAGCATGAAAAGGTGACTGTAGATAAACTTCAGTTTCTGTTTATACTTCACACCTGTGTTCTGGAAGAATGAGCAAACAGGAGTTGAGCATCGTACTCCAGAAACAGCTGATCATCAGAGCATTTTGGCGTGGCTAGAATAGGAAGCGGTGCTAAGGGGATGTTTAAAGTGCTGTGAGTGATGGATAGGTGGGAGTAGAAGGATATGTAGATGAGACTTTAATGAGCTAGCGCTCAACATAGTGACACTCACCACACCTGATCAGCTCCTGATTCCTATGGGAATTGTCCGTTCCCTAACCCACTGGAAGGCAAAGCAGAGAAAGCACGGGTGGATCAAAGCTAATATGCCACAAATTAATATGTTTATGCTTGTGCACATTAGGATACAAGAAAGGGAAAAGGATTTCATACATATAGCCTAATGATCAAGTATTGGACTGGCTGCTTTTCTTTTGTTCCATTTTAAACTTGCCCAGTATTATCCTAGCCAATCTGGGAAAATATCTCCACTGAAGATAAATCTCAGCAAGGTCAAACTAACAAAGACTTTACCTCCTCCGTGTTTTTTCCTGCCTCTGATAACTCTCTGGATTTCAAATACCTTTTCTGCCGCCTTCCATGAAGTCAGGGACACAAGCTGGCTATTGATCTGCTTGCTTCACTGTTTTATGTCTTTGCATTCAGCGAATGTTTATGTCTGTGCCAAGAATAAATGTGTGTGTTCCTGTGTGCTTCTTCAGCTTTATTTGTGTCTATAAAATTAAAAGAGATCCACACACACACACACACACACACACAAAGCCAATGGTGACTTGTCAGGATAATTAGGACTAGTAATGAGATGTTGTGGGTGGAGTGCATTTACCTCACCAATGCTGATGACCAATGACCTTGAAGTCCATCAGGGGGATGAAGGTGGAGAGATTCAGCCCACAGCCTGCCAAAAAACAACAATACCACTGAACAGAGAGCATTCAAAAGAACTTGTCTGTTTTATTTTTTTTTACAGAACATTATAAAAAGGAAATGATTAATTACATTCTAGCAATAAAATACCACTGTTCAAAAACACTGATAACTTCTGCCCGTTTAGCATAATGACCCACACATTTGGAATTATGTCAATTAATCCCTGAGTGGTGGCAGATTATTTGAAGACAGTTTATAGTGATGCAGAAAGAAAGAGAGCTGAATGTTTACCCCAAACAGTTTGTCCCTCATTTGACACTACACACACACACACACACACGGACACACACACACGGACACACACACAGATTAAAATAATTGATCAATTTACTCAGGGGCCAAACTGATCAATGAGATACATTATTAAAAGAAGGCTATTGATCAGGATGGAGGCAAACCGAGTAAAATGTTTACCGCAGCAAAGAGGCCAGGATCAATTGTGCGGCCAATGCAGTTGAATAGAGCCCCATATGGATTCATGTGTGATGGAGCAATATGGCTTATGGATCTGCCTGCTGTCCACTGTCCCTTTGTAGCACACTGAGAATGAAAGAGTGTAAGCTTGAGATACAGTGCAGATCTACTGGCTCTGTCATTTTTGTTACCATGTTTTATCAGTAAACATGAAGGTATGAGAAAAAAATGGATTCCACTAGGTACTGAGAAGCCCAAAAAAGGTTATTCAGTGGCAACTGGACTTCCATTCCAGAGGGCTTTCTCAATTTTCTCAGAATTAAATAAATAAATTAAATTAAAAAAATTAAAACAAGTCCAGTTGCCACTGAATAACCTTTTTTGGGATAACCATGACCTGGATGACTGGGAATCTTCACAGATATTTAGGTGTTGAGTACTATTTCTACTGTGGAACTGGTGAGAATATTTTCATTACGGCCATTTATTTTTTATTAACTACCATTCCTGTTAATGCTGATACTGACATTTCAGTTTTCTTTGTTGAGGCGTTTGGTCAGTTTAGTCTTAAACTAACTAACTAAAACTAACTATTAAAACAGCATTTGTGCATTTTTGCTGATTGTTCTCTCTATGGTTCATTTAGAAGCTAACTGTTGTTGATGCCTTTCAAACAACATTTCAGTGCCACCTTAGTAAGTTTTAAATGAGTGTGCACTTTCAGTTGCATCAACATATAATGATAAGGTAACCAGGACAAGATAATTAAAAAACTACTCTAAGATGGATTTCCTCAGATAGTTGGGTTTCAAGTCTCTGCAAGTTGATTTCCACACAACACCAAGTGACTGGAAACTAAGACCTGCCTGGAAGGTGGGGAAATCCCACTCAGCAATCTACAACAATTGTATGCAAATGCATGTAAAACATGCTAACACCAGCTTGATCTTTTAAGAAAAGTTATTTTCAGTAGACAGGCTTCTTCATGAGTGCCTGAATATAATCAAATGTGTGCTTCGGTAAATATCAGAGGATAGATGAGGATAGATGCATATATACTGTATGCATGAGCTAGTTCAATTATGCACACATCCATACTGCATACAGAATATGTGCACGCAATACATGTATGTATGTGCATGTGTGAATACAGGGACTATTGATTGTGGACAGGAACATTAAAAAAAAAGTCACCACAGACCATTACTCCACCTTCAGTTCAAGGAGCTATTTTCCACACAAAAGAAAGCTTTGAGGAGAGAAAAGAGAGGGGCAGAAAAAAGTAACAGATTTAAAATGTGCTCTAAAGAAAAGCAGACTCAAGGCTCCTCTCTTCCCTCCCTTCTTTTCTGGTTCCTTTCTTTGCAGCTATAGAAAGGGACAGAGTGATTGTGGGGTGCTATGGGGGAGTGTTACTGAATAGACCTCAATGCTTTTACAGATTTCCTCTCTCCCCACCATGCAGGACATCTGACCTTTGAGGGGGGAGGATGAGGGAGAAAGAGGGAGACAGAGATAAAGAAGGAGGGGTAGTTGGGAGAGAGAGGAGGGAAATCATAATGAAAAGTAGTAATTCCTTAGAGAGGGAGTGAGAAAGAAATGTCTAAGGGCCAGTAATGAGATTGTCTGACTAGTGGGTTGCTATGGCAACCACCACAGTATTACTATATACACCACACTGTATGAATGAGAGAAATACCATCTATTGTTGCCACAAGTGGATGGGTCAAAGAGAAAAAAGACTATGAGAGTATGAAATAACTCAGTGTTAAATGGGTGATACATTAAATGCTATTAAATGAATTCCATACAATTTAAAAGGGAGACAATTTGATAGACAAATGTAAAGATGCAGTCACCTTTCATCAAGTAGATATATCACTACAATGTAATATAAGTTTCCTTAAATTGGTAGGGAATGGGAATACTTTGAGCTCCACCCCCCAGAAGGTCCAGGTTGAAGACAGGGACCGTGGCTTTTGCTTACTTAGCTCAGTGTCCAAAATGTCTAACTGGCCAGCCAGGGATCCAGGTGGGAGGATGTTAACCCTGTGCATTTGTTTGGTTGGTAGGTCATTGCTGTACTCCCCCAGCTCTGAGTTTAGCTGCAGATCTGATTACTGTGGTCTTTTTACAAAGCCTGCTTCCACCACCTGCTCCCACTCCACTCCTCCAGCCTCTGATAAACTATCATCACTGCAGATTGTGACAAATGATCTCTCTCTCTCTCTCTCTCTCTCTCGCTCTCTCTGCCTCATAGTCCCACTACCCAACTGTTTGTGCATGTGTCAGTGTGTATGTGTGTGTTCAAGAGGAAAGAGCAAGAAAGAGAGGGAGATGGCAAAAACTAAAGAAGATCAAGAGAGGACGAGTATTACTTAGTAATTACAATGTGTTTCTAAAGTGCTTTTCATTTATCCCTCTTTATTTGAATAAATGACTTAGATTCCTTGGTGTAAGTGCGACAAGATCAAAGGAGATAGCTGGGAAATATGAGTTTTTGGGTCTGTACAGTGTTAGTTGTGTGACACTGGCCGGTTGGTAACGAACATTTCCTTCCTAGGAGGAAGTACTGGTTCATGTGAGCCCCGGAGACAGGAGGCAGTGTGGGTCAGCGATAATCATATTGAATGGACAATGCTGCAGATAGGTGTGGGCGAGCTAACACGCATGCCTGGTTTGACAGGGAGGGCCTGCAGGAACTAGCTATGAATACACACTCACGCTATGGGGTCAACAACAAAACAAAACAGCCAGATAAGAGGTACAGACATCCCACTTCCAATTTTTTTTTCCGTTGGTTTGTGTGGGTATCATGGAAAGCCACACAGACATGCCATTTAGAAAAAAAAAAGAGGCAGACATCACGCGCCATTCCTGTGCCTTGAGCTTGTGCGTGTGTGAGAAAGGGAGGCTACTCTGCTCACATCGGACACATGTAACATTGCTAATGTTTCTCTCGGATGCAAAACTCTGATTACCTCCACCATGTCAAGTTGGGCAGAAAATCACACTCGCCATAGATGTGGTGAGATATTATAAAACATTTACATTATGAACATTTGCATAGCATGTGTTTACAGTATTTAGTTATCATCCATTTGTATATTTGAGGTTTTAACTTTCCAACTTGTAATTGAAAAGTGAGTTATCTGAATTATTCATTAAGTATTGAGGTAACACAGTGTTGCCACCAGTGTACAGTATTACCTGTGGTAGGAGCCAGAGAAGGATGGAGACATGGAGAAAGATGAAGGGAGGAGGAGGAAGGGTGGACCAGTCACAGACACTCTGTCAGATCTGCAGATACACATAGTGACTTCATTGTGCTACTTCACTGTATTCATAGCCATGTTACATAATTATACATTGCTGCTCAATGTCCCTAAACATAATTCATATGGTTTTAACCAGTGGTAGAAGATTGAAGACCTTTAACTTAATAAAAATAGCAATACAATAAAAGTCCTACATTCAAACATTTACCACAGTAATGGTACAAATGTGCATCACAATTACATGGTTAGTATAAAAATACAACTATAAAAAAGACTGCCTCATTTCAGGGTATAAAATTATCAATGCAAAACTAAAGTTAACTAATAAAAATGTAGTTTAGTAAAAAGTAAAATTTTTTGTCTAGCAGAAAAGTAAAATACAAGCACTTCAAAAGTACTTAACCACAGAAACTGAGCTGGTGCTTTTGATCACAAATATTAAGTACTGCCCTGAATGTATAGAACCAATATTGGTTTAGAGCTAATGCAACTGTAAATGAGGTTTATCTATACTAGAGATAATAGAGCCACTTTCACTATTTTAGCCATTTGAAAACATTTCTTAACAGTATAAAACTCTCAGCACAAAGAAGGAGCCTGGATTTACAATAAGTACAGCCTGCCAGTCAGGAGAACATTGTAATGACGAGTACATTTTTTTTGGGCTTCTGTCTCAAGATGTTTGTTAATACAGGTGCAAATAAGAAAACAAATCCACTGGACTTGGTAGTTCAACATAGCAAAAAAGTAAAAATGTTTAAAAAATGACTAAAAATGATTAGACTAATGCCATCAGCCATACAAGCTGCAAGAGAGGTTTCTTACAAAACATTTCCTTTAAAAACCTGAGTTCCAAAAATACATTACATTACAGCTTTATGTACCTTAAATTGTTTTTTAATTATTCGTGTAAATTTAAACACAACATAGTTCACATGAACAAAATGTCATCAGACTCTACTTCTTTCAAAGTGCTATGAATGCAGCACCGTTAGAGGAAAAGGTCGCAGGACAAGTAGAAAGTGTTCAGTGTCTTCAAAACAAAGGTGACAAACTTGTTGGGCACTGGATCTCTTGAACATGTGATATCAGTTTGGAATGAATATTTTCTACTCACTGTTTGCTCTTTAATATTTAATGAAACAGGCAACCTCAGGATGTTTTGTTTCCCCAAAGCAGTGAGAGGGACACAAATGCCATTTCTATCTATGCTCTTATCAGGCCTGGACCGGAGGACACAGGCTGCCCTTCCTTGTCCCTGTGACTACAGCCTCTTTTAGGAATCTGGGGCCACCGCTTACCATTGTGCTGTCCTTCAGGAAGTACGGTTCACTGCTCACTCCCAGCATTCACTGGGTTTCCTGTGTCAGGTTACCACGTCCTGTGTTTATTTTCTTTGCTTTTTGTCTGTATCCACCCTATAGGATTTTTCTAACATCCACCAAACCATACAAAGGAGAGGATGGTACTATCTCAACTATTGGAAGGAGGTGACGAATGCATCTTTATCTCTGCAGCAACATACCTCACCCACTATGAAAAATTCTCCCTGGTCTTACTGTGACCTGTCTTTTGGCATAGCCTTAAATTCCCAAGACTCTATTAAGTCTGCGGAAAAGAGTTTTTCCCCACCTAAACCAAAAAGGACCTCAATCAATTTCAAATTAAGCAGTTCATTCAATGGACATTGTCTTTGACAGATAAGCTTGTTACACCTTGAGAAAAGGCTAAAGGAAAGTCTTTAAAACAATCTCTTCAAAGTAATTATTGCTCTGCTTGGAGTTTTTTTTTGTCTTTCCAGTCCTCTAAAACAAACAGCTTTGGAAAACTTAGCAGGGTGTGATTGATAGAGAGCATGAATGATGTATAAAGTCTATTTTGCTGAGATCAATACTGAATTTCATTAGGACACACCTCATGCGTGCAAACACGCACACACACATATACACCATCTTTACTGAGGATGTTGCAGAGTTTTCACTATTACAAGCCCTCCGCTGTATTTTCATTGATGAACATAACAGGACGAGTATGTGCCTGTTATCATTCCATATCAGCACCTCTAAACAAGGTGCCCTGTCTAGTGCTGACTCTCACACTTCACTCTAAGTTGTCTTGATACGGTTAGGCTTTCCACGTGCTTCAACAAAGGGTTCACCTGCATGCTAAGTACTGACCTCTCAACCAAAGCAACACAGTCCTTCTTCATTTACCTCTGTGAGATTCCCACTGAGGATAGCTCACCTCTATTGTCCTTCCTCCCACTCCTCTGTATGCCCGCAACGATGACCATGCTACTCCTGCATTTACATCTAATATCCCCCCCAGTGACTATCATCCACCTTGACAGAGGGTGTGGAACCTGAAATGAGGGGGTAGATGTATACATAATCGTACATTGCACCATTCCAGCTGAAGTCTTAGATTTACAAGTGTAAAACTTCTCAATCCAGAATACAAAGGCGAAGGTAAGAAAAATGTTGGGTGGATGGAGAAACGAAGCCTGTGTCTGGAAATCATTTGCTACTTAGTGTTTATAAACAGAGCCAGGGCTGGTCTTTAGAGGGTGTTCAGACGCAGCCTGGAGTTTCAGGATTTCATACACCGTGGCCAGACATACCAGGGATAGAACTGGTGACAGATGAGGACATGAGAAAAACTATTCAAAAACTATTTGACCCACTCAAATAGTTTTTGCTTTTTACAGAACCTGCATTTCTGTACCAGGGCTCATTTGGCTCACACGATGGACAGAAGGATATTCAAAGCAGATCATCAGTGAGCTCAGCAGGAGAGAAACCAAGTCAGTGGCATCTGTCCACAACAAAATAATCCATCTAAATAACACAGAAAGAAAAAGAGGGGAAAAAAATGCAAGTGCCTGAAATATTTGACACGCATGTGCTGGAGAGTAAATATTGCCATTTGGATGGATCCACTCAACAAAGAATATCAAACAAATTCAGAAACAATCACAAACATACTCTACAAAGCCCCACATGGCTCCACTGTACACAGCTAGCTGTGGATCTGTGAACAGATAGTGTCTGAGCATGCATCTCGCTTGGTGTTTTACGACAGAGGTCAATCACTGTGACCTCTGTGGGCTTGTATTTCATGGCAGGACTTAGGCACTGGACCATGAGGTGGTGGTGGAGGGGGGTTTGAGATGTTACCACACAGGACACTCATCTCCTCAACTCCCAGGGGATGCTGGTTACAGACCTGTAATGAGAGGCTCTAACTTGTTTTACTTCAAATGTGTGTGAGTTTGTATGTGCGCTGAGGGAAGCCCGGGAAGTCATCAGCACGGAGAAGGATCTATATTATTCATACATAATAAACCTGTGTGTCACTTGTTTTTCCTGCACCATAAATTCTGACAAACCGGTAGAAAAATGTAAGTTTAGGATGCAGTCTTTACTGTATACTGACTCATACACCAGTTAAAGCAGTGAAATGCCATTGCCATTAATTGATTTGTTACCAAAGATGTGCATTTATCCAATATAATTTTCATTATGGCTCAGTGTTTCCAGCTACATATCTATGTGAAATAGCCACACAGAATCCACAGCTTCATAATAAAAGCACAGACACAAGGAACAAAATTACTGTAGGAGTCAGTAGAGAGCAGGCAAATGTGTTACTGGAAGAAAGGTGCCACATTCGCAGCAATGCACTCCACTCGCTCGTCCCATAATGCTCATTTGCTCCTGCCTGAGAGAAAAAGTCTTAGTCGAACCTCCATCACTCCAGTTGTTATTATATTATATCTTTTAAGTAAATATGCATAAAAGCAGGACAACCAGCAAAGGAGGAGACCAGAGAGGTGCAGGTTTACACACATCTACTCTAAGATCAGCTGCTCTACTTGTACTTTGTATCCCCCCCCCACCTTAATTCCCTGTTTTCCACACATAAAATATGCAACCCAAAAGCCTCTGGGCCCCCACAGAAATAAAGAGAGAGTTACCGTGGCAACCTTAAACAACAGCAGCGCACAACATCCCACTGACGGACAGCACACTCCAGGAGGCCAGTGCACAGGTGCTATTTTCTTTCAAAACATAAAGCAAGAAAAAAAATCAGAAAATGCTAATGTTTTCAAATATTATGAAAATTACATTACCAAATGCCCTTTTTTTCCAGGAGCCTCTATGACTTTTGCAGCTCAAATTTCTTGTGTCCAGTGAACGTTTGTGCTTCATCAAGAAATCACTTCAGTTGCTGTACAGTAAAGTCATATCATCTGTTTATATATTAAATATGCGAATTATTCAAAACCTGGTTTAAAATGTATCTACTTTATGTGTTGTACAGTCAGATTTGCCTGAGAATGGAAGACATACAAGTAATTATTAGTCTATTGATTATCCAAGGGAAACAAAAGCTGTGTTAATGTCATATCTCAGTACTGTGTGCAGGTAAAAACATCCTTTGGCAGACAGTGAGGGAAAATGTAGCAAGTTTCTCTAATGTGATAATAAAAGGAGATAAAAACCCCAACATGTGAAAGATAAAGCGATGCAGAGGGGGAGTGGGAGTCGTGATTGAGGACGTGTTAATGGCATGGAGTGTGGGTCCAGTTCCCACAAAACACTTGATCAGCCTAATTAAAAGAACCTTGGCATGATACGTTCCGAACAGTGGGGAGTCAGGCCACATGCCAAGTCTGCACTCACCTCCTCTCTCTCCCACACACATCCAGGCACTGCCATCAACCACAAAAACATGAGGAATAAAAGAGAGAAAGTAAATTCTGTGCAAATTCTCAAAACGATCTGCTTTGTGATCCAGCAAAAACAAGACTGGGCAAACTGTTTTTAAAGCACGGCAGAGGTCAATCTCAAAAATGTATCTGCAGTCACTGATCAGAGCCTCTCCTGTTTGTCCTCTTCTGCTAAAGCATGCATTCAGAATCTCTTCAACAGAGTATCCAGAGTGCTAAAGTGAGTCATCTTTGGCAACTCCTGGAAAGAAAACTAGTCTTTTGGAGCACTACTGTACATATGAATCAAACTTATGTATGTGGAAGGACTGCCAGGGCTTAATGCATTACACATTGCTGGAGCATGCAAACACACACATACATACAAAGACACTACACACACATTTGTACAAACAGCTACATGTTTGTTTAAGTACTTTTTTTCTCCAAAATAGACACACTAGGGTTGCTACAACAGTAGGACAAAATTTACAAAACAACTTAACTCAGTAAGAGTATTATCTTACATAGGGGAAAAAATTATGGATTTTTCCAAAATGTGTAAAATACTGGAGAATATTGATCTTAGAATTGTTAATTAAATAACACATTCATTTTCTATCTGAAATTTGCTATTATTATTATTTGCTATTAACTATTATCATGCCCCTTGCAATGTGTTTAAATCATTCTGACAGGATTTAAACAGATGTATTAATTCACACTGTTTATTTAATATATTCTTCATTAAATTTCATAAATTCTTAAGTTCTGCAAAAAGGTCTGAATTTCCCAAACAGCTTCTGGTGAGTGATGCATCCAGTGTATGACCTCCATTACCTGCAGCCTTTAACTGTACTATGAAATCTCACCACATTGTTCTATTTCAATGGTAGGTGGTTACAAAGCAACATATATTGTGTCACCTTGCCTACAGCACCACCTGTCCATTTAAAGTCCTGTTCTTCAACCATGCTATGGTGAGGAGACAGCAGAGGACAAGCAGGTAATGGGATTGCCACACCCTGTTTGGGTTCAAACTATAGGAGCTCTCAGCTGTAGGACAGCACACCGGGATGTGTCTGGAGAGCATCACCTGGATGCTGGAATCGCTCAACCTGCACAGGCTCATTGTTCAGCGCTGTCTCAATCGATGTAGCAAAGAAAAAATAGAAAATGAAACGAAAAAAAAGTCCCCAAGTATGTGTATTAGTGTGTGTTCCTGCTGGCATGTGTGCACAAATGTGGAGGCACACATGCATATGCAGTGTCATGACATGACTCCTTTTTTTCCCTCTGTTTCTGGGAACTCTCTGGATCTGCACCTCTGAGATAAAAGAGACGAGAGGAAGTCTTGTTACTTTTTTCAGCCAGTTTTCTAATCCCTCATATTAACTATTACTCCCCATTCTATCCTTAGTTTTCTCTATCTATAGAACACAGGGTTGTCATTACATTTTCAGTTTCCACACAGTACTGAAGACCCAAGAATTACTGCAATTCTTCTTGCTGTTGAGGATATAATGAAAAGCATAAGATAGTTATTTGTGAGTGTCAAGTCAGTATTTGAATGATGAGCGTGTGCTTTGGGTAGGTTTTCTTCTTTTCAGTCATGCGTCATTCTGTCCCTGACCCATTCTTACAAACAGTTATAAATTCAACAGCTACAGTGGCAAAACACAGTAAGTGAACTATTTTTTATTTCCTGGTTTCTGGTTCTGCATGAATTGGTGATGAAACGTGATCTGATCTTCACCAAAGTCACAAATATAATCAAACAGATTATTTCTAAATTAATAACATATAAGCTGCTTCAGATCAGCCATTTTTAAGAAGTGTGGTGTGAACAGCTCTCAAGTTCATTCCTCAGCATCTCTACTGGGCTGAAGGGGGGATGCTCCAAAAGGCCAAAGCCGTTTTGTAGCAAAGACACTTCAATGCATCAGCCAGCTTCTTCTGAGCTTCAGCTAGTAGACAGGGACTCTGACATTATCCTGTAGGATACCTCTGGAATTCATTCTCCCCTCCATGATGGCAAGCTGTCCAGTTCTGGAGTAAGTAAAGGAGCCTTAAATCATCATGCTCCCTCCACCGTACTTCATGAACATGAGTTTTTGTGTTTTATCAGCTTAGAAATGTTGTATGTTTGCCAATAGTTTCCTTATTCTGTCTTGCTACTGGATGCTACATCCTGCATCAGTCTGACTTCCCTCCCACCTTCAGTAAAAAACTTTCCATTTCCCAAATGCCTTCATCCATGGCCTACAGGTTAACTCCCCCCACTCTAGTCATAAGCATGGCCCCTCTAGCTGAGAAGGAGAGACAGGGAAAGGGGAGTGAGAGAGAGAGAGAAGTAGCACAGGGAGCAAACAGTATAGATGCAAAGTGAAACAAGAAGTACAGAGACAAACGACAATGCTGTTAAGTCAGTGGAGCAACACAAAAACGTAAACACGTTCCCTTCTCCAACTGCCTTCATGGGCTGGGGCGGGGGGGCAGACCTGTCAACGATTGTTAACACATGTGTCCAGGCTTCCTCTAGGCCGTTTACTTGGAGACTGAAGGAGGCTCAGCACCAAAGATTTATGGCTCCCGGGGAAGAAGTGGAAGTCTGTTATTGATAAGTTGCCAAGAGAAGGCGAGGGGCACCTACTGCAGTAATTAGAGGATGAACTTGCAGCCCATTGATTGAATGGAGTCCTGATCAGACACGAGGGCCACCTCATACAGTACCACAGTCACAATCTGACCTCACTGTGGACAGGTGACCTGACGTCTGGGTTGCGAATGTTACCTGATGATGTGTATAACTAAGGGCTCGGAAACAGTTTGATATGTCTGGGTGTTGAATTTGCTTGACAAGTCAGACTCTACAGCGGGTGTTGCATCAGAATTCAACAACAGGAATCAGTGGTGAGAAGCTAGGTCTAAATCCGCCACTGCTTATGCTTTAATGGCTGTATGTATGTGTGTGTGTGTGTGTGTGTGTGTGTGTGTGTGTGTGTGTGTGTGTGTGTGTGTGTGTTTGTATGTACATGCAGCATGTTAGTGTGTT
>JAUBNQ010000028.1:8059061-8109807 GCA_032353495.1 Ctenopoma kingsleyae | reverse complement strand
TTTAAACTGAAATCTGGTATCCTATTCTTGAGTCAAAAAACCATATCCAATAATGATTTCTTACATTAATTTAATATGTCTAAGAGTGAGAGTCAAGAGAAATACAAATAGAAAATGCGAGGAATTGAGGGGGGTCAGTGTGAGGGGGTGGGGGACAGTGGTTTTGGCGGTGTGAAGAGCTCAGATGATCATGTCCCAACAGGTTTATTTTGTTCATAGCGAAAGGTAAGGAATCTCACTGGCTGGCATAAGCATGTTTTGACATGTGTTCTGTGGTATTAGTAATGAATTTTAATGTAAATGTATCCTCATATTTTGCAAAAAAAAAAAACTGTACATGATGGAGGGAAATGGAGATCATTTTTGGATTCAGCACCCTAAAAAACATAAAATTTACCAAAAATATCCCATGCAGCTGAAAAATTTTTTTTTTTTTTGCAGACCTGTGTTATGTAATGTTTTCACCACACGCTGTAGAGGCTTCCTGTCAGCAACGGAGGAGCTACTGTACCACACAGTGATGCAGTTAGTCAGGATGCTCTCAATAGTACATCTGTAAAAGTTCACCAGGATCTGAGAAGACAGATGGGCATTATTCAGTCTTCTCAGACAGTAAAGGTGCTGCTGCGCTTTGCTGATGACTTTTGTCAGGAGAGATACTCAGAGATGTGGACACCAAGAAACTTGAAGCCGGAGACTCAACCTCAGTCCCATTTATATAGATGGGGGCATGTCTGATGCTCATTCTTTTCCTCCAGGTCCAAATCCACAATGAGGTCTTTGGTCTTCTAAGTGTTGAGCACACCAGGTTTCCAGGTGCTGGACATCCTCCCTAAAGGCTGTGACTGTGACTGTATTGAAAGCAGAGCTGAAGTCGATGAACAGCATCCTGACAAAGGAATTGTTATTGTCCAGGTGGGTCAGTGCAGCATGAAGTGCTGTGGAGGTGGCATCCTCAGTCGATCTGTAGGTAAACTGGTAGGGGTCAAATGTGGGGGGTAGGCAGGACTTGAAATAAGCCAGAACCAGTCTTTCAAAGCACTTAGTGATGATAGGAGTGAGTGCCAGTGTCATTCAGGAGTGGTGACGACAACCCCCTGGGACATGTGGGAACAACCCCCTGGGACAGCGACAGATTGAAGATGTCATTGAAGACTCCTGAAAGTTGTTCAGCACATACCTTAAGCACACGGCCAGGAATGCCATCAGGACCAGCAGTCTTATGTCCATTCACTCTGCACAATGCAGCTTGAAGAGCAGAGCAGGAGAGTCTGAGGGGCTGCTCATCCAGGGGTGGTGTGGTCTTGATGGCTGTTGTTTTGCTGTTTCTGTCAAACCGTGCATAAAACAAGTTGAGCTCATCAGGTAGGGAGTCATCTGTGACAATGGGGGCTGTGTTAGGTGTTTTGTAATCCTTGATGGACTGGATGCCTTGCCACATGCGACGAGGGTCAGAGCAGTCGAACTGTTCCTTAATCTGTAGTTTGTATTTCTGTTTGGCATGTCGAATGCCCCTTTTCAGGATGGCCCTGGATGAGCTATTGGCCTCAGCATCACCAGATCTGAAAGCATTGTCCCATGCTTTCAGTAGGAGCCTGACCTCCCTGTTCATCCAAGGCTTCTGGTTTGGAAAGATCTTGATCTGTTTATGGGTGGTAGCACTGCTGACACTTGTGAATATGTTCCAGAACAGATGAAGTGTATGTTTCAATGTCCAAGTAAGGCCTGAGTAGCAAACAAGCTCCAGTCAGTGTGTTGAAAATGTTGCTGTAGATCAGAGTCTGCTCCAGCAGGCCAGACGTTCACAGTCTTTAGAGGGGGTTTCACACATCTGATGAGGGGTGTGTATTTGGGGAACAATAGTAAGGAGAAGTGATCAGTCTGTCCCAGATGGGGGAAGGGGATGGCCTTGTATGCATCAGAAATGTTTGTATAGACAGGGTCCAGGATATTATCCCCTTTAATAGGACAGGATACATGCTGATAAAATTTGGGGAGTTTTGAGGTTGGAGTGATTGAAATAAAATCTAACAATAAAAGCTCCATCTGGATATACAGACTGTTATTTATTTATAGCTGCATGCAGGTCTTTCATAGCTAGCCTAGCGTTAGCATCTAGAGGTACATAAGCAGCAGTTATAATGGTGGCAGCGAATTCTCGAGGCAGGTAGAAAGGCCTACACTTGATCATCAGGTATTCCAGGTCAGCAGAGCAATGACTCCCGGTAATAACAGCATCCGTGCACCACGTGTTGTTTACATAAATGCATAAACCAAAGCCTCTGCTCTTACCAGAAAATTATCTATAGCTCTGTCAGGTCTGAGGATAGTGCCACTGTCCAGAAGAATAGCGCTGTCTGGAATGAAGTTATTCAGCCATGCTTCTGTGAAGATTATGATGTTGCAGACCTTAATCCGTTTCTGTGAGGTGTTCATCCAGTTTGTTTGCCAGAGACCACATATTGGCAACAAAAATGCTGGGCAGCGATGAGTTGGTGAGGAGTTTGCGTTAGTCTATCCTGGCACCCTCTGCGCTTCCTTCCCCTTTGTTTACAGTCTCGATGACGACACCGCCGGGCTTGTCCTCCTGCAGAAGTTGGTTCACTTTCAGTTGGCAACTGAAAGTTTAATGCGTTGCTTGTACGATGCAAACCCAGAACTAAAAGTTCCTGGTGACTGGAAGAGATGTTCGCAACGCAGTCCTGAATGAATAAAGCTGTAAAAACTAACTCGCGAAAACCGGGGAGATGTAGGGCCTCGCAATGTGCAGGTGCTGCCATCTTAATGCCATTACTTAATTAAACTAATTATACAAAAACTGACTCTTTTTCATTTATTTATTATGGGAAATGATCCTTTCTTAAATATTGGGGAAAAAATGTTTATCCAATCAGCAAGATGACAATCTGGTGTATACATGCTGTGTGCTATCTAAAGAAGAGGGCCCAGGAAGTCACAAGGAAAGCAGTGGCTAATATCAATGTTCATGAGTCTTAGATATTGGGTGATTAAAAGATAATTGAAACATCTTGGGAAATTAGTTTATCTCTAATTTGTTGAGAACATTGGCATTCAGGTCTGATATTCTTTGACTTTAGTTACAAAAAGTGACAGAAAGGAAATATCATACAAACATAAGCTAATCTATGATTTTTATTCGATCTCAGCATAGATGGTCACTTGATAAGATTTTGTACCTGTTATTTGTCATGTTTACATAATGTCTATTGTTTTCAGTTTTTATATACATGTATGTTAACCAACAAAATGTTAACTTAAATGCTGATGAATTCAGATATTTTAAATAAATGAGTCCTGCACTATGTGGTCATACTGTAAATAATCCCAGACACATCCACGACAGGATGCCACTGATTTTATATGTGATAATGATATAGATAGATTTTAGATATTTAGAGTTAGAAACAGTCTGCTAAACACAGGTGATTAGTAAAAAGTGAGTGCATAAAGATATGTCTGGTATTGTATCTATGAAGTTTTTTAGCATGTGCATGTTTATGCATGTTCATGTGTCCAAATGCTTACATGCATGTGCTTTTTTCAGGGAGGTAGGCAGACAATGACTCCTCTAGCTGCAAATACCTACAATGTTCTCAGTCTTCCTCCACTAATAAACTCTAATATTCGTTATAGCCTCTAAACTGAGGAATGTAACACTTTAACTCTTTCTTGCCCAAACACACTGCAATCAGCAGCCCTCCTAGGCCAGCGTCTGCCAGCAGACTCACTCAGGCATGAGATGCTGGCTGTGCATGCATGTACAGGGCATGTCCTACATGAGCAGACACATACAGGGATGCTTGATAGCAAGATGGCCTCTATCCCCGCAGGGCCTGAACAGGCAAACACAAGAGCAACAAGGATGGTCCTTCCTGTAAACACTTCAGTGTTATAGTGCAGGTGTCATGCAGGACGTAGAGCAGCACAGAGTTATGTGTGTGTGTGTGTGTGGGTGCTATTAAGCAATATGTGTATTCTTGCATTTGTTCTCTAAGGCAGGAGCAGCTTGTGTTTGGGAAACTAATGTCATTGTTGGTCAATTATTTCTTTGTTGGACATTATAGATATTTGAATACACTGACTGGCCACTTTATTAGGTACACCTGTGCAATCTAAGGCAATCCAATAGAGCCGCCCTGCTATAATATCTACTTCACTTTTTTCCAAGGTCATGATTTCTCAATGGATATTCTTCTTCACGCTTCCCCACAATTCTACTGTACTGTAAGGTTTTTATTATGTATAGAGCAACTCCCACTCACTTCTGGTCTTACATAAAGTAGTTTGTGGTCATCCAACTGCATCACTCTTGTCCACCCTACATCAATTTGTCAGTTGACAAAGAAGAGATACCCAAATGGTGACGAATGTGTTTCACTGCATGACCTCAGAATCTTAAATCATTGGGCTCACATACTAATTTAAAGGAATCCAAATCCTGGAGTGGATAGCAATGCTACTTCCTTACACAATTACTCGTGGCTGCTTTGGCATAACTGTGGGTACAGATCACAGACTGGAGAAAAAATATGCATGTATCATCTGTGTTATCACTCATTAGACTCTGACAGAATGTTTTCATGCTTTGATTTGGTTTTACTGCTTGCCCCCATTATCATAGTGAAGCCACACAAGAGCCACAGAATCCAAATTTGGTTGAAGAGGAGGAACACTTTGTGGAGCAGAGATGGGAAGAACAAGTGGCAGCCTGTGACAGGGATGACAAACCTGTCAATCAAGCAAAAATACATAAGAACATGATTTTCTTTAAGCCTTTAAAAATCCTTAACTGAAAGCAGCTCTGAAAATCAGATACTTTTTGTGAAGAAAAAAGCAATAATTTTATATTGGAGAGGATGTTTTAGAGCCAGCACAAAGGGATATTAGAGGATGGTGGTTAGTTTTTAATTGCTGATTATTTATTATATAGAATTTATAGAGTTACGTTGTGGGGGGTTTGCAATTCTTACTGCCTTTGCTTACACATGCCTTTGAAACAACATTAAGAAGCATGCTTAAATCTTGACAGAAATGTCATGAAGTCCTAGTGTCTGTGTCTGCATGTATGAAACTATCAGGGGCACTACACTCCTTAACAAAGTCATTAATCCAGATAAGCCAGATAACAAACAGATGCAGCTGTAGAAACCTCTCTCTGACAACTGCACAGGTGGAAAAAAGAACCTGGGCCTGAGAGGTGGGGTTATGTTTGGAAACCAGGTATGGATTAGAGATTAGATATTGTATGTCTTACAGGTTCTCTGTGGAGGAAAAAGCAGTCACATAACCCAAAGATGAACAGAAAACAGCAGAACTTGGGGTAATTCTGATCTGCAAAAAGTTTAACAGTCACAAACTTTTTGCACTTTTTCCTGTTTTTATCATGCATATGTTTACACACATGCCTCTATCTCTGTCACAAGCATGCAAGTGTTAACACTGCAAATTTGCAAAACAAGAAACAAGCAGTACTTTGAAACGCATTTTTTGCTTGACATTCTTCAAATCCACTAACTCTACACTCAGGACCGACAGAGGAATGATGGTCTTGGCCCTTGTGACGAAGAAAGAGTCACGTTATGATTCAGCTTTCACTGCCTTAGAGGTGTCAGCCAATCTGTGGGTTGGTGGCAGCGTGAATCAAGAGTGTTGAAACTCCCACACTTTAGAACTGAAAATGTGTCTTTTGGATTTCAAATACGTGTGACTATCAAGGCTCTGAAGGACAATTTATTTCATGTGTTCTTAATGTGACAACAGAAACACATTTCTGAAAAACAGAATAATACTCCCTTTAAATAAACAGTGTCGAGAAGAGGTAATAACATGTCTTAAGTAACACAGCAGACACAAAGGAATATTATACAGTGCTGTTTGTTTTTTCAGTAATCTGGTACAACTAATTTGTTAATTCCAGATGATTATGCAGACTCCAGCACACTCAAGTCTTACGTGTACTTGTAATTCTGTCCTTTAACCTAGCAAGTGAACAACATCCCTACAGCGATAAAAAGTGTATATCATACACATCATATAATCTGGTATATTCATTATATTCTAGTAATACAAGAACTAAAATGGGCATAAATTATGTAAACAATCATATTTTCATGCTCTAAGGAGCATAGCGTGCATATGCATGTGGTTAGTGTGACTATTTAGGTGTCAGGTGAATTGACTGTGTCCTTTGCAGCAGACTAGCAGTGTTAAACTACAGGGCTACAGCAGGGCAAGCTGCAAGAGCATGACTGATCTACTGAGAGGAGCATCAGTGTGAATGCAGCTGTGGCTCCAATCAATATCGCCTTATTTGTTTGTGTGCACACAAGTGTAAAATTGTGTATTGCGTGTCTGTCTCTCTCTTTCTTTCAAGTTCTGTAAGTTAGGGCTGTGCATTTAGGGAGCAATGGTGAAGGGCTGAGAGCAACTAAGGGTGGAATGGAGAGATAGTTGGCATTTCAATCCCACAGAGAGGCAAATGAGGAGGGTATTCACGGTATGATCCCAGCTTCATTCACAAGTACAAAAGCCACTTGCCCTTTCCTAGTTGACAAAGAGGCCAGCTCATTCTTTTACCTGCTTAGCATCTGGATCATATTTCTCTGTTTTTATTCAGGCGCTGCTATCAAGCAGCCTCTTCTGTGCTCCTTGAAGACTGAAGCTTTGAATGAGGATAAGCAGTGAGGATGCTATAGCTGCTGTCTTGGGAATCTTTAGTTTTACATCTGGTGAAAGGAGAACAAGATGATGGATCCCGACTCAGAAGACTGGACTGTATGGCAAAGACTGACTACAGAAAAGCTTAACTAAAGGCTTTCTTCAGGCCACTTTTCAAGCATAAATTGGATTAGCACAAACACACTTTACTTTGTAAAATGAATTTTTGCAGCATTACACTATTTTTTCTCATTTACAGTAACACCAACCCAAGGGTTCAATTAAGTCTTCCCAAATGTAGTGAATTTAATGGACCTAAATGAATTCTTTGCTTTTGCCTGAGGCCTATGTCTAACAGAGACTCATTCCTTGTAAGCAACAAGAATTTACATGTTAAGATGAAGCAATTTAAAACAATGGCCATTTCAAGGTTACAGTACATTTTCATGATGCACTGTATTCCAATACAAAGTTAATTACTGATCACAGAAATGTGTTTTGTTATATTGAGCTTATTTTCACCGTGGCATGCCAAGATAACAAAATAAAGAAAGGAAAACATTGAATGAAAAACCAAGTAAATTGTTTATATTATAATATACTAATGAACTTAATGAGAGATTGCTATGGGGTTAATAAGGGATTAACCTAATTCTGTTTTTTATCTTAAAAGAAACGTGAATGTGTGCTTTTTTTTTTCTTCTCTAAATGTTCTAAAAGCTCACCTGGAGTTAATTTGTTGCTAACTCACAATTGGATTGGATTCAAAATGATTCTCAGATCAATAAAAATAAGGAAGGGCACAATATTTTGGCTCTACCCCTAGTGTGCACCATTGATCTTCTTCCTACTGAGCTGCAAATGAAACAAAACTGACAGTTAAACTGGTTCTGATTAGGGTTATTCAGAAAAGCAGCAGAAAAGGAAATGGTAAAAAAAAGTGTGCACATGTTGTTCAGCTGCAGCTTTAGTATCGCAGTGAGCCATTGTTATCTGAATCACTGCATGGATGTAGATATTGTGAAGCAAGTTGTTTTCTTTGCTACACCAGAGTTGACTGAAGTTTTATAACGCACTGCAGTGTTTGTTGCTCTGCTCTGCTACTGCGAGTCTATTTCTAATAGGGTACAGAGTAGCACTGGGACAGCACGTTGACATAATCGACTACGTCAACAACGTAAATGCGTCCAGTTGCATGGAAAGCAAATGCTTGATCGCAGTTGTTACCGCCAAGGATCACACAACCTGTTATTAGGTTTAGGGGGCAATTAGTTTTTCACGTAGAATCAGTTAAGTTTTGAGTTTTTTTCCCTTAAGTCAATGATTGAGTCATTCATTGATTTGCAATGAATGTACATTCAGTTTGTTAGGGACAACTAAAACTAAGTCTAATAACAGATTTAGATAGATAGTAAAGCAGTTTCATCAGATATTACTATTGATCTTCTAGAAATATTTTCTTGAACTATTCTTTTTTTATCAATTATCAAAACCTACTTTTTGTAGTAAACACACACACATAAATTACTGCTTATAAAGTATATAACTTTACATGCATTTAATATAATCTTAATATATACATTAGTTATTATTGAATAGCAACTACTTCCTCATCAGACAGTTCATCAGCTAGGTCATGGTTTGTACTACTACTACTACGAATAATATTAAATAATATTATAATATTGAGTTTGTTATTTCAGTGTTGATGCAGACATACATGAGAAAGTGTGAGCCAGTGTGTCGACTCATGCATTTACTTTACTTTACACTTGCTCTCTATGTGCTCTCTATGTGTCGCAGAAACAAAAGAGAGCAAGCCGTTTAAAAAAAAAGCCTTGATTTTAAATAGATGTACATAATGGTGGAAGACTTAAAGGGAAGTGTAGACGTGATAAATTTATTTTAGTACTGAAGTAAAAGTACTAACAGGTGATCTTAGCTAGTTAATTAGCTACATTATCTGCCTCGGTAGCAAGCCTATAATATGTATATGTATGTTCATTTTAAGACAGCATTACCTATTACCAAAGAGTGATGGGTGGTGCTCCCATAGCTGTGAAATCAGATTTTAAGCATTGCCTCTGGCACTTGCAAGTCGGATGACCTCCCTTCTTCAAGCTGTGGCTGTCCGTGATTTTTCAGTACCCAAGAAATTCCCAGCCAATACAGCCAATTTCATCTTCTGGGATTGGGAAAATTTCAGCATCATACACAGCTGACTGACTGCTCCCACCAATCAGAAAGGGAGGCGTCATGTTTCTCTATGCTACACATGACCTGAGGGAGACAGCATTTTTTGTCTCAGACAAGTCATAAAAAACAGCTGATAACGCAAGAATGGTATGATGGAACATTTTCGTGGTTTTAAAACTGGCACTTTTTCAAACCTCAGTACTGTACCCTGAAACCAGAAACTGGCCTGTTCCTACATCAGACATTTTAAGTTTATAAACAAACTGTGATCCAAATTCAAACTTGTTAGGTGAAGCGCAAGCAGCTAGCAAACTAGTGTGTGCATGAGCATTTGACTTACAGAAATCAATTTCAGAGGCTATAAAACATGATGGTCATTCTTAGCCTTTGGCGCTCTTTTTTGAAAGAAATACATCCACCACATTTTTCACAGGGAAGAAACATTACTCAGCACAGGAATGTGTTTTTACACAAATAAGGTAAATCAGGTTCTGGATTCAGTCAACTGAGTAGATGCAATTCACAGCTGGTATAACTCCCTGTACGGGATTTGTTTAAAGCAAAAATATAGTAAATCACTAGCCTTATCCTTTAAGAATCACTGGTGTACTTTAATTCTTGCATTAATATTGAATCTTTTAATTAAATGTATTGGAGTATGAACATTTTAATCAAATGAAATCACTACAATTTCACTGTTTCTTATAGAGAACATCATGCAGTGTACTGTACCGCCTGCTTAACTGTAAAAAAAAAAGTGACTAACTTTTTTATAACATTTTCTTATACGGTCTGCACATGTAAAAAAAATAATGAATGCATCTGTGCTCCATGCACACACGCACACACACACACACACACACACACACACACACACACACACACACCAAGTAGACTGTTATTCCCATAGATGTGCTACCCTGATGACAGCTCCATGATGGGAAAGGCTGAGTGCTGTAGAGCACATGACAGTCAAAGGTGGCGTCCTGTCAGTCAGTCAGTGTTACAGTGGGATGCCAGGGCTGGGAGATGGCAGTTGGTGAACTCTGGAAAAGTCATGTTGAAACCTGAACCAGAGCCCCAAGAGAGCAGCCTAAAGAAGAAAAAAAAACAGGTGCCTTGCATCAGGCACCACTAACAGTGATTTGAAGGGTGACAATCAGCCCTGATCCTCCTCATTATGCAATGTCAGTGGGCTCGTGAGCCAGTGCCCCCTCAGGAATAGCCATGAGTTGTTAGGACACAGTGTTCTGAACACCAGCTTATCAATTCGATGAACTTGAGTCCCAATAGAGAGAAAGTTGCAGAGACTAACTTTTTTTAAAATTGTAATATTTGCAGGCCATTACTTAAAATTTTTTTAACATTTTTAACAAAATCTGTATTCAAGCAGAGATTACAGAGAAGCACAGAGCAATGTAATATAACAATGTGCTGTGAGGTCCTTAAAGGTCAAAGGTCAGGGTTATGCACACAGCGATGAGGGCCCCCTGACCTGAGCACACATGACCTCTCATCTCATCCACGTCACAGTAATACAAACAGCACATAACCTTACTGAAACATTTAGTGGCTATGAGAGAACTATTTCTGAGAATGAAGACGAGCATCTATTATTGGCTTAGTGGTTTGACCTTGCACCTGTTCAGTGTGGCATTAATTGAATGCGGCGTGGTTCTTCATCGGAGCAGTTGGCTGTGAGCCTCTGTGCTTTTTTGCTTTTATATCCTTGAGGATTTCACAACAGTACATCTAGACATTGTATTCAGAAGCACATTTATGCGATACAGTGATTTTTTATTCATGTCCAAGCTTGCATAAGCAAATGCATGTGTGTGGCTTCATGAGTGAACTCTGCGTGTATACTGTATGTATGTGTGTATGTGTGCTCCCCCATCAGTAAAGCTTTACCCCTCCCATACAGGGCCAATGCAATCAGACGTCACCACAGGAACCTGATATAATGATCGCTGTGGAGTGTGCTAATTAACACTGAATAGAGCTCATAAGCACAGCTCCTTTGCCAACAAATCAGCCAACAGCACACAGGCGTTTGTCAATGAGCCGAGCAGAGACAGGGTCACACACTCAGCACAAAATCCAACTCATTCCAAGGAAAGGGCATTGGCACCTACAGACACATGTGCAGCACAATGAGAATACATGCTTCTTTAATATGAGTGTAAACAGCATGACAAGGCACGAGACTTTGAGGGAGTCGTGTCCTTATTCAAGTGCCCCAAGGCTGTTTTCACTCCCTGCTGCAGTAAACAGTATCATTATTTATATCACCATTGCCTATGAGGGTGTGTGCATACAGTGAGAAAGCACAACACTAGCTGGTATAGCAGCGCACAAATTCAAACACACAAGCACGCACGCACACACACACACACACACACACACACACACACACACAACTGCTGGTCTCCTTTGAGATGTCAGCGATCTGCTCACGGTTTGGTGGAGCCATTGTTCAGAAAGGCTCACATTCTTTAATGGGGGGGTCTTTTGTTGTTGTAAACAGCATGAATTTTTAATCCGGCCCAACATTCTGGGCTGGTAATGAATGTGTCTCAGCAGCCTGCCTCTCTGGGGAGGGAGGCCCCTGGCTCCTACTGCTAAGTTTCATCAATGCCTGACTTCTGGAGGAATCAGCCTGTTATGCCCCACCAATGAAGCACATACACAATTATATAATAATGTGCTTGTGGGCCCACATATGCACACACAAGTTAACTCATGTACATACACAACACATACACACAGTATATATACATTACCAGTCACAGCTTTGGACACACCTTCTCCTTCAGTGTATTTTTTTATTGTTATTTTTTTTTTTTCAACAATTTACAATGAATCATGTTGTCAACAAATGAATGTGTTAAATAACCCAGAGTATGTTTTAGATTGTCAATTCTTTAAATTAGACAGCTTTGCACACTCTTGGCATTCTCTCATCAGATTCACAAGGTAGTCACCTGGAATGGTTTTCAATTCACAGACTGTCAAAATGTAGTAGTGAAATTTCTTGCCTTCTTAATGTGCTTTAGACCATTAGTTGAGTCTTGTGCAGAGGAAGGGTGGGTACAGAGTCAACAGCTCCATTAGTGCTACTACAACTACTGTACAAATTCATATTATGGCAGCAAATACTCGGTTAAGTAAAGAGAAAAGACATCATCCATCATTACTTTAATAAAATAAAAGTCAGCAAATCTGAAAAATCTCAACAACTCTATGTAAGAACTGTAACTGTATGTCTGCCAAATAAACAATGAGAAGCATTTATGTAGGCTCTAATCCGTTTCTGTGGCTGATCATTTTAATAAACGTATCCTCTGCAGCAGAGGTAGATCCTGGTCTTCCTTTCCTGCAACGGTGCTCACGAGAGCCAGTGTCACCATAGAATTTGATGGTTCTGGTGCCTGCACTTGGGGATACGTTGTGGGATCCCCCACAATTTGCAGAAAGGCAGCAACATTTTTCAATTAACTCACCCTCTTTCTAATAAGTCCCTTCCACTAGCCAAGCTGATTTTAGGAGAGGTTCTACATTTTTCTTTTCCTTTCTTGCTTTTTTTCCCCTCAGAGGATCCATATCTTCGACTCTGCAGCACAAGGCTGTCACTCATTTTATTAGTGTAAAGCTTGCTCGTTCAATAGTGTCAATTCTAAGCCTCGGACATTGACTTAAAAGAACTCCTCCTCAACACCCAGCCCCAAATCAACCACTTCCTCCACAGAAAATTTCCTCCATCAAGCACTTTCACCACCAACAGTAAAATGCCTTAAAGCTCCTCCCAAACTGCCTAGCACTTTATCTTTATCTGCATCTTTTAGTGGAGTTGCAGACACTCTTAGACTGTACATAATGACTGTGTGCAAGCTTTGACAAAAGCATGTACATAGTTAAAAGTTAAAGCCCTACAATTTTTAGTTTTTAATTTATGCCTTACTTTATTCCTGACACTTTAGCAGTCTTATCTAAGACTCTAAAGCGAAACAGTAGTTGTGTGATCTTGAGTCTGAAAATAGATGTGCTCCCATTGGAGCCTCTCCTGTCATGGAGAAAAGCTTCAATAAAACTGAGAGATGTATTCCACATGTCAAAGGGTTAAATCAAAGTGCTGCTTTTTTAAGTAAAAAAGCGATGGAATTCTCCCCTGTCCTCTTTTTTTTCTGTCTTCCCCTCCCGAAGCGATTAAATTGCTGATTGATTTTTGTATCAGCTCAATTTCTTACCCCTCGCTCTCCGTCTCTTGCCATTGATCCTCACAAGGCTGCTGACTCCAAAGTCAGAGGACCCATCCTCTCTGGCCTCCGGAAATGAACTTGTTAGATGGGCTGTGCAATTTATTGCTCATGAGGCCAGGGTGTCTCTGTGTGTATGTGAGAGTGTCTATAGGGTTTGTGTGTGTAAATGCTGGTTTCAGGATTAGAAATGTATTGCATATGTGTGAGAAAGGAAGTGCTAAATATACTGCATAATGCATATGTGTCTCTGACAGTGATACATATTATGCCACACAAGTTGGAGCTGATTTTTAATAAATTCTTAGAAATTCTATGTAATAAATCTTATCTTCTATGACAACTTTAAGATCAAAAGTGTCCGGTACACCTTTGACCGTCTGATCTTCTGTAGTTAGCCGAGTAGCAGTTCCAAGCGAAAGTACTGTTAATCATGTTATGGTTTTGTTTAGCAGTTTTCTGCTGAGGTAGGAAAGTTCTGCCACTGTATTCCTCGATGTACTGCTCACTGATCTGTCCTATCTACCCATGTGTGGCGTCAGACACAGCGCTGTCCTCTACTGCAGTCTTCTCTGACATATTGATTGGGTTCCATTTAAAAGCCCTGTTCTCCCACTGTTATTTACTCCAATAGTAAATCTTTACAATGCCGTAAAAGACTGTTTTACACACTTGGGTTATACAATCTCCCTGCAGCAGCAGCCAGACAGGCATGTGTCAGGCCCAGAGAGGAGGTGTGGGCTCAGCACCTCATCCCTCCCTAGAGGCAGATGTAGTGCAATAACACACAATGTGCCACAGCTAAATGTATGGTAATTATAACATCTCAACAAACAACAGACCATGGAAGCCTGAATGATTAGTATCATCAGAACATGTGCACCCGGCAGTGAAAAAGTCACGCACAGGCTTTGGCTCATGAACTCTCAGAGGTCACTACGCATAAGCGTAAATAATTCAGCTTGGATATAGCCGTGGTCTTTATTTCATTAGAGGACATATGCTCTGCTTGTTCCCACAGCCTCTCTTCATTGCCGACCCTAGACTGTCAGCCCAGCCCAGACGCAGTGTCGCTATGGTCCACATGGCCAAGTCACACCAGAGGTAATAATTACTTAATTTAGGAGCAGGGAGGCGGGCCATGCTTGGCGTTTATTGGTGTTGATGCTGAGTAGACTTCAAAAAGCCACTAGGCCCATAATTTATCTCTCTCCATGGACCCTGAGTGTTTCAGGAAAAGAGCGAGGAAGACATAGAGAGTAAATGAGTGTGAGAGCAAGGAAGAGAGAGTATATGTCTATGTCTTTCTTTCAGTTGGTGTTTAATACTGCTTGGCTGCTGACTTTGGTGTACTTATTCTTTGATGTCAGTAACATGATCATCAAGTATCTTCCCCCCCCCAACCCCCTGCAGTAGTTTTGCACTAGCAGCCACACATTCCCCCTTACAAACTCATCCAAGTTGAACTTGGCTATCCAAATCATCTGCCTCTGGTAGCGCTCACATGGGATACCCAAGCCGAAAGTGTACACTCGAAAAAAAGATCATTTGGAATAAACAATAAATAATTCAGCATGGCGGTTAAATAAGTAATAGTGTGATATCTATTTCTTTGGTGGCGCTATTGCCTTGCTTTATTTATTAATGGACTTAATAGACACCCAGTCTTGCCATGAAGAGTAAAGTCTAAAAAGTCTATAGAGAGTCTCTTGAACCGAGTCCTTGAGGGAAAGAGAAAGTTACGACTTAGTTTATCTTGTCTCTCTCTTCATATGCCTTTATGTCCGTCTCTGAAGTAGTGAGACATAGAGTGCAGTCTAGACTTTTTATTTTGTGGGGGATACGTAGGGGAAAGGGTCAAGGAGTGACATGAGCCAGCTGTGGAATCCTGAACATAGCGGCTCCCCTCATTCTTCCCCTCCTTCACATCACACACACATACACAAAAGTATTCCCATCCCATAATAGCCATGAGATGCTCCAAAAATACCCTCCCCCACCCCATCCAGAGTAGGATATCCACCCTCCTCTAGAGAGATAGAATGTCTCTCTCCATATCTGGCAACCATGACCACAAATTAAGTGAGGGCTTCTGTGAAATATTCCTTTCGTGTGGCTCTGGGTTTAAAAGCACCCAGAAGGATACAGACACTCATCAGACTTGAAATGAGCACTTAAACACCTATTCACAATTAACTGATATAATAGTCTTCAAAAGCCTTCTTTAACAAGAGGGCTTACTGTCCCTGAGCCACCCAGCTTTGAGTTGGGATAAGAACCCTGAATCCAGCTCACATAACAAACCTCTGAGCTGAATAGCTGCAAGAAGCTTTTACTCTACATGCAACCATGTGACTTGCAACTTTTATTTCACCAGCAAATGTTGTCCTCTCAAAACTACTATTGAATTATAAATTGCATATTTTTTGTTTGATTATAAAGGAGTTAAGTGAAAACCAAGTTAGTCAAAGTTAATTACAAGCCACAAATACTAACTTTGCTATTATCACCTATGCTAATGGTTCCCTTAAGTAAGTAAGTAAGTCTTTAGTTAACAAGGTGGAAGGATGCAAGTGGCAGTGAACTAAGGTAGGTGGGCTAATGGGTTGTTGTTCATGTGTTGACACCTTCTAATATGTTGGCAAATGTGTGCCTCAGTAGCCAGTCAACAACTTGCTAATATACGGTCACAACACTCTCTGCTGTGGGGAGAACTGAGGCAGTAGAGGCAGTGTGGAGCAGGACTGAGGAGTCTAAGCACTTTAGCAGATAGGTAGAGAGGAACACATCGTCATCCTGAAACACGGCTGGCTGCAGCTACAGGTTGTAAATCTTGCACCGGCAGAATTTCAACACTGGCTGCAGTGTGACCAAGCACCTGTACATATCCTGCAGTCTGCAATGTAAACACTACAATGTACTAGATAAATACAACTACAGACTACTAAATAATATAATATAATGCACATTTCTACCATTTTATTATTATAATTCAAGCTGTTGTAGCACATTGTGAATATTGAAAAAAAAAGGATGTGTGAGCATGTGCCTACCTACATATAAAAACAGGTGCACCCATGCAACACAACAATAAACAAATCTGCACACATGCAAACACTTACACATGCATTCCTCACTATGTGAAATTGCCAAGGGTGGAAAGAGGATAAGAAAACACTGTCAGCTCTGGGCCCTCTGGGCTGTGGCTGTTGGGAGGAGAGGATGCCTCTCACCTCCCATTTCCCCTGTTCCACAGGAGGCCCATCTCCACACCGCCACTGACCCTTCTATCCCGCATGGCTAACTGGGCTCCTGTGTATTCAGCAGAGAAACACTGAAGAGAAATAGGGGGTGGGGGGCTACAACATCTGGGAACCATCAACCCAAAAGAGCCTTAGATCCTGAGATTCCAGTCTCCCACCCCACTCAGTCCCAACACTACCTTCCCTCTCCATCTGTCTCCCTCCCTCACTTTTCTTCTCTTCCTCTCATACTCCCCCTCCTCTTCCTCTCCTCCCCTAGTCCCGTCTGCCCATCATTTCCATGTCTCTTCGGCAGTGGGCCTAATCCAAACAGATTGTCTGTTTCAAAAACATACTCCCTTTCTCAGCCCCCCTGCCCCCATCTCTGTCCTATGTTCATCCCAGGGAACAGACACACTCTTTCATAAGCCGTTTTCACATATGCACTCCGGTCTATGTCTGGAGTATCAGCTCCGGACATTGTGCGGAGTTGTACATTCACAAATGCAGCACACAGCATGAGAAAGTCCAGGTGACGTGCATTCTCACTCATGGAAACAGTACACCATGGAAATCAACTGTGTTTTGTTTGCAGCACAAAGTAGAGTAGAGCCTGTCACATGAACAGAAACAAAGTGTTATACACAGTATATAACAACATAAAGCATGGTATATATCTCCTAAACTGCCTGGTGCTGTGATGAGTAGACTAACTGAAAGGGAAGGCCCACTAGCTCGATGTGAATCCCCGACACAATTATCTGCTATATTCACACACGGGCTCACACAGACTCACAAAGTCCGGGTAATCTCCGAGCTGATTGACTCGGACATTTGTGTTCTCACAGGCAGCTCACCAGGGTGAAGTCTGGAGATGTTCAGGGTTCCAGTGCATGTGTGAAAGCAGCAATAGAGGGAGGTGCTGGTGTCAGTTGGGGCCAGGTTAACAGGTTACTGCTGCCCAGTGCCATTTCAGTAGGAATGAGCTAGCCAGACCCTTAAGCACTTTGGCAGATACCAGTTTAATACTCAGTCCTGACATGTTACACAGCATCATCCAACTCTCTCCAACCCACTCCACTCAGCTCAACCCTCACGTCCCCACTAAGTTGATATACAAATAGTCACACTTGGCCATGTAAGCACCCTGTGTGTGTGTGTGTGTGTGTGTGTGTGTGTGTGTGTGTGTGTGTGTGTGTGTGTGTGTGTGTGTGTGTGTGTGTTTCTGAACCCTTGTCCAGTCCTGCTACTCTATTCCACAGGCTAGTGCTGGACCAGGGAAAGCCTTTGGGGGAGAGCCCCAGTAGGGGGCTCAGGAGCTGGGAGGTATCCTAGGAGACCACCAGGCCTCCCACTGAGTAGCCTGCCTACATAAGAGGCTCCCCTGCCACTGCCTGCTGAACTCCTGCATATTGTGTTTTGTTTAGAAGGAAGCTCTGTCCCTATTTACCATAATTGAATTAAAAGGATTAACATGGTTCCAGTGCTGCTCACATCTGCGTTCTCTATGATTCCACCTCTTTAACTGTCTCTTGGTTTCTTAAGGGAGGGGGGCTGGGGATTTGTGGCTATTTGAAAATGTTTTCCTCTTAAATAAAAGCAAGAGGTTATATATTTAAAGCCCAATTTACAATTTGTAAAAAAACAAAAAGTTGATGGCACTATAAAGACAAGAACTTTTCATTGCAAGCTTAATTTGCCTATTAATCTCCATCCATCCATCCATCATCTATACCGCTTTTCCTGTATAGCGTGGCAGGGGGGCTGGAACCAATCGTAGTTGTCATTAAGAGAGTCAGGGTACACCTCAAACAGATCACCAGTCTATCACATGGCTGACACATATAGACAAACAATGTCTCACACTCACAATGGGCAATTTAGAGTCACCAATTAACTCAAATGCACATGTGTGTGAGAGGTACTTAAGCTCAACTCAAACTGAAGCTTCACACAGAAAAGCCACAGTTGGTCAGTGGGTTCAACCCCCTAACCTTTGAGCTATGAGGCAGTATAACTAACCACAATTCTGGCTTGCTTATAAATCTGAAAATGAAAATCTGTGTATGTAAGATGACAAAAGCAAAATATCATAAGATGTTAATGTAAAACCCCAGTGAGATTAACAGCAGGATTTTCCGTGTTCATTTCAGCATCAAGCTGCTGTCCCAATTGTACTATGACTTAAGGTCAGGAGAGCAGTGGCCTGCAGATCAGAGGCAGGATTAATTGTTGACACTCTCCCAGCCCAAACAAAACCCTAACTACCCCATGACACATCCACGCACCCTCCCAACTAAATCGAGGTTCTGACAGACACTTTGATTTATGTCCAGCCACCAACAAAAAAAAGTATAAAATCAATTTGCTATTACAGCACTTAGCACAGGGATGTCACCACCTGGGAGTAGGGTGTTGAAAATAAAAGACAGAGCCTATACAACACTTCTATACCACTCTATGTACTCATTCCCTCTGGAAAGACACAGATCAGTACTGAATCTCCATATACACAGCTAGTCTCCAAACTCCAAAGAGTCTGTAACACTGTGCTCCATGGTGACCCTTGCCCAGAGTTTAAAGGAGCTGGCTTGTGACTGAAGTGTCGATGGTTGAAATTGCCAGACAGGATGGAAAAACTGTGGGTGGACAAAACAACAACTGCTGTCACAACACCCCAGAGCAAGGCTCTAAATTCCATCTGGCCAACAGAAAACTAATGTGACTGTACTGCGACATTTGCACTTGTTTGTAACTATATGAATCCAAAACACCAATGCTGATGAAACAGAGTTAATTGAACATTCAACTAAATACATCCAATAACTGAAAAAACATGGTGGCCTTGATTCTCTACTAATTAGTGATTGTTGGCCGTGAGTAAACTTAATCTGTGATTTGATCTGTCTGCACACTTTGACCCCAAACAACCTCATCTGTTACACCAAGATCTCTCTCTTCTCGGACTTGATCATGCTTTTGATCTGATTGTTTGAAAGTACAAATACAATTCATGTTGAAGACATCCAGTGTGGATCAGTCACTACTGTTTTGCAAATCCATTAATTTTTTTGACATTAAGTACAACAGTAGTACAACAGTCAGTTATAAGGTTGACTGAAACAATGTCCCTTTACTGTCATTGTACTCTTTCACCTGTCCTACACTTGAACATACTCTGCTGTGTTTCGGTTTTTTTAAATTCCCAATGGAAGCTATTCCAAGCATGTATCATACAAGCAACAGAGGGATTTTTTTATGGTCAAGCTTCAGTGGGAGGGGTTTAACAAGGTATGGGATGCTGAATTGAAAGGGCAGGGATGTATGATTTAGGAATCCATGACTACAAACTGAGAAGAGATGTTTTCAGGCTGTGAAGCAACTTGTGGGAGACTGTAGAAAACAAAGACAGTGACTAAAAAGAGATTAAAGAGAGAAAGTAGTAAAGTAAAAAACCCACTACAGCACCTTTACTCTTTCCCCTTATAGGGTTGCGCCAAATGGAGTGCAGTTGTCAGTGGTAAAATGGGCCACATTGCATCACTCTCTCTCCTCTTCATGTCACTTTGTCTCTCGCCAGCACAGGAACTATGTCTAACCAACAACTGTGTGTCTGCCAACTGGAATGCGAGCCAGGGTCAGTGGCAGGGGCCTCGTGACCTGCTAGGGACTATTCTTAGAGCAGAAGCTCATCTCTGTTCTAACCCTATACTGGAGTCTTGTGACTGTGGTTAAAATGGTCCTGTGTGTTCTCTTACTCTAAAACACAATCACTCTCTCTCCCTCATGCACACACAAGACATCAATGGGGAGCTGCCATGCAGAAACTAGTGATGGCCACAGAGGCCTCATGAGTTCTCCAAGTTAGGCTTATTTCACATTTCTTTACAATGTTAGTCACAGACATCATTATAAGCATGTTCACAAAGCATTGTGATTTAAAAAACAAGTTATATAGTGAATATGTACACCTGTACAATCAAGTTCAGCCAGGCTCTAATGCTGTAACTTGCACACAAGTACATTGTCAATGTCATTAATTACGCATACATGCAGTTACAATCTGCAAATAATCTGTGTCCATCTGTAGTTCTGAGTTCCACCTCACTGACCATACACTGTAATGACTGTGTACTTAGTGTTATCTTTAGAGAGCTGGCCTGTGTGAGTACTCTTTACGACACTGTAAACTTTAACTGCCTGGGTCTTAGTGCTTTAACTCCAGTCCAGCCACCCGAGGGAACCAGGGAGCTTACAGAAGGAGCTTATGGGATTGAATGAAAGAAAGCCACTGTCATCCATCTCAGCAGCAGCAGCAGCAGCATGACAGCTCTCAGCCAGCTATCATGCTAACAGTGCCATGTATCCATTTAGATACAGTAATTTTAATGGGAGTCAACTATAACAAAGAAGGTCTAATACTTATAACTGTTAACATACAAAAGGGATAAGTATTTCATTTACTGTTATCAAACATATTTCAAAGTGTAGAGTCTCAAATTGACCCAGACTCATTGAACAAAAGAGATGTTTGCATCTAAAAGTTTTGAAACAACAAAAACATTTATTATTTTTGCTTGATTTGTATGTTTTGGAGCAATGTTTGTAATTTTATAATTATGACTAACTGAAACGCTGAACAGAGTGTAGCAGAGCAGGGAAAAAGAGGCCTGGCAAGCTGTATATTTTCGTTTTAATTTAAATGAAAGTAGAAATGAAAGTAGAAGCAAAATGTGTAATTGGGTAAACAAGGCCTGCTGTTTCTATTTCCACTATCAGAATATTCAAATATTCTCAGACCAGATCAATACAGCCACACCTCCTCTGAAGTCATCATACAACCTGTGCTCTGTAACATATGGTAACACTCATGGTTGTGTCAAACCTAACCAACATTCAAATACCCACTAACAATAATTTGTTAATTCTATTTGACCTAATTTTTGACATAAATGGATAAACCTATGGCCAACCCCCTAGATAGATAGCTTACAGCCTTTCCAGCTTCAGTTGGCTTTTATCTCCAACTCTGCATGTGATGGAGAGGCTTCTCGCCGGTAAATCATCTATTTCATGAGTTGCTGTCACTCTGAGAGAAAAACAACTCAAGGAGGCTATTAGAGGCTGGCTGTGTTAATGCAGTCACCCATTAAAACATCCCCACAGAGCTAAGGAAAGTGGACTTAAACACGTTTAGTATCTGAACACAATCAAACAGACTTGAATTCATATATATATATATGCACACAGAAAAAATGCATTCACAGAAAAAGACGTGCACACATTTTGTTTACATCACACCAGACGTGACATCACAGACATCCACTCATTGTTTCCCACAGAATTTGAATCTACTTGTGCTGTTGGCTGGGGTAGGAGGTGAGAGATCTACTACACCACTCTATTATACTACTCTACTACACTACTGTGCTGTAGACCTATACATAGTAGAAGAAAGCCAAATATAGATTGTATGGTATTTGATTGTATTAACACATTAACAATCTACTGACCACTGACATACCGTATTTGCTAGCAGCTGTTTGACTATGTGGATTCAGAAGAATTTTCTTGAATTATTGACATGATAACTGGGAGATCCTGAAACATATGTAAGATCAGCATACTCAGATTTTACAAGAGACAAGGTCTCACTCTATTGAGAGTTTGTGGAACTACAGAGACACAAACTGTTCAGGTGTTACAGAGTGATACCGCTTACCTCATATACAATTTTGGACTACAGGGAGTGGTGCTTTTTTGATGTCCAACAATAGTATCTTTCACTTCCAGTCATCAATTAAAATTGCTGAATTAACATTACTTAGCAACAGCTGATCTGAGCTGCCGTTTGACACTTTGACACTAACCAGCGCTACACAATCAGCACAACATGATGGCTATTTTCTACACACAACCCAGATAATCTGTCACACTCACACACAATAAATTGATTCAAAGACTGTACCTCAAGTCTGTAAAAGGTGTTTAAAGAGAAGGGAGTCTTCAGTACGCTAATGTAACCTGAAAATGTGCATTAATATGACTATTGAGAGAGGGTGAACATTGCTACTGGAAATGCATTCCTTTGTTTGGTGAAATAGCGCAGACCTAACATTATTTAAGCTTGTCAGTACACTTGTGACAGCAGAACAAACAGGTGCAGGAGCAATGGAGTGATGAGAAATTGTCCAATAGTTAATCGATCATGGATGGGAGAGCTCTTTGGGACAGTTTTTTTTTTTTTTAAAGGGTGGCCAAATATACTTGGGCAGATGTTGATATACCTGAGTGGCGCACACAAATAAACTCTATGTTCGGGAAACACTGTTCACTGTACCCTCATGTACACTTCCAATAATAAATTACACAAAATTCTTAAGTTCAAATATTTCATTTCAACATTTAAATATTTTCTTGCATACTAGTCATTTATAGAAGCTTAGGTTTAAAAAGTATCCAGGACAATGACACAGCGCACATGCACAGAAGTTGTGCAGCACATACCCACAGACACCTGTTGTCAGACTCAGATTGCCACAGCCCTAAGATAGTTGGTCATTGCTGAGAGCGTGCTCACGTGAACCCCTGGGGGCTGGGACAGAGCTTCCTTCTGGTGCAATACAAACAGGACTTTTATAGGCATGTTTACGAGCAGCTTGTTGTAGTCCCCTGTTTTGGGAAAAGGCTGGGCAAAGCTAGGCTAAGCCAAGTTGGGCAGGGGGGGCAGGCAAGGATTGATGTCAGACAGTACAACCTTGTCTGGGCGTCTGGGTCATACACCATGGCCTCTGCTCTCTCTCTGGTTTCAGCCCAGGTTGCTATTTCATGTGGGCTCTCCTGCAGTGGGACACTAACTGTCAACATAGTTCCTCTGTGAATGGCATAGGTCAGTGCACACATGTGGTTGCAGGGTGTCTAGGTGGTGCTTACAATAGATCATGTAGAGAACGCATCCTGCTGTGAAAATTATCCTTTAAATAAAAGCTAAACATGCTGCTTCACTAAAAAAGTGATCCCAGTTAAACATGGTTATATTGCTTGGTTTCATGCAGAGATGTTACTGATGCAGAAGGGTGAACTTTTATCCAAGGCATAGTTCTCTTTAAGTTGCTATATTGTGTAGCATTACCACAGCAGTGCTAAAGGCCAGATGAGGCCCTGACCCTGTGGGCTAAGGAATCATTATGGGCTCATAAAGGGCCCTGCGCCAAGCCTCCACTCAATAAGCCTAGATCCACATGGAGCCAATGCAGCTGATTAATTAGTCAAGCAATCAATGGTCTTCCATCCACTGATTTCCTCTAGTATTTTGCCCAAGTACTGCAGCAATTACTGCACACATATAAACACATACATGCATGCACCCACAAGCACACACACACTGTATGCAAGAAAGCATACGTACACACACATACACGAATAGACACAAGCATCACATACTTCCCTCCTTTACACTCACACACTCTACAAAATGATAATGAGATACAAAAACAAAGAAAAACACTTTGAATTGGGGATAAGAGGCGACGAAGGAAAAAAAGCTGTGGGAATAAGTAAGAAAGTTCTCACCTTCAAAGCGATGAGAGCAGGCTGGCTGTCAGTCAGGAGAGGGAGGTGCCATTTGAAGGATCAGTCATCCTTGACAGTGCTGTCATGGAGAGCCTTAATTAGCCAGGATTACTTCCTCACTTAATGAAGCATGCGCTTCTTCGTCTCGGCCCGAATACCACCCTCCCCTCTCCCTATTTTCCCTCCCTCAGGTTTTCTCCTCCATCTATCTCTCACTCATTCTCTGTAGCGTTTTCCTGTTCTGCGTGCTTCTCTCTAGGCAGGCTACACAAAATCACTCTTCATATTGGAGACTTCTCGTATTCCCTATCATAGACGCTCTGTCACTTCCACTAACCCAGGTGGGTGTGTGCTCACTCCTGCCTCTAGTCAGTCTTCCTCAATTCCTCCACAAATACAGCTTACAGTTGTGCAGTTTTGCTCAACCACCCCTCGTGCACTACCTTTGGTCCTGGCCTGCTGGTTTGTTAGTTGTTTGATTGACAGACCAACATACAGCCTGACTAACAAAGTTTGTGAATAATTAGAGGCTTTGTGTAGTCTTTCCAAAGCCACATTGCAGTGGTGCCTCATGAGAGTTTGGGATAATGAAAGTTGGCTGCTAGACTAGGATTTTGCAGCAAGTGAAGGTAATGACAGCATCCCTGGTGAGAATTTAGCCCGCAAAGGTTTCTATTTTTGCATTTTTACTAAAGCAAACCCACAAAATATTTTTAAATCCTATAGAAATATGCATTTAAAACCTCTTTAAGAAGACAAGCTGATGAATAGTTGAGTAAGACAGTGAGAATAGGGCGGGAAGGGAGTGGAAAGAGGTGATAGAGAGGACTGACTAATAAAGTAGTGAGAGGATGGGCAGAGTATGAGGAGAGAAGAGCAAGAGAAGTAAAGGAGAGGTATAGGCTCAGAGGAGCAAGGAGAGCAATTTGCCGCCACGGCGCACACAATGTCCCCTCCTTGCCTGTGGGCCATGTGACGACTGCTCCTTCAATTACACTTCACACTGGTCAGGGAGAAAGAGATAGAGAGAGACAGAAGAGGTAAGAGATGGAGGGAGACGCTGAGACAGATGAAGGCACAGAGGTCCCAATGCAGACATAGACAGCATGCCTGGAATAGAGCAAAAAGTGTGGATCGGACAGTACATTAATTCCAAATACTGTTCCACTTGTTCGTTAGTTTGAACTGATGATTTAGCTTTGATCAAATTACAGAAATGTTTGGAAACTCAGCTGACGACTGGTTCTTAGGTTAGCGAGACTGCCGTGACAAGAAAAATTACAGCATCAATCATTTGTTTGAATACAATTCACATAGATTAAATGGATGCAAATGCCATTTCTGCTATTAGTCTACACGTAGTAACCCATAATCACAAAGTCATTACATGTTTTTACACAATTTTACTAATTTATTAAAAAAACTAGAAACTTTAATGTCATTTATAGATTCATCCCACTTGCTTTAATTTTCCGTAAGATCAGTCTGGTACTTGAACTGAAGTTCACCTGTGACAAAGTGAACTGAACTAAAATGTACATATCAGTGAATATCACAACCAAAAATGTACACTATATGTCAGAGCAAAAACCAAACCATGAAATCCAAGGAACCCTCTGTAGACCTCAAACCCCAAGGTAAAATTGTGGAGAGGCATACATCAGACGGGGAAAGAAAACCACTTCTAATGCTTTGAGTGCTCCCACATTAGATTTTAAGAAAACAGCAAAATCTTCATACATGCTAATGACTAATGTAAAAAAACAGAATACAGTACCAGTTGTCTTTAACTTCTGCAGCAAACAGCATTAATTAATATTAGTTTTATGCTAACATTAACTGTGAGAATCTTCTCACTTCTGTGCTTTTAAGTTTAACCCACACTGTCATTTATATTTTGGATAACATAGTTAACATCTGTCAATCTGTGGATCTCACTTTGAGTCTACATTTGTTTATACGTTATCACCAATGCTAGCTGTTATCTCCATTGCTGCTTCACTAATATTAGCATTGCTAACTGCAAGAGATGTATCTTTACACGACAGTCCCTCTCGATGTTAACACTGCGGTTGTTTACTTAATGCAGGTCAACCACTCACAAAGGTTCAGTCAAAAACACCACTAGCTCCAAATGGATTGATTTGAGCGACCTAAAACCATAAGCATTTTTAGAGTTTGTGATAGTACTTTAAATGTAGAAAAGTTCTTACCATAGTATCACAGCTGATTGAAAAAGGGCCTAAATGAAAGAATTTCCTCCAAGCGTTCCTTAGATGTCGCCTTCACAAAAATTGGGTTGTCGGACAGCCATACATACGGGCAGGCAGACAGAAAACCCAAAAACATATGGCCTCCTGCTCTGGCTATTGCCAGCGTGGATGTGTAAAAAAAGTTATGTTAAAAGTTTAAAAACAAAGAAGAAGCAGTTTATAGATGCCAAACATTGAGAATAAATAATTGGTTAATTAAGCCCTTTCATAACTTACTTGTGCGTCATTATAGCACACACACACAAACACACACATTGAACACAGATAGTCAAGGAGTCACAACCACAGGAGAGTACATTCTCTGACAAAGTTTAGTGACTCACCTCAAGACAAGTAGTTAACGTCTGGACAAAACCATGCTAGATTTGTTGCTCCATGCTAAAGAGGTCTAAAAAGCCTCTAAGACTGGCAACACTGTACACTGGGAAGTCATGTGGCTGCATGCTCCACTGACTAAACAGATTGACTGATCATCTCTTTATTTGGGGCACAGAAATTAGCAAACTGCACACAAACAGAGAATATGCTATCACATTCCCACATGCCAATATTTAGGCAATCAGATCACAGCCTTTTGCAGTTGTATAATCGCACAGGCTGATATTGTGATTGCAATTGCATTTTGATTTTTTTTAGCTAGTGGCTAAACATCTGTCAACATGATTAAAAATAAAACTTCACTAATACAATCAAACATCAAGCAAGCACAACAATACAAAACATAAAAACATAGCAAGCCAGGTAATAAGTTATAAATTACTGCCTCAACAGTATGAATGCCATTTAGGTATCTTCTATGCTTCTTAATCTCCTTTAGCTAACACCAATGCATACAAGCCAGTCTGATGTTTACTCTTGTCCAGTCTAGTGATTATTTAGTTATATACTGCATATTACTGTATATTCATCTGTGATACACACTTGGCACGTTTACATGCTCTCAAGCAATCAGCTTTCTTGAGTAAACTGATTCCTTAACTGTCAAGTAAACGGGAAACCTGTTTTCTATAATTGAGGTAGGGGATTAGAGAAACCTGATTTCCTCTGTAGATTTCTCCCAGAGACCCCTGATTACTTTGCCATCTATACACGTAACCAGGTCTCAGATCTGCTTTTTACAAGAGCGCATGTACAGGACAAACACTCACCACTCTACTTTCAGCAGACAGGAGCAGCTGAATGAAAGGGGAAATCAATACTTGGAGCAATGCTGCCTTGTTTTTAAATCAAGTCCACCCAAAATCTGACTAAATCTGAAACCAACAGAAAGTGCCCCAAAGATGTCTAAATAATTCACTTTTCACAATGTATTTCTTTCATTCAGACAGTTTGTGCTGTAAAAAAAAAAGAGCACTGTGACTGACTGTCTCACAGCGCTCAGTCAGCATCAGTCACCTTAGAGGAAGAACTCTCTTCTCTCTCTAAACAGTTATAATCTTTGAGCCATGCACCCAAAAAAAGGCAGTGGAGAAATCACTCATCTGCTGCATGTATGCATAGATTTCCAGTAACCAGGTTTCTTCAGTGTATGTAAACTTGTTCCCCAATTACCCAAGAAACCTGATTTCTCTGAGTAACCTTTTTCAACCAGCCGAAATACACCCATGTCACACCTCTTCTCACCTCTCTCCACTGGCTCCCAGTAGCTGCTAGCACTGAGTTTAAATCCTCGATGCTTGCCTGCAGGGCTGTTAATGGAAGTGCACCCTCTTATATCAACACACTATTAGTAAGCTACACTCCTGCACGCCCTCTTAGATCTGCAAATGAGAGGAAACTGAAAATTACTGACTTTCCTGATGCGCGAGTACAGCGTGTGGAAAAACTTCACAAAATAATTTACTGTCACACTCTGACCAATCCTGAATCTGTGTCCAGTACAGTTAATAATCATGAATAATTAATAAAGTTAGCACCTGTAACGCCTACAGAAATGCGCACAGAAATGTTCATATGGATCCTTTTACGCGATGTCTCCAAACGCACAAACAATTCTACATACAGCTGGGAGGTTCCTGACTGTACAAATGTTATTTAATGCTAGAAACATAACAAGGAAAATGCACTAAAGTCATAAAAATAGATGGTTTCGTTTGCTTAATATCAGCTGTACAGTTTAAATATGATGTGCATGTGTGTGTGTGTGTGTGTTTTGGTCTTTATTCTTTAAAAGTCATATTTCCTGGCGTGCGCTCTCTGTCAGCTGGTGAGTTCACCTGTGTGCGCGCACGAGGGGGGAAACACTAGTATTTATAAGCAATAAACATAGATATTCCATTACTATAATAAATTGAAAAATTTACAGTTAATCCATGTGATCGGTATCGGTGATCGGTATCAGAATCAGCAGCAAAAAACCCGATCGGAGCATCCCTAGTATCCCGACTATCACCACCTTTAAAAAACATTTGAAAACTCACTTGTTTAAAAAGTATTTCAAATGAGTCTTACACACACACATTCACAAAAAATTGTCTAGCACTTAACAATTCCTAACCTGTTCTTTATCTTGACAAGTTGGGTCTTATCAGGGCTCTTAGTTTGTAGTAACTCAGAAATTACAGAACCTGAATGGTAATTGTTTGTGTCTTCTCCTTCTAAGTCACTTTGGATAAAAGCGTCTGCCAAGAAAAGTAAAGTAAAGTAAAGTAACCTTGCTACTTGAGTGCATGTAAACACGCTGATTGAAGGAAGAACTGACTTTGACACCACGCTGGTTCAGTAACAGCTTCAATCTGTCAACAAATGCACATGCTGTCCATGGGGGGACTATTGGTGACAGTGGTTTATATACTCTGCAACTGTACAGGGAGCGAAAAAGCAAAAGTACCCAATCTTGCTTATCGGAGCCTTAAATCCTAAAGAAGACCTATGGAGAGATCTGAGGATGGCAGTTCAAAGGTTGCTATCCAGTCTGACAGACCTCAAGAACATCTGACAGGTAGAACAGAAAAAACCTTTAACCATGAAGATGTGAAGCTCAAACTTTTTTTTGTAAATGCAATATTTAACTGTAATATATAACTTCCAAAATTATTGAAAAACATTTTCATTTTGTTATTAGGGTTATTAAGATTGATGGGTGTAACGATTACATGATATCCCTGCATGGAGTTTTAAGGATGTGTGAAAAAAAAAAAATGTCAGAGGAGACTGCTGTTTATCTTCTATTTCCTACCGACAGTCAGTCTTCTTTATAAGAAGGAAGTGACGTTTCCTAACCAAATATTTTTTGTGGCTAACCCTAACCATAAAACGCTCATAGGAATACATTTTGTTCAGTATCCATACTGTTAGTCCCTAGGGCGACAACTAAGATTCTATATCTTCCACAATACAACCCACATGCCTTTCCATAGACACCCTGCCTAGCAAACACAAATGTCCCTTTCAAATGTTTTAAATTTTAAACTAAGTACATTCCTGATGGCATCTCACTACAGAAGACATTGTCCAACTGTTTCACAGGCTATTTATTAACAATATCTGGGTACTAAACAAATGGACAGCCAATATGCTGGTCGATATGCTTCTACAGCAACTTCCCAGCATCTTCCAGTCAAAAGGCTCGAGGTAAGTAAGACATCCAGTGCAGATTGGACAGTACAACAGGCACAGAGGGATCTCCAGCAGGCTGCTGTCAGGAGGCCAGATGAAGTGATAGAGGGACCACAGTGTAGTAACTAATACAGCTAACAAATATGAAGCCAAAAGAGTGGCTGAGTGAGGATGACAAGAGGGCATGTTCTAATACAGGCCACAGTCAAGATGGAGGCTGGATTCCCCTTTTCCACCCACTACTCAATACGTCTCTTCTCAAACATGCCTACCAGGCATGGGTCAGCTGCTGGAAAAGAGGAGGAGGGAGGTAGAGGGGTGGGGGGGATTGAGAGATGGAGGCGGAGGTTTGGGAGTATCGGGGGCGGGGGAGGGTGTCGGTATCAATCCGTCAGACACTGACAGCTGACTCCTGTGCCTGCCGTGGCCATGGGCAACTGACCAGAACCAGGCCAGAGCTGGCCAGCCAGCTGTGTGTTTTGTGCGTGTGTCTGTGTGTGTGTGTATCGACTCTGAAAACCCCAGACACACACATACAGTATATGTGTCTCAGCCTCCATCCAACAGTAGCCATACCGTTCTCGCCATCTCACTGCCTCTCTCGCTCTCACTGCCTGCTCAGTCTGTCCATGACATCTTACAAGTCAATCAATCAGTTTCAGGGAGCTGGCATGAGAGGACTGCATTTATCCAGAGCACACCCTGCCTGTCATACTTGCTGAAGTATTTTTATTTAAACTGACCTTCAAACCAATCCACTTTTCTTCCTCTGTAGCGCCTCAGGTATTTGCAACAACATAAGAGAGTCTTCAGAGAGAAAAGAATGGCATAGAGAAGGCAGGGAGCAACATCTGGTGTCTTTCAGTTCCACCCTCAGCAGCTTTTACCTGGGCTCCTGGTATTTGAAAACCTCCGTCTCTGGTATGCCCTCAGAAAATAAAATTATTGTTTCATCTGTGTCCATTTGTATGTACTTCAGCTCCTGTGTCTGCACTAGGGTTCACTTGAAAAGATGTTCAGATGCTCTTTGTTATAATTTATCAATCAGTTGCTGCTGCATTTAAAGCATTACTCATATCTCAAGTCATGGACACAGTATGAAATTACAAGAATGCTGCTTTGGCGGTTTGTTACAGTACTGTATAATACATATACATATATATATATATATATATATATATATACACACACACACACACATAGACAGACAGACAGAGATGCTTGAGCTCCATATGTTATGGTGTTTATTCTACCAATTACACACACACACACACACACACACACACACACACACACACAGTGTCCCTTCCCCTCCTCCCTCTATCTCCACTTTGAATTTAGGAGAATGCTGTGTTCCTCAAGTCTGTTTTTTCAGCCCAATTTTAACCCTCTCATCCTAATTCTTCAACAAACCTCACAATCTCCCCTAGCCCCTCCCTACTGTGCCCCCGCAAGGCTCCCCTCCACCAACATCCCCCTCAGCTTCTGACAGTACCTCAGCAGGAGAGCACAGCCCTGATGGATGCCACAGATGGGCCTTTCCCTTGGATCTCCCAGCCTCGGCGCAGTGTGTGCTCTGCAGGGTCAGAAGCCAGGTCTGTCCATGAAATGCATGTTGTAACAGGAAACAAAAGAAAGGCCCCTGTCCCCAGTCAGAGCACCCCCTTTACACTGCTATCCCAAAAACAGGGGGGAAGCTGTGGAGCACCCAGGGAGGGTGAGTGAGGGTGAAAGGTGCCAGAGGGTTAAAAGTCAGAGGGATGGTGCATCATAGAGAAGAAGGAGCAGTACGTTAAGAAGAAAACATGAGAAGATGTGAGGGAACATGTTCAGATGGAGAATCAAATGGATGACTTTGCTCAACTCCACAGGCCTTTGTCTTTTGCTCTTTGTTCCATGTCATTGCATCCCTGACACAATGTGGGTGCACGGCTTTCACACTAATGCATGGAGTTTAGAAATGAGCGGCTCAGAGCATGTGTTAGTTATTTGTTGCATTGTGACATACAGTTGTTGTTCTATTGGAAGTCCACCCACATCTCGCTTGGTCCTCAGCAGTGCGACTGCATGTCAATTTGCTGAATAGATATCTTGAATGACATTGAGAGACAGACCCTCAGAGTGGAGCTCCTTCAGCCTGAAAGAGAAAGGCCTTTGATGCTATGGGTGTAGTTACCAGCACCACTTCACACCGACAGGGGAAAAGTCCTATCAGCTTAGATTTTTTTGGATAGACTCTCAATGATATGAGGATGTGACTAATTACATAATGGCTCATTACAAAGTGATACTGTAGATTCAGTGCGCAATATAGAGCAGATCACAGTAGATTGACAGATACATGTGGTTGATAGATAAAATGCTGTAAGTTTTACACTACAGAACAGACTACAGAGTACAATCTAGTAAAATTAAAATTATGTAATTAGAAACTAAAATGAACAGAGTTAATGTCATTTTACAACACCGCTGATGTGTGGTTGACACTCGTTGTCCTCCATGATTTCTGACGTGAAGTACTGCATATCATTCTGTGGCGTTATATACTAACTGTAGTATATCTGTGATTTCATACTTTTGATTTTTTCTTTACCAATATTGTGATTGTGCAATTATTTTATAAGTCCTTATCTTTTGTATAATTCAACAAACACAAGCAATAAATATTATCAACACAATACTAGACTTATTAACCTTAAACTGGTTTTTGGCCTATTAGTTGTGATTTAATCAGGTGATGTATGAATTGCTATGAATGACATATTTGTATTTAATTAATTCAATCAAAGTAGTATATTGACTGATTTGTTGATCTTTCAGCCTTGTAATCAATCTTTAGGTACATATAGTGCTGTTCTATTGAAGTCTGTCTCCACCAACTCATGGAAATCACACACCAACAACAGCACTTTGTTCTGTCAGTTTAAATAGTGGAATTAACGTTAGTTAGTGACAGCAGCTGATCTGAGCTGCTGTTTGACATTTTAAGCAGCAAACAAGTAACCTCCAGGCATTTTGGAGTGTTGGGAAAAGTCCTCTAGTTAATTGATCATGAAGAGCATCATTGTCAGGAACATAAAAAAAAGGGTGGCCAAATATACTTGGGCAGCTGTTAATATGCCCGACCAAGCAAAGTCTGTGTGTGGGAAACACTGGTTTGCATTTCTTTGGTTATGCATTCAAACATTTCAGTCAGTGATCCCTATCGGGTGGTATTTGGATAACTTTACACAGCGGTGATAGGCATTTTGTAGCAGAAGGAGCAAGGCAGGTACTGCCTGACGCTGCCCAGCAACTTATTTTTTAATGTCAAAATAGTTACAAACAACTGATGTACAGTTCCTCTTTGACTACAAAGTTTTGATATGAGGCCATTTTACAATAGGTCAAGGTACAGCGCAGTGTGCCATGCGGATGTTAGCTCTACTCTCACTTATATTTCACATGACCAAAGTGTGATTGCGGCATTTACAATTAGAAAATATTTTTTTTATCATATTGCAGTATTATCTGTAGGCCCATTTATGTATTGTATGTGTACATCCAGTACATAAATGAGCCTCCTACCATCTCTCTATCTCTCACTATCTGGGTGCAGTACAGGGAGGGGTAAACTTGAGCTAAGCTGATCCTAGTTTCTGCATGCTGAAGCTGAGGCTCACACCAGGCAGCATAGCCAGCCTCTGGCTATCCACTAAATTAAAGGCCTAATGCACAATTCTTCGTGCAGACTGACAAACTAATGAAATGGAGAAGTAAGGGCCCCTGGGAGAATTGTGCGGCAGATGAAGACACCTCCAATGAGGGATTCAACCCAGAAGCAACTTATCCACCTTGCCTTTCCCATCCACGTCTTCCCATCTTACTCTCAATTTCTTGTTCCTTTTCTCCGTTACTCTCATTCTATCTCTTACTTTATCTTGCTTTGCACAAAGCCAAGGGTGTTAACAGCATGTCTGAGTGTGTGGGAAAGGTGAAATACAGTTTGGTAGTGTGCAACTATAAGTGTAGGTGACATTGTATTTTATATGTGTGTACGGTTATGTGACTCCAGAGAGATGGGTTGGTGGGACAGGTTTTTTGGCAGCAGTGTGTTTGTTGCCACCAAACATGGTGGTACCCACAGAGGGCTGAACAGACTTAACCCACTAACCTTGAAAGAAGTGCTTTGTCTATAAATAACTCCCACCAATTAGAGCTGTTTTTCTGAATCCTCCCCACTGAGCCTGGCACCTCGGAATCCCTGACGACTCGTCTCTCGAGCAGCTCAGCACAGGAGCCACCACCCTGCTAATTAGAGTTGCTATCATTCACCTGCCCCTGTCTTGCTGCGTGGCCCTACTGTCTCTCTCACACATACAAGCACGATGGTCCTTCTATAGTTGTAAGGACACTAATGCACTGCCTTGTCCCATATCGTAACCATAACCATTGGCTTTTACTTATTAAGTCAAACATTAAAAAAATTGCCCACACAACCACAGACAGATGTACACACATACAACTACACGCACATGTCCATAAAAATACTACTATGCTACAATATCTTAAGCAGAGGATTAGCCCTGAGGAGATGAGTCAGTAATTTTGCTATTTGCCCACTTGTGCGACATGGATGTTTTATCAAAACTGCCAACAACAGGGTACATGAAGAAATTTAAAATTAAAAGTGGATGTGTCAGAACCCTCCAGTGCTTTTGGCGAGTGAGAAAAGGCAATTGGAGGCAAGGGAGAAAGAACGCTACAGAGGGAAATGGGCTGAATTACACTTTAATTGCCATCACTATTAATTAGAAGTCTTGCAAATCTGTTGCGGTTTGGCCCCCTCCCTCCCGCCGGTTTGTCATCCTTATGAAGCTATCTATTAACATCTTAATTGCCGCCTGGTCGGCAGTGTTGTGCTGTGGCAGCTACAGTGAGCTAAACACAGCCTTCCTGACATCATACATGTGAGTCTAGCTAACTAGTTAGACCAAAAATATGTATTAGTACTCACTGAGGTCTCTCGCTTCTTCTAATTGTCTCAAGTGTGAAATTGGTCAGTCAGACGCTGATGATGAAGTGGATAAAATGTAATCAATTCTATCTAGGGGTTGACCTAGGGTTGATCAAAGGTTAATACCATTTCACCCCAAAGACAGGTCCCATTAGCAATTATATTGTGCATTTAAAGGCACTGTGTGTGGTATGTTAGTTTGTGCATTGTATTGCATGTATGTATATGTGTGTGTGTGTATGTGAGTGTGTGTCTGTGTATGGCATTTAGTGAGTATTTTATCACTGCATAACTATTCCACAAGTATAAAGCTGGCTTTATGATTGAGTCTAAGCATGAAGAATGGCTTGTGTGTCATTGACACCCACAGACAGGCCACAGCCAGGGACTGTCAGTCAAATCCTATCTGTCTATCAGCTTCTTCTATCCAGCCTGCAGCTGAATGTGTTGTGCTAAATGGCATTTTTACACATTAATGCATTTGATTACATTAAGAGATGGACTGAAGGTGGCGGCAGCCACACGAGACACCCCCTCCGCAATACCATGCACCACACCCCTGAACACACACATACACATGCCCTAATAACCCTGGCTTTGACATTTGAAGTAACATTATTATTGGGCTCATTTGGAGCACAGAAGCCTCAGGCAGAAGGCGCTGTTCATCAGGTAGGCTGGGACTGCTTGAGACTGGAGGGTCAGGTAGGGTAGGGGGTGTAAAGGCTGTTGAGGGGTTGGTGGGTGGATGTCAGTGCCTCTAGGTTTGACATTCACAGCACAACAGACAGCAGAGATGGATGCTGGGTAGCATTCCATCCATGCACACATGACAGAGCCCCTCCCCTGCACATAGCCGCATTCAATCCCACATGGCCTTTCAAGAAAACTGGGGTCAACTTCAGGGTTTTCATTTCTGTTGCTGCAGCACTGACTCCAAAGGCGAGACAACACTATCACAGCTCATTGGTTTTTCATGTAGTTGGTTCTCCTTTCAGGGGTCTTTTCTTCTTTGCCTCCACCCTGGACACATACTTGAGACTCCAGGAGCAGCAGGTGGGCTATCTGGATTAGGGCCAAGCCGAACACTATTACCAACAAATCTAAAAACTGACAACAGGCTGGGTTTACTGATCAGGATCAAGGTAATCGCCTCGCTGTCTCTCTTTATAATTTCCTAGACTTTAACCTTTGGTCAGTGGTGGGTTAAGCATGTAAGAGACTGAATATGCATTTGTGTGTGTGTGTTATACACATACACAGCAAGACATGTTCAGTGTGTGTAGGTACAGATACATTTGTGTGGCTTCATATACATGTGCTCTCTGGTTATGTGTATACAAATGTGTGCTCCTGTGTGTGTTTTCTTGTGTAGGTCCATGTTGTATATGTGTTTGTGTATGCGTGTGCAGGTTAGATTGGGCTCACAGGGTCAGAAGATGCTGCAGGGCTCTGCTGACGGCTGCAGAAAACCAATCAACCTTGTCTGTGTATTCCCCGACCCGTCGTTTTCTTAATGACCTGCCCTGACAGGCCTGCTGCCTCCTCCCTGCACCGCTCAATGGATGACCGGCCCCCATCAGCAACATGCTAATGACCCAAAGAGAGAAAGAAAGAGAAAAGGAGGGGAGAAAGGATGGGTAGAGGGAAGAGCGAAAGGATGAGGCATAAAGAAAGGAACACAGAAGTAAAATTAAATGGTGGGTGAGCAACAGAATAGCTGGGTTCCACTCTTACAAACAATTGAGAATACAAAGGCACAGCTAGCTAGCTGGAGCTAGCACAACCCTAGCTAATGTTTAAGGTGCAGTAATAATAATAAATGACACTGGATCAAACCAAGAAACATTCTGCCACATAAGTACCAACATGGGTATGTCAACATTCCTGCTGAAACCTTGTTATGATGTGCAATACTATTACTTGAATTAAACTCAGACTGAACACATTTCATCACAATTTTTCACTGTAAAGACACAAAGTTTAATCTACTGCTTTGCTTTCAATTACAGTCATATGCATTGCAGTATATGCGGAGTTGTTCTTATGTTTTTCAATTATTGTCTCACTAGATGTTGCCAGGATGACAGTATCAACCATTAGCATCAAAATGCGAAGCCATCTCAGAAAATGAACTTCTATTTAACCCTTGTTTAAACATTCTCATCAGCACATCTTCAACAAGCATAAAACATATTTTAGCGAATCTTGTCCTACTGTAGATGTCATTACAGCAGAGCTGTAGCTACTTATTGTGACACCGTGGGCAGACGTCAAAGGCTTTGAAAAAGTACCTCAGACCACACCATTTAAAAAAGTAAAGATTTTTCTCAGGTATGTGATGTATTTTAAATAATAAATAAATCAGAATATGTTATTTGAATTTTATTTCTGATGCAAAATAAATGTGTATAGTTAGTGACATTGGTGTTAATGTTGTGGCTGATCTGTGTAAGATGTTTCTTAATAAAGTTAGCACATATGTATAACAAATATTTCCACATTGTGCATTGTAGTGAAACCTGCCTATACCTTATAAGACAGATCTTCCTCAACCCATTCATCCCCATGTCCAGGCGTCCATCCAGCTAACCAACAAACCAGCCGTGCTGGTATTCATTTCCCCACTTTCCATGCCTGCCCTGTGCTGCTGTCTGGTCATTAAGGTCATTGACCTGAAATCTGATAGCAGTCAATGAGCTAACCAAATGAGCCACCTAATATCTGAATCCTGCTGCAAGCACACAAACTCCCAATAATGCTGTGTACATTAACAACATTAACACAAAGAGCAGGAGAAAGGGCGGCTAGAGTGAGGAAGGGAGAGAGAGAGAGGGAGGGAGCAAGACCAAGGATGAAAAAAAATAAGAAAACCAAATCCATCATTGAACACTGAGGGTTTTTTTTCTTGTACGACACACGGCTGCACATACAATTCATCATCTTTTATTTAGAAGATGTACAGAGTCCCGTAAAGCATAGCAAGATGAAATATGTCTCTTGAATAAATTGTGAATATTCTATGTTTTCTCTCTGTGATAGAACTGTATTTGAATCCCTGTCATTACGAAGCTGCCAGAATCCCCTGGCAGGCACAGGGAGGTTTGGGACTTTTAAGCCGTTTGTTTCATCTCAGGTATTAACCCCAATTTTATACCTACGCAGTGAGATAATCATGGTTTCAAGCTGTTAGTGTTTTCTTCACTCACCAAATCTGCACACTTTTAATCCCTGGAAACTAATTAAGATTTATATAATTATCATATTCGCCAGTTCAGCTTAGTCAGTTTGTGTGTGTGTGCGTGTGTGTATGTGAAAAACCATAGAAGAATTTGAAGAAAAGAGAGGAAAAGAAAAGCATGTGGAAACCTGACATCTTTAAGAGGAAAGTTAATGAAGGTAGACAAGGCTTTCTTTATGTATGTTAGGAGGCACCATGCTGCTGCAGTGCTTTGGGTGGGCACTGACCGACCAGTGTCCTAAACCCCCTCACCATACACATACACACACATTCACAGTCACACACTCTCCCCTGTCAGACCCTGGAAATACCTCACATTCCTTCCACTTCACTGACTGCTTTACAGCCCAGGAGAGATAACAAAGGAATGGGTAGACACTGAATACCAGCCTGCAGTGTGGACTCAGCAATCTTTCTTTTCTTATTGAAACTACTGGACACCACATCTTATCTTGCCCATCCCAGAGATGTCACTGACTGTTCTGCTAATGAGAATGGGTGTACTGTACATCTGAATGATCCACCAGCTGGGCTCACCTGTTAATCCCATTGAACTGAAACCTCATCCTACTGTCTGAGCCATGTGTTGGCTTGTCCTTGTACCTGGGCCCCAACTCATACCCTGGCCGACTGCAGTCCTACCACTCTCCCCTAGGATGAGGTTTTCTCTTTCTCTTGGGCTCAAGTTGCCAGCTCAGGTATCCTGGATTCCCTGAGTCTCTCTCCTCCTGTTTCACCTCCTGTAACATGCCTCCTTTCCTTTTGCCGTGCTCAGGTCATCTATACTATTCACCCCTTGAGTCTTCATCAGGATGACAAAGAGGGATGGCTAACAGATGCAGTGCTATGCATTCACTTGTATGTTTTGGTCCACTGATGCACAATCAAGATCAAATAGATGATATGCTTGAACAGGAGACAGCAGATTGATTTCCAGGGCCAGTTCATTACAGTGTAAGAGGAGAGCTTCGCAGTCAGGTGATGTTCCGGCTGAAGTCTCTCAAAACCTCTGCTGTATGTTGGCCATAAAACAGGACTGACAGTGGAGGATTAAGTAGCCTGGAACTGTGCTTCCCAACAAGAATGGTAGGAGGAAATGTACTGAGATTCAACCATTACTGCCTAGTTCAAACTATTTCTCATTCTCACTTCACACTCTTACAGTCATGTTCCAAAGTTAGTGCTTTTTTGCAACCTCAGACGAAGAATAACATAACTTTTTTTACTACGCCATTATTTATGTAACAAAAAGCGATGGCCCTTAAATTTGCCTGTAGAATACTCTGGTACAGAGAGGAGTTCATGGTCAACTCAGTGACTGCAAGGTGTCCAGGCCCTGTGGCTACAAAACAAGCCCAAATCATCCCAGTCATTTCTCTGAGCACTGCACAGTCTAACCTTGGGGTAAATGTGGTGGGACGTCCACTCCTGGGAAGACTTTACACTTGTGAACAATCTGTTTCCCTGAATTCCAAATGAAAATGGTTTTATAACCCTTTCCAGATTAATGTGCAGCAACAATTGCTTATCTGAGACCATTGCTTATGTCTTTCTCTCTTGGCATTGTGTTAACATACAGTGAATGCTCCAGACCAGCAAACTGCCAAAATTTCTGTTTTTATAGAGGTCTGAACACCTGCTGATGATCAGGTAGTCGAGGACTGATGATTGGCAGCAACTGACTGTAACTTAGCCCTTTAAACTCAAAAGCAGTAAGAAGGTACTTAGTTATGCTCACATGTTTTTTTCATTTTGGCTTCAATTTTGTCAAATAAATAATGGTATGGTGAAAAATGTATATATTGTTGTTCATCTGAGGATGTATTTGCCTAATATTAAGAACCAGTACAATCGGATTATTTCTATTATGCTTTTACACAAAAAACTAAATTAAGAGGGGTTACTAACTTTGAAACATGACTGTACCTTTTCAAACACATATGCAGCAACCAGAAGAACAAAACTTTGTCATTTTATCTGCATTCATTAGAAATAATATACAGTATGTATCGTAGTCGTTTTTTTGTTTTTTGTGTTTTTGTTTTGTTTTTTACCGGCCTTATGTATCGTCGTTTTTAAGATATGTTGTTTCTATGAAAGTTACTAATAATATAATTTCAAGTAGATACTGTTAACTTCCGCCAGATCAGGAGCCACCTCAAGTTTGTTGCTGTAATGTAACCTTTGCCTGGGTAGGGATGCAAAGCTGCTGATGAGAGCTTAGTACCTACAGTATCAGTATCTGATGCTATTTGAAAACCTAATTACAGCTTGACTCAAATCAACCAGCTCAAATAAGCTAAACCATTACATTTAAATTAGAAACCATAAAATTATATTAATAATAGGTTGAGATTAAATAAAGAAACGTTCTGTGGCAGTGACCATTCAAGAATTTAAATGTTTGTCAAATATGTTTCAGTTGTTGACAGTGTCCTTAGCTTTATTAAATATTGTTTGTTTCAGTCTTGAGTGTCTTTGGTTTAAATGTATCCAAGTTGTGAACCGGGTTTCTTTAGCGCTTTTACTAAAAAAAATCATCTGAAATATCAAGAAATTATGAAAATAATATAGAAATCTTTGGTTCCTACCTCTCCCTTAGACTGACTCTGTGTCAGAGGTCACCTTCCAGGCAAATGCAGCTCCACTTTGACCCTGAAACAAAACACCAAGTCCATCATATTATTTATTTATCTAGAATAACCAGCCCTCATAATAGTTGACCCAAGTCATAGTTACAAAGTATAGACTAAATAAAATTAAAATACACCCAAAATACCCAGTTAGTTTTACTACAGCTTCCCTGCTGCTGCCCTTAGCTTAATTGATTTTAGCTTAGCTTAGCTCCTATACAATGATCAAGCCAGCAGGGTTGAGCAGCTAATTACAGCAGTTAATAAACAACCATATTTACTTCCAGTTGCACAAAATCACTATATGCTGACAGTATTAAAGAAAATTACGTAACACTCAAGTCAGTTCTTTTTCAATAATGTCTTAATAATAACCAGCTAACTCACCTGGATACCCACTCTAATGCTAGTTTGTCATTAAGCTAACTTCCCTTTGCAGCCCTTCTACAGGCCACTGGCCTGAGACCAGCTTAGTTTTGTCTCACTAGCAAAAGTGCCAGGAAGTACTGTACTCTTACATTATGTGTTCATTAACTCCACTGTTCTCGAGTCGTTTCTGTCACACACTTGTTTGTGCTAAGGAAAACACTAACTAGACCATTTGCTGTTTACCTCGCGCAGGCTTCTGATGCGTTCAGTGAACATCCGTAAAGAGATGTTTCAAAACATAACCTTCTCACCAAATGTCTGAGTTTGATTAAATTCATGCTAAAAAAGTCTAAAATTTGCACGACGTATAATGGTTACCTGTACACGTAAAAACAACAACTAATGTCATGCAGCACTGCAGGTTAGTTGCTAATGAACAAGCTACTGTGTAGTTTAGCTGCACTGACACTTCCACAGCAGCAAGCAAGGAGCAGCGGATGAGAGGTTACACGATTTGGTTTGTTTCAGTGGGTCATAACCATTATGTAGTGTGTTTAACTGACAGTTTGAGTTGTGGGCTTGTATGGAGTAAAGTTCTCTTCAACTTATTAATATTATAGGAAAATGATCTGGTATGTCAAAAAGGAAAACCAGGATTTGAACTGAACTACAACAGAAGTTCTAGTGAGGTTCAGGAACCACTTCAAGAGGGTGATAATCAGTTTAAGCAATGCAGACTATTTTTTTTACTGTTTGTCTGTTTATTTCTGTCTTTGAAAGTTAATATACAAAAAGACATACTGTCTTATACGAACAATAGTTTCAAAGGAAATAAATCTTGCAAACAGTCTCTTTGTGTGGATCAAAATGTCCTTTCCCAGCATTATTCATAATCTTAGTAGATTTGAGGAGACAGACAGAAAGGAGGAGTCACTCAGATTTGGGTGAATTCTGAAGACATATGAAGAAATTGGGAGGGGGTTAGCACTTTAGGTGGGGGCTGAGCAGTGAGCCCAGCAGGAGGCCGTGTCCCTATGGGGATGGGTTTCCAGGCGTGGCGCACCCCAGGGGCAAGACAGACAGGCAGAGCCACATAGGGTTAACATGATGGTAACACTGACCGGCATCAGCCTTGCCTCCTCTCATTGCCATGTCCTTGCTTAAATGCCAGACCTTTGGGTGGGGTGGGAGTAGTTTGTTAGAAGACAGTGGGTGGGTAGTGTGGTGCTAACGTGGTCTAGTGGTAATCCCACATGGCACAGGGAAAGCCCCAGGTAGTGTTTTAGAAGAGCAGTGTGTCTGTGTCATGGCCAGCCAGGGCTAATGTGTCAGCTGGGTGTTTCCCCAAATTAGCCTCGTCCCACACCAGGACAGCCCTCAACTGCAGTGCTCTGCTGAAGATGACATATGCTGAAGGCAGAGATGGATTGTGTGTGCGTGTGTGCGTGTGTAATTTGTGTCACCTTTCACACACACATATACACATACACATAGATGCCTGCATCACTTTTTTTTCTCATAAGCATATACATGTTCATAAAGGTGTGTGTCTGTGTATAAGTATCTGCCTGCCTGCTTGTCAGTACATGTTTGAGTCTGTACATTGCACATATATGACTGAGCCTGTGTTTGTGTGTGTGTGTGTGTGTGTGGACCCTGAATGATAGTGATGGGGGCCTTACTGATGTTGATACAGTCCAGACATCTTTAGTTAAAGATGATGCAGTTAAAGTAGCCTCTTAAGCCGCCCTTTATACGCCTCTGTAGTCTAAGCCAGTGTGAGGAGGTGTGCTAATCCCTCTTCCTTGTCTCCATGCAAGACAAAGGGAGAGTTCCATGTTGCGTAGCTATTTGATCACACCTGATTAGAGACGTGCCCACTGCCTACAAAGCAAACAGGTAGAGGGCAGAGTTGAAAGTTATATAAGAATAGAATGTTAGGTGTTAGCCTAAAGGCAATAAAGCATCAAATACAAATACAGTACACTTTGAAGTGGCAATCTGGGTGATGCATAGAGCTGCATTTTGGGTTCAGGGCTATAGACCATAGCAGACACCCAGTGGGAAATCTGTGGACAGCTGACTCTAAACAGCAGCAGATCCTTCCCCTGCTCTCCTGCTCCTCTCCTGACAGAGCTGCTGCTGATCATGCCGCCTCAGGCCTGTTGTGGCTGGATGCTGCCGTCCAAGCCTACATGTCAGTGTGAGACAGGCTCTCGCTGACCTCTCTAGCGCTAGGGGCCTCCCAGCCCCAAGGAGGGGCCCCCCGCTCCATCACATCCCTCCCAATTACTGACATCCTGCCGCCTTTGAACACACAGGAACCATAGTGAAGAATAGCAGAGGTCAGACTGCAGATGGAGAGGGGTGGAAACGGCAGAGACTAAGTAAGAGGTAAAGAAAGAGAAATTAAGGAAAGAAGAGTGAAAAGCTATTTGTGTCACTGATGCCTATGTACCCCTCCACCAACCCTCCATCCTTTTCAAGGCTTTAACCCTAATCAGGAACAACTGTTTCAACAACAAATACTGAAGGGCAGTGAGAGGTGAACGTGTCCTTCAGATCAGTTGAAACAGAGAAAACATCTGCTATCTTGGAAAACAAAAGAGGAAAATTAACATTTTTTTCTATTTACAGTAACATTTACATCTACAACCATTAAGCCTCTGAGAGAATATGTTCTGTTACCTTTGAGGACCTATATGAAATCATTCCTGATATCAAATGAAGGAGCATATGAAAAGAAAACGTCTCCATAATAATGAACTGTATGACTTTTTGAGTAGGGAAGTGGGTATGGTATAAGGAGTTTTGTTATGGGAATCATAAGAGATACACAAGCTGCAACTGGTTTCCACATACAGTGAGTTTCACAGTTGAAGCCAGTGATGAATGAATGATCGTAATCAGGGATTGGGGAGGTGGCCTGTTTGCGCATGTGTGCATGCAGGCTGTGGCTGTCCTATAATGAATGGCAAGGCCTCAGTGCCCTTAAACCCAAATTAGCCTTTCCAAACCCATATCCCTCTGGCACAATGAAAAATCCTACACATGTATACAAGCTCACACACTCACAAATACAAACATGCACACACATACAGTACAGTACAAGAAAAGCCTACTGATGACCTCACTCTCCCAAACTGTGGTGGACACTGCCAGACTAGAAATCCCTCTAAGGCCTCCCTTTCAGACCCTAAGCACTGTGCTGCTGAGTAGCCATATAAAGGGTCATTATAGGGTTAGAATAGGCTGCTAGTCTTTAGCATTCCCTGCAGTTCAAGCATATAAGATTTGCATTGCATTTGTGGTAATGCTATTACATCAAACTAGTTTTGACATGTTCACTAAGCAAATGAGTTTCCGTGTTTTCTCCATTTCACTGAAATGGTGTACATGGTGTGTGCGTGTGTGCATGCGTGTGTGTGTGTGTGTGTGTGTGCGTGTGTGCGTGTGTGTGTGTGTGTGTGTGTGTGTGTGTGTGTGTGTGTGTGTGTGTGTGTGTGTGTGTGTGAAAGTAGAGTTTAAAGGGTGTTGAAAACTATTAGCCTGCTGTGGAGAGGCACTGCGCAGAGAATGAGTGATGAATTATTGAAGTGGCTCTTTGGTGTGAATGAAGTGTTGAAAAGGTCCATTGCCACAGAGCTCTCTGGTGTTCCTGCACAAGGCTTTCAATAGCAAATGCTAAAATAGCAGGCTCAGACTTCCACTGTGCCACACCTATTTTTTTACTCATTAACAAAATGCACAAAACGAGTCCACTGTTCACCTCTTTTATTAAGACACATTTCCCGTCAAAGTTTCTTTTTCTTACTGTGTCTTTTCTGTCTTTTCCCAGTTGTCTTCCAAAAGGATCCTCAGAATTTCCTCTTGTTACAGCACATCCAGTGATCAGTCACTATGATTCCACTCTTTCAAGTTTCCCCTCTATCAAAGAGCCTCCGCCGTTGGGCTGAGAGTAAACAGAAATGTGAACCAATGCTTTTCGACAGCAGGGCTGCTCCTGCACGTCACACCACAACAGCACCGGCAGAGGAGAAGGGCGGGATTAGGAGCGAAAGAGAGAGAAGGGAGAGGGCTCTCAAGAACACATCACACATGAAAGTCACCTCAGTCCAACCAGCAGAAATCACGGGCCCTGACAGAAAGGTAACAGCCGGCTGCCAGCACTAGGCGAGTTGCTAGGAGACCGGGAAGCACTGTATGGTCGATGGGATGAGCGGATGGCTGGTGTATTTGCTTAGATGGAGCTCACTGACACATTCAGACACGCTAAAAACATACAGTTGTAAACACAGTGAGACATTAAGGCAAGAGGCTCAAATATACAGAATATGATATGATAGGGGACAAAAAATGGAAAACAGACAACTACAGCTACAACATTTTTGCATGACAGCATGACATTTCTCAATGCCAATTAATTCAGCCTGGTAATACACATGTGAACTAATCCCAAATACACTGAAGGTGAACACAAAGTGTTTATCAGCATTGTCCCCAGTGCTGCATGGATGCACACATACAGCCAGTCCTCTTTCCAGTCGTAAGGTGTTTTATGGTTGTGGGTAATAAGATGGTTGCTTGTCTCTCTCCTTGACCCACTGCTGAACCTCCCATAGTTGACAACTACAATAGAGGGATGAGAAATGGAAAGAGCCACGGAACTATACCTGACTGTGTTCAGTCAACAAAAAAGCTAACCTTCTAATTTCAATCACTCTCCCTCTGACCAAGAATTCCTTCCTTTCAATCCAACACGTTAGTTCCTGCAAGAACAGCATCCTGGGGATTAGGCATGATGTGATGTGCTTCCAATGATTTAGCTCCCCCACTATGTGGTGAGAGATACTCTGTGGAATGAGCCAGCCTGCCCGCAGATAGGGCTTTTGGATGGAGCAGGGGAGGAGGCTAACTCGGCTTATCTAAAGTATTTGGAGGGGAGGACATGGACGTCTTCTCTTCCATTATCTCATTATGTAAACACAGGGCTGTGCCACAGGTTGACGGGCTGTATTTCATAAATTGGCAAACAACAAGCCGGTCTTGATTAAGGCATGCTTACATCATTGTGAGAAATCAATCTGTTTAATTGGTCTGCTTTTGTCAAATATATTAGCTTAAGACCTGTATGAGACCATTATATTGACGAGTGTAAATGAATATGCTTTCAGCTGATGCTGCTAAGATTCACTGAGCTTGTTGGTATGATTTATTGTGCTTACTAAACATGTTTTTCCTCACTTGACCACAATGAGGCTGACGGAGGAGGAAAAGATGAGAAAGAAAGGTGTAAGGACCGCTGAAGCTCATCTTCAAAGTGCTTCATTTCGTGATTGCAGTCATAATGATTCAAGATTGTCTAAGTGTGGCAACAGTGGATGAATACCTTATAAAGACATAAAAAATTCAACTGCAGCATTATGCAACAGGTCTATTGTATAATGCTGCAAACACCGAGGTTTGACGGCTATATCTACCTGACCTGTTTTGCATATGGTCTTGTTTTTCCACAAAGAAGGCAGGGTTTATCTTCTCCTCCACTGTTTTTAAGTCACTTCAACCATTTTAGCATTCATCGCAAGTCACAGCGAGGCACAATAACAAGTGGTCTATTCAAATTAAATCAGTAATGGCATTGTCCATATTTCAGGCAGGTCATGTGTTTTTATTTATTCAAAGAATGAAGACAGGTCGGTTCCTCTCACAATTATCTCTTTTCATTTAAAGAATGAATGTGCTCGTCAGGGCTTCTTTTACTCTCTTTCTTTCTATTCTAAGTTCCCCCCATCTCTGCTGCCCCCACCATCACTGGGCGACAGTAGAGGTCGTTAGTGGAAGAGGAATGATGCCAAACTTGACTGGAGTCGAGCCTTATCTCTATTCTTTACACTCTCGCTTTTGTTTCAAGGGCTTTGTTTACACACGCCCCATTAATCACCTTCTGCCTTTCCACAGTCCCACAGCATTTAAAGTGGGTGCTCGTCCTGGGGACAATGTGCAGCACAGGTGCCAGTGTAAATCTCTCTTTCTTCTCTTCTTAAGGAAGGAAATGAAGATTCCAAGACCTCTGGTCACCTTCTCTTCTCAAGTTTCTCTATTATCCCTTCCGTACACTGCCCTTGGTCTTGATCACAATCTCAACATATTGCTCCAACTGGGCATCAGAGAGTTCTGATTACAAAATATTCACACTCTGCACACCTGAGCACCAGTAGCCTGGCACCTGAGTCTATCTAGTCCACCAGTGCCACACTACACCATTAAATCCAGTCCCGACAGCTGACTGACATTGTCCTCATGTCTTGACAGTCAAGTGTGAGCATATGCAGACAGGATACTGTTGAGCAAACATTAATCACACCACAGGAAGCCACAGGCAGAGGAAGATGGAGGACATACGAGAAATCGCCCAGCAATGGCTTCAAGGAGCATCGGGTCACCTTTACAAAGACACCTCCATAAAATGCCATATACCCAAAATGGTATGCAGACAGTCCTCCATCTGTCACAATGGTGGATGGAGGTCACAGCATTGGCATCCATATTCCAAAGTGTTTTCCCATTTTTTCCCTTCTACTTTCAGGTATGGGAATAAGCGATACTCAGCCCTTCCGCAGTAACTTTGACACTCAGAATATCAATGAATGTGTGAAAATGGGTGAAAACGGAGAAGCTATGTTATACCATAATGAGGATAGAACATGTTAAAATGCATGAATTATTTTTCTGCATATGCTTCTCTGCAGATACATAGCTGCATTTAAATATTGGTCTAAGACAGTATATGTGCAGTGCTTGTAGCTCACTGGGAGTGCTTTAATGCATAGCCCTGTTTAATTGCATAGTCAATGCATTCATCATTCAGAATGCAGAGCCTGGCTAAAATGAATTGAATTATCTGGCGGGGAGAACAAAGAGATGTACATTGAGTTTGTGCGTAATTTATTGTTGCAGAATGAAGCAAGCGGGGAGCAAGAGAGACTGGGAGAATTAGAGGCGGAGAGGGGAGATAGAGAGACCTGGAGGAGGACAGGAGAAAAAGGGGGGCAGACGCAAAAAGATGAGGGAAGAGAAGGAAGATAGAGAGGTCTGTGGGAGGAGAGAAGAGGGGCAGGGAATGGGAGAGTGAGAGAAATGAGTAGGAGAGAGGAGATAGGGAGGCCAAGAGGAGTGAAGGGGGAAGACAGAGAGAGGAAGACAGGGAGGATGAAGAAGAAAAGATAATAGTGAAGCCTGGAGGAGGAGAGATGGTGGGAATGAGGGAAAGAGAGACAGGGAGGGAGGTGAGGGAAGCTTGTGTGCAGAGTCAGAGATAGACCAGAGACAGACCTGACACCTTCCTCCAGATTCCTGAGGGGATAAAACACAAGCAATTGTGTGTGTGTGTGTGTGTGTGTGTGTGTGTGTGTGTGTGTGTGTGTGCGTGTGTGTGTGCGTACGTTTTCCACGTGCCTGGAATTTAGCAACAGAGGTTTCTGGGAGATTTATTGTGTTGTTGTACATGTAAATGTTGAATGAGCAGTCCACACCTTTCTCAGGGCGGACACCTGGACGCACACACCTACCCGCATTAAATCACTCCTTCGTGCTGGGTTCCTCTCACTCAACACACACACACACAGACAAAGACACAGACAAAGACACACATTTACTCTGCCAAGTCTCCATCTCTCGCTGTTGACTGTGAAGTAATTGCAGTGGGTATTGAAGAGAAAGCTTGTGGAGCTTGTGCTGGTGAAGAGGGGGGTGAACTGAGGAAAATCTATTTCCCAATACTATCTAACTGCAGCTTTCCTCCAATGGACGTGCATTCCTGGTACTGCCTGTGTCCCATTGATTCCTTCCCAACATTATCTGAAAATCTATGAGCATAAAGGACAGCTTCGTAAAGTACAAAGCACATAAATGCACATCATGTTCTATATGGTCACTGTAGGAGGAGACTCACTTTTTCTCACTCTCTGGATCTGTGTTTTTACTGTTACATCTTCCCATTATTCTCACCGCCATCCTCAAACAGTTGGGGGTGAGAAGGATGGATCCATACAGAAGAGGCAACACGGGGTGGAGGTGAATAAGAAGGAAAGAAGCAGAGGAGAAGCATCAGGTAAAGGCTATATGGATTATTGTTCACAGGTTGTGACATCTCCTGACAGTGCATTATACAACAGGGAGCTGAGCCATGTATGACCACATCCTATTTCTGTGGAATAACTGACTCCTACAAACCCAATGGACTACGTCTTATATTTAAGAACTGCTGATTGTTCTGTATTTTACTTGAATCATTCTCTTGTATTTTCTTTATCTCCTCTACTGTCTTCACATCTCAGGAAGCATGACACTAAATACAATGAATGTGTCTTAAAGCAGATCTATGTGGGCTTCTTTTCTGTATTCTATGTGAAGACCTAAGTCCTTAGAACATGATTATGGCACCAGTACAACATTCCTTCAACTGATCCATACTGTCCTACACACATTGAAGCAGATGGATCCTGTGCCAAACAGCTCAGTGCTTAGACAGGGAGTAGACTACCCAGTTCCTTCTAATGCTTGCCAATGATTTAAAATTAGACTGTGGAAAGAAACTCACTGTACTGTATGGTTTAGAGCTACAGCTGAGCATAACACAGCCTTTCAATAATGCGATCTTGAGGAAAATGTTCAATGGAGGGTTGGGGGGGGAGTCGGGGGTGAATTCAAAATTGCCACAAAGTTGTTAACACTGAGAAAGTGTTTCAAGGGACTTTAAAAACATTGGCATGTCAGTCAGAAGGACAGATATCGATTGCCTATATCATGTGCCACCTAATGATGATTATTTCCTGACTGCAGGCTTCCTCGAAGGTGTTATAGAGAAAATATAAAGAGCACTCAAATATTTATGTGTTAGGCTGGTAGTGGTGGAATACCTCAGTGATGGTCAGCCTCTCAAGCACACTTCATGTACACAGTTTGTTTATATCTGCTCCTGTGTGATGGGTTTCAGGATTCATTGCATTCATGTAATGTACTCTCAGCAGACAGGTCTAGAGGACAATAAGCCTATGGAGATCTTGAAATATTATCAAATGAGAGGAAATGTTCTGCATGGCTTGATATTAAGTAGGAAGTGGTGTTTTGGGGTCAGGGTCCAATAAAGGACAGTAAAGGAATATTATGGGAAATGTGTTTGTTTGCTTTCTTGCAGAAAATTAAATGAAAAGATTGATCGTGTCCAAAATTAACAAGGTCTACGTGTAGCTCATTATATGTTATGTTGTCATGAAATGGTCCAGGGCATAAGCCACCTTAACAATCACATTAAGAGGAATTAAACCATGCAGTATACACATCAACCTTACTCTGGTTTACCTGGCGTCCCTGTGCTTGCTGCCTATTACTTACTTTGCCCTCCAAGGTACATTTGTTCAAGTTCAGTTTCACTTTGTTGTCATTTAACACCCATAAATGTTACAGTGAACACAGCAGTAAAAAATAAATATAAAATATATATAAAATATTAAAAGAATAAATATAGTATATATTTATGTTATGTTATGTTTTATGTAATCATATTGCTACCCTAGATGACATAGCTCTGGTTTCGAGTACTACGGTGAGGAATCTTGGAGTCACCTTTGACCAGGATATCTCCTTTAACCCTTATATAAAAGAAATCTGTATATCTGGAATATTTCAAAGATTAGGAGCATCCTGTCTCAAAGTGATGCTGAGAAACTAGTC
>JAUBNQ010000028.1:8041898-8058961 GCA_032353495.1 Ctenopoma kingsleyae | reverse complement strand
ATGCAGCTGCTGGCCCTACCAACCTGCCCAGTGTTTTGTCTGCTGCTTCTTGTTGTTTTTGATTTGCCTGTTGTTCTGTTCTCTCTCCTCTTTCCATTCAGCCCAACCGGTCGAGGCAGATGGCCACCCATCCTGAGACTGGTTCTGCTGGAGGTTTCTTCCATTAATGGGAGTTTTTCCTCTCCACTGTCGCCTCAGTGCTTGCTCAAGTGGAACTGTTGGGTTTTCCACGTTATTTTGTATTTACTTATATTTTTTAAGGTCCTAAACCTTGCTATGTAAAGTGCCTCGAGATGGCTTTTGTTGTGATTTGGTGCTATATAAATAAAACTGAATTGAATATAGTATATGAAGAAAGTACTGATTGAAGCAATAAAATATACTTTAAATAAACTTTTCAGATAGTGGAGACAGAGGTCATACAACATTTGTATTTAAATTTAAACAAACACATGATCTTACTCTGCCTAAACCCAACCTCACACTGGAGTCTATTCTAATCTCATGTCTGTGGTTTGTTTCCGTTAATAAATGTGGCACTTCATTCATTTATAAAATACATTCCATCACAGCATAATAATTATATGATTACGTTTACTACAAGAACTTAATTGCGGTTGCAGTTTAGTTGCACAGGAACATAATTTTCTGGAGGCAAGGTTGATTATTTATATTTTGTGGCTTTAACTATGAGGACACAACTAAATCTATGTCAGTATGCGGGTATGTGTAGTTGCATGTGGTTGTATCAGCATGTCTTGTATGTAGAGAACATCACTAGTAGTCCCACTGGTTCCGTGACAAAACCAGAAGGATGGCTTTAATCCAATAAGCACTTTAAACTGAAATTCTCTCCCATCACATTTTAGTTAGTTTAGTTAGTTTTACTATTATATTTTAGAATGTATCTCCTTTATTCCATGTTAAATACTTACTGTTACCACATCAAAAGTGAGAGTGATCCATTTTTACATCCCTACACTCAACAACGTGTGACTTAATGAGTTTTGACTCACCCAACATGCCTACAAAACAAGTATCATGCCTGATAGAATAGTTACATTGCTTTGCCTCACACATACACACAAATAAACAGCATACGACATGACCAAACTGCCCTGTGGTGAACAAGTGGGCATGGAGCCACAGCTGTGTCCCACCCAATATCATCGACTGGAGGCCTCAAAGACAACATGCCCACATCAAAAAATGACAAAGCATTGTCATATATGGCTACAAGCTGGAGGGAGGAGATAGGAAAATCATGAGCTGTGTTAAAGTGACTTAAATCTTGATGGAGGAGAGAGGGAAAAAAAAAGAGAGAGAATAAAATTAAGAGAAGAGGTCAGTAGGGGACATAACAACCATTGGCCCTGTCATAAGAGTTTAGTCAGGCCACGGATCACACAGTACAGTTTGGTTGGCTACATTTGGCTCACGACTCAAACAACAGACACAACCGTGCTGCAGTTTTTGCTCAAGGAAAGCTGCTGTTTTAAGATAGGCTTAGATGAGAAGATGAATAGAGAGGAGAGAAAGGGGGCAGAGAGGAGCTTGGGCCCAATGGAGGAATGCTGAGAAAGGATGAGTCCTTTCTAAGAAGATGTGGGACAGCCAGAGCAAGGCGCAAAAAGAAGATCCTGTTTGCTATCCCTTGATACAGTATACACACTAAATAGTCTTTGCAGCAGATTTCAGAGACAGACCCATGTCTTTGTTCAGCTAATAGGCAGACCACTCTAAATGGGCTGTTTTTCAACCCTCTGACACAAAGACACTTTTTCATGACTCCTCAGTGCCATCGTTTTCCTGCTCCTCTTCTTCAGATATCTGGAACAGAGCACTCTCTGTGTCTTGATGTGTCACTCCCACAGCACAGGAGCTCTGAGCAAACTCTCTCACACTGCTCCTCAGTGCCAGGCTCACATGCCTAGTAAAACTATACTGCTCAACAGAGACAAGCCAGGATCCCAAAGAGTGAATATGTGGGACGTTAAATGACCAAAATGGTCAGTCATAATACCCAATGGCTGAAATCAACATTTTACTGCAGCCTATAACGTTTTTGCTCATAAAGATGGAATCAATAGTAGAAAATGATATCCCTAGGACAGCCTTATATGGATTAGCACCACTAGAATGGTTCCATGGCTGAATCATCACTCTGTACAATCATGATAAACATTTTAATGAAGTATGTTGCCCTATTTCAAGATGGTCTGTACTTGTTGTCAGCTACACTGTACACCCAGGAGTTGTTGTTACTTGACTGCTCTCAACCCTCAGGCTGTTTGGCACCTACTGGAGGTGAACTTAGCTCATTATTTAATAGCAACTTCCAGTGGTGGCTTTCAGGCTCTGCATGCAAACAGTAAACAGACAAGCTTCCAATGAATATAGACACAGAAGAAGACAAATTACCTAGATTTATATATTTTTTTTATCTGCACTAGTACTCCAACTTGTAATAGATCACTGCTGTCAGGTAGAAATTGCCAGTTCATGTGGAATTTTTTTTTTTTTTTAGGATTTCAGTTCATTTCATGGTCCCCAGAGTCATGAAACATGATTCAAGTGTAAGGAACCTTGTAAATATTCAAATATTCAAATTGTTATGAAATTGAGTACAATCTGTAGATTAAGTAAAATGTATATGTAAACAAATGGAATGTGTGTCTTTCTCAGTGGCTAAGAAAACATGTTGCCAGTTTGCAGCATAAATCTTTTAACCATCAATGAGCTGTTTTCATGAGTTTGGCATCAAATGTCACATAGGCTGTCTGTAGACTTTGATGGATCAATCTCTCTCCCACCAGCCATCCCCAGGGCTTTCATCTGCTTATCTCTGACCAATGTCTGTCTGCCTGACTGCCTCACTGCTCATTCACACTCGGAGGCTCCTGCACAGCCCCGCAGCTCTCGCTCTAAAAAGCCCTCCACACACACCATTCTCAATGACCTCAGCCATTAGTGGAGGTGTGTTTGCAAGTGAAACATCTCCACCTATCCATCCCTCTTTTTGGGTGCAACCTTTGTGGTATGAAGATATAATACATTAGCATGCACTGTTAACCTATTGCACACTACTGTTGTTGGGATCCCCTCAAGCCCATTCATGTCCTGAACCACAGTCATACATGTATAAGCAATTTGTCATCCATCTGCGGAAACTGCGCAGATTCCATGCTCCCAGGCCTTCAGGGCACCTGGGCACACATCCATTACTTGTGGCATCTTTATTACTCTAATCTGTATTCATCAAGTTGTAAGCATGTTTGTTTCATCTCCAATTTGTTGCTTTAAGTTTGTTCATGGCTTCATCTTGTTACTGCTCTCTCTATGATCCCGTTAAATGCAAGACTCAACAAACTTGAAGACCCTGATCTCTGTCTCACACTCATATTTGCATTCAATCCTTCTCTCTTGTCATAGAAGTTTTCATATCAGCTTATTTACATATCCTAAAGAGGAGATTCTCAATGTGACTGCTGCTGTTGGAGGCTTTCCCGCCCTCTCCATTGGGTCTTTTTAGCCCCAGGGCTGCTGGAGTGATGGGATTAAGGGAGGCCTGAAGCGTGTCCATGTCTGGAGTCGAGCAGGACCATGCTCCAACGACCCACCAACCTCATTGCTAGCTACACAGAGACCATCTCCATGTGCCAGGCAGTAGAGAAGATGTTCCAAACTTTCCCAAGAATGGAAAGTCGGCCAACTGACTGAAATAGTTAATTTAGCACAGCAGCCTTTGCTGTTCCTTAAATTCTTTTGCTTATATTACAACCACAAAATTGCTGACAATCTGAGAAGTAAAAATAATCAAAATAAATGTAGGAGGGATGTTTTTCTTGCTTTTCCTCTCTCTCCTTTTGCTCAAACAGTTTTTCTTAAATCTAAATTTCTCTTTTTTGTAGGGTGTGGAGACCAGTGGGAGGACAGTTGTTTTGTCTCCCCCCATTGGCTGATTTACATCTCCACAGCTTCTGTATCAAAGTGCCCATTGTCAGTTCTGACCTATGAAAATTACAGAGGACACTGGGGTCCATTCTCTTTTGACAGGCTAGCTAGCTCACAGACAAGTGCGCGCACAGACACACACACACACACACACAATAAATAAAAAGAACACACAACACTTTAAACACACACCCACTAGATACACCCTCTGCTTTTTTATGTATTCAGATTTTACACAGATGAAGAGCCAATAGCCATCATCTCCACTGTGCTTCTTTTCTAAACATCCAGAGACTCCAGAAAGGAGGGATGGAGGGAGAAGGTGGAGGGAAAGGGTTTGAGGAGGGTCATCCAGGAATAAGGAAGAGACATCCATTTGCACACCAATTGTTTTTCCTTCTTACTGAGCCAGGGAGAAGAGAAAGACCACCTCTCTCCCTCTGAGACCACCTTCCCCCACCCCCTCCTCCTCCCCCTCCCTCTGCCTTCCCCCTCCCTCTCTCACTCCTCTGTGAAAGCAGCGTGAATGGGGAGCCACATTCAGTGTGGATGAATGGGATGGGGTGGAAATGGGTAGGGGGTCATTCTGACCACCACAGCCCTCCAATGCCTGAGCCACATGTGCAGCATATTAACATATGAAGCCTTGTCACTGCTGTGTCCACCCTCCCAACTGATCTCATTCACATTCACTCACTCACTCACTCACGCACACACAAACACACACACAAACAAATGGAGCCTTTTGGGTCAGGTGCAATGCCATTTTATCAACAGAAATCTATGACCAGCTTAAAAGGATTATGCATCAACATATGGGTGAACTTATAGGGAGGGCGTGAGTGGGGCTAGAAGCGGGCAAGTGGGACTCATGCCAATTTTTTTTAGTAGACACAAAAAGAGAATGAACCTCATATAGAGGCAATGAAAGACAAAGCTTCCACCAGTTGAATTAAAAGAGGAACCATGCAGCAATCTGCAAATCCAAAAACCACTGAACTGAAGTTAAGCAAATTGGAAAAACAAGTGCAAAAAATGTGAGGAGAGGGCCAAAGAAAACGTACCTTGGGCCCTTGCTGCACAGGGACCTTTTTTAGACTGCCTTTCCTGTTAGACTTTCCCTCATCGAGACAGTGCGTCACACGCAGAGAGTCTGCAAGCCCAACAGATGTTAACCCTTTACAAGCTAAACAGCCGCCTTTCCTGAGGAGTGCTCCACAGGGCCTGTTCACACACTGTCTGCTGGGTCCAGTATGTTTGGATTGAGCCTCTTACTACTTCACCGTACTCCCCTCCGGCTCTAATCTGTTTTACAGCACAGAGGATTTAATGATCATATTACAGCTTCTACCTCTGAGGAGAGCTTGTCTAGTATTAAAATAAACAGGTTTGGTTTGCAGCCAAGCGGCGCATGTTGAGTCGTCACAGTTTTAAACTGTTGCATAGTAATATCATAATATGAATGAAGTGGCACCTCTCTCTGTACACATTGCCTGCACACTGTGTATGTGTGTGAGTGTGTGTTTGTGTAGTGGTAGGGGGCTAGTTATTAATCACTGCCTGAGAGCTGACATCAGGCAGCCAGTAAACGTTAATTAGGACCACCCAATGGCCAGGCCAGTGTCATTAGCTAATTGAGTTTGTTTATGTGTTTGTGTATGCGGGGACAGAATAAAAAAAGAAAAAAAGAGAGAGTGTGGAGGGAGGAGGCAAGGGAGGGAAGTTGGAAGGCAAGGGGAGGGTGGTGGGTGAGCCTGTCTCATCCAGTGCCCTGTTGTGGTGACATGTCCTTCAGCTCAATCCATAGGGAGAAAGGGAGACAGAAAGGGAGAGCGAGATGTAGAGGAAGAGAGGATAGAAATACAGCCCTTCCTCAGCACTCTCACAGCAACCTGAGGCCTCAGCCACCACCGGAAACTTTCTCCACAGGCACGCCATGGAAAGAAAGACATAAAAAAAGGCACAACAAAATACCTTCCCCTCCTTTTTCGCAGAATCCTTTAGGATACATTATGTTCTGGAACCCCACAACCACTGATTTCCACAAGCATGCATGATTGTGAAAATCAAATATGTGCATGCCACACATACACATACAGTCTGTGCACACACATTAACATTGATATATGTGAGCTCATAGCATCCTCCAGTTATTCCTTGGTGTGCATTTCACACACCACCTCTGCTGCCTCCTGGGGTGTTTAGAGTGATGCTGTGTGTGGAGCCTCAGCGCTGCATGGTCTCAGATGGCCTGGTGTGGCTGGCTGTGGTTACGCCTGTTGAGTCCCCCTGACCACCACATGATGAATCACATCCCTGTTTCATCCAAAACGACACACATACACAAATACAGACTGACCCACCAGTTCTCAGCACAGCTCAGAGCAGTCCAAGCAAGAGAAACAACTGTCCTCTTCCCTCGTCGTGCATGGAGATTAATTTTAACAAGCCAAGTAGGAGCTCTCAACAGCAGTGTGGAGAGCAGGAAAAGCAGAAAATTCACCAAGGAGCAAAGGGGAGGAGGGAGAAAACTCAGCTGCAGCCCTTTGCTGTCAGGTCTCTCTTCTTGTCTCTCTGTGATTTGTGCCCTTGGCCAGGTCCGATTCATGTCCCACAGACAGCTCAGCTCATGCCCCAGTAGGCTTGTTAGGGCAGTTGAATGAACGCCTGCATGTAAGAATTTGGCCCAAAAGCTAGGACAAAAACAACAACAAGAAAGCAAATCCAGGCGGACAGATGACAAAGTGAGACATTGCCCAGTTTGTTTTGTATCTTTCTGCTGCCGTTTTTTATAGACAGCACAGCAGCTATTGAAATCATAGTTGTGATGATGGTAAAACACTTCCAATCTCAATTTTCAATTCAGTTTGTGATACAAAAGAGCAGTGATAGTTTAAAGGAAACACAACTCTGGAAAAGTATAAAAATGCCTCTGCCCATTTCTCCACTGTGCTTTGAGGACACAGCATTTATGTGTTAGCTAACAAGAAACAACAGTAAAACAGAAAAATGTTTGTATATTTTCCATATTACAAGTTTACAATGTTTGGGTATGTCAATGCACTTTAGAAGAAATCCAAACTGAAAATAAGTGCTAAATATAGTTTGTCATCAAACAAAATCTTCAAAAAGTAAAACTAAGCACTGCAGTATAAATTGACATGTCAATGTGACCCCCTTCCAAAACTCCACACAGGAATCTAAATGATCAGCACAAACTGCTTTCGGAAACAATTTTATTTGAAGTGTCATTTAATACAGCTATTAGGTACAGAGACTCTGCTACAGTCTTAAGTTATCAAGAATTTTATTTTGAAATGTCCTTTATATTCGTTGACATTGTAGCTCTTTATGTTTTACATCTAGACTATAAACAGTCATTTCCAGAAAAACACAGGAATATATGTGATTCTCCTGAACTGCATAAATGGCAGATAAAATTACAATACAGCACTTTACCCAGTGAAACTATTCCAGCTAGGACACATTTAATGCAGACACCACTGCGTGTGTGTGAATGCATGTGTGTGTTTTTTAGGATGTGCTTGTCTAGCTGTGTGTGTCCCGTTTCAGTTCATTTGACAGAAAGCTGCCTCTAACCATGTTCACTATGCTATTTGGTGTACTGTCTAACTGCTAATAGATCACCAGGGATTCTGCTTAACCAATCACCTGCGAGTTCACTCCTGAGTGGAGAACATCACTCTTCCAGTGAATGGGGTGAACAGAAGAGTGGGAAAAGCAAAACAAAAAAAAAAGAGAAAATCACCCATCAAAGAAGTAGATTCCTGTTACCATGACACTTAGCATGGTTAAAAGGGTAGAACTCTGAACTAACCCGCTTTTACCCCCACCTTCACCAATATACCGCCTTCCCTCCCCTCCAGCACACCTTTTACGTGCCCCGGAGGAACGTTGGGGTGCTCAGTGGAGCACATCCATGAGAGATGCTCTTGAGCAGGGGTGGAAAGACCCCTCCAGCTGGATGCTGGAATCCAGGGAAGAAGCTCTAAAATTAGCCTCAGCATGGGGTGCAGGAACAGGGGAGAGGGGGCAGAGCTGAGGGACGTAGGGAGTGGGGAAGAGGAGTAGAGCAAATGAGGGTGGGAGATTTGTGGAAGAGAGGGAATGCTGGGAGGCAGAGGAGGGTGAAGAGGGTGGTGGCAGCACATCTACTGAGACGCCTCTTTGCACATTCACAAGGCTGTGGCAAATTAAATGTCTGAACTAGCACTTCATAAATATACAGGCATACACACACCTCTCCACACATAATTATGCATGCTCATAACACTGGCTCTCACACATCCACACTTTCACTCCCCCTCACAGACTCTGCACGTACACAAGCAAAGCACACAAATACCACATTAAATGATTTGCTCATTGCAAGATCACTGGGTGGCTACAATGGGGCTTAAGCCCTCTGAATGGTCCAGTGTTAATGGGCATCTGTGTCCCCATGTCCCATTTAGTCCCCTGCAGAGAAGCCCAACCTGCTGCTCAGTGTAGGAGAGTACAAGGCAGATGGGTAGAGTCCGATTATAGAGTTGTCTGACCTCTCTCACAGGCAGCTCACTGTGCTCTATGCCCAGGGCCAGCACAGAAAAAGAGTGTTTGTTGTTGGTATTAAGAGCTAACCGGCTTAACAGTTAGCAGACGTGCTTCTGGAGGGTCGAGCACATAGTTTTGACTTGCTGCCAGAATCTGAGGACCAAAGCAGTTCAGGGGTGCTTTGCTGGGCTAAAAGGGGGAAGGCAAAGGAGACTGAGAGGCAGAGGCAGAAAGAAGAACAGTTCACCTATAATGGTGTGCATAAATTAAATGTTGTACTACTTTTTTCATTATTAATTCTAATCATACAACTTACTTACCTACTTACTGTCCTGCAGCCAAATTTGTTACAACCAAAATTCCAGTAACACATCCTTTTTATGAACTGCGGATAGTTTATCCGTCTACAGTAATACAATTCACACGTCATTCTATAAAAATGGCTGTAAAGTTGTGTTGCTCCGTGACCTACAGGGCCATGGCACCTCTGTAGCCCCACGTGTCACTAAATCCACTGACTTCCTTCTGAGGTTTTCCATTTCCTGCCTGGGTTTGATATAGCTACACTGAGAGAACGTGGCTTACCAGCTTCTGAAGCTGACAAAATGTAGGAAATACATTTCCTCCAGCTAAGCTAGTTAATTAAACGTGTGCTGCATGGTTGTGTGTGTTTAATAATGTACTGTATGTGTTTTAAGTGTAAATGAGTGCTACATGCCCAAAACTGACGGTATCTGTTATTTCTGTGGATTTTGCGTCAGTTAATCTATGTACAAACCATGGCTAACGTAAGTACACAAACTAAAAAGTAAACTGCACTCAGATTAAGTTGAAGTACTGCTAACAGACTGTGTCAACTGTGAGCACAGCCTGAGATGAAAAGGGCTACAGTAATCCCCTCGAGCCTGTTGATTTCCCTAATCTCCTGCTTTTGTTGTTGCTGGAGCCCACAGGAGGGTGTGACAGGGTCAGGGGTGAAAGTTAAGAGCCTAGATGGATAGATGAGGAGGGGACAGATGAGGTTTCATGCCCTGAGAAGACTTTGTGCCTTTGGCTGAAACCACGACTTCCCCTGCAGCCCTCCCTCCTCCCGCCAGGCTACAGATAAGAGCAAAAGAGGAGGGCCCTTTTGGAAACACAAACACGTTTCTGACTCACAAGGGTCGAGGGTCAATGGGAGAACTTCCAGCAGTGAACACCTATCCTTTTTGTACATCTCATCTCACATAGTCTCATATGCATGTACATACATGTCCTCTGACTAAAGTGGGCTTTTGTCACTCCCTGACTTTTTGGTCTACAGAGAACATCTCTGAATTCTTTCTTAAATGTACTATTATTTTGTCAAACTTGTTTTACATATGTTTTGACAACGGTAAAGATAGCTGCAAGACAAAGTCCTAGAAAGGCTGCGTGTATGTTAACAGTTGTATGACCTGTTAGAACTATCTCCTGAATGTAGAAAAACAGGAAAAGTTTAGGCAGGAAGAGCTCAACACGAAAGACAGACAGAATGACGTCTTAGCTTACACACCTGAAAAAACGGCCTCACACTCTTCTTGCCCTCCACCATTTTGACAGGTGTGAAGGTCCCTCCCTCCAGCCAAATACCTGTGGGATTACTACTGTGCAGCCTGAAACACGCCTGGCTAAAAGATCTACCCACAATCTGGGTAAAAACAACATCCAAGCCAGTGTGCTGGAGAAATCCCCAGCCTTTATGTGAGAGGTGACTAGAGGAGATGAGGTTGCACTAGCATGTCTTTTCCTCCATGACCCTGGGGGTGATAGGTTGAGAACAGTGGCTCACATTGTTGCCTCTACTACCCCCCTTTCCCCCACCTTGCCTCCTCTTCACCCTGTATCCCACCCAGTTGGAGATTGAGTTAACTCTTGCCTGCGGTCACTCCACCTTGCAGGAACCCAATCCTGCACGGCTCCATATTTCTCTCTTGGGTCAGTGTCAGGTTAAAGCTTCAGCCCCTTTTCTGTATCATTCATTACCACCAGAGTCTCACTGAGTATAAAAAAGGGGCATAAGTGAGAGCTGCTGCACCACTGCATGCAGATATCAATTGGCCAGCATGCTGATATTGTGCAGTTTTAGCACTCCCTCGAGAGATAATGTAAAAATGTATTCCTTGAACATTGCACAATCAGTTTGTGTGTCAGTGCTTCAAAGTTTGCGCTGTGATTATCTGTGTGAGTGTGTATTATATGTGTACAGAGAGAGCAGGTTCCTTTGTCTCAATGCTAAGGGGCAGAGCAGGGGAGCAGGGCTGGGCCAGTGACTCATAAATCACAGTAGAGGATAGAGAGTAACAGCTCAAATTAAGATAAAACCCCCTTAATTATCAGCTAAACAGCCTGGTGTCCCCTCTCTCCCTGGGCTATCTGTCACCCAGCAAGCAGGCCCAGTCACCAAGGGACAGGCTTTGCTGCTCCTCACACACAGGCTGGAGCTGCTGACGCACACACACTGTCTCTCCTTCTCTCTCTCTAGTACATACAATCATTCTCCTGTTCACACGAAATAAGCAAGGACTCGTGTAAAACTTCACTCTTGCATTTGGTTCATCCAACATGTGGCTGTCAATCAAATTAACTTCTAATGTATCACCTCTTTGCATCTGTCACCCCCCACCACCACACACACACACACACATGCACATACTCTCCTCCCCCTTTTCTCTCTTTGCTTATTCACCACGCCAATTATCATTATCCTAATGACTTCTCAATGGCCCTCAGTCCTCTCCCTCTTCAAAGGCTATCTCTACCTTGCCCTCCCACTCTCCCTTAATTTGTGACCCAATGAGATGCCTTGACATTCTTTTGTGCTTGCAGTGACATACACTAACACGCGTGTACTCATACATACAAGTAGCTGCTTTTGCCTTCCCCAGAGGTCCATTGTGAGGTGGGGAAGTTCAGCGGCCTGGGTCTACTCAAAGCTGGAGAGAGTGGCTGAAGTACACTGAAGCAATGTCCATGCATGTGTGCGTGTCAGTACTCATACTTGTGGGTGTCGGAGGAAGAGACAGAGAGAAAGAGGAGAAGAGACAGAGAAAGGGTAGAGAAAAAGGAGAGACCAAAGAACTCTATTTTGGCATTCGTGGTGTTTGAATGTTCTTTTTTTCACTAACTCTTCTTCTTTTTTTCCCCCTTCAGTTCTCTTGGAGGCAGTGTATTGATTTTATATTAGGCCTGAGCTACCATCTGGCTGCTTTTCATTCCTCTGTTTTTATAAAGCAAGGGGAACAGAAAGAGGGAGACAGAGAGAGAGAGAGAGAGGAAGGCAGAGTGAGAGAGATCGAAAGAGACCAGGCACAAAATTCATTATGCGTTAAATAAAGACAGTGAGAGAAAGGGGAGCATACGGAGCAGTGTGTGTTTATGTGTGTGTGTATGACAGATTGTGTATTTGTGTATCGCCACATCCATTTATGTTTGTGAGCACTGTGTGTGCGTGTCATTATGTGTTTCATTCATGCATGTGGGTAAAGAAGGAATGGTGGGAAAACAGACAGCCAGGCTAACCGATGACGTACAAAGAGTTCAATTTGACAGCATAACTCTGGCTATCCATTTTCTTAGCAGGATCTCTTTACATTCCTCCAACTGCAAGAACCCCCCATCAGTTTCCTCATGGTTGTGCCTATCAAAAAAAAAAGAGAAAAAGATAGACCCCCAGAAAAAAAAATTCAACCCCTGAGAGCAACAAATCTCTATCTCGCTATCTTTTCTTCTCTTTCCCCATCTCCACCCTTAGGAGCTAGCTACATAACCACACCACCTTCTCTGATTCCTCCCTACCATCCATTGATTTGTTTCTTTAGTGTGTGATTGTCTGATGACAAATATTTAACATCCTGCCACAGTATTGATCTGAATAGGAAAAGGGAATTGAGGATGTGTTTTTCCCTCCAGAGATCGGGTCTGTATTTGCCTTCTGTCTGTGGTACATTCTGCAAAATGCAGAATTGTTTCCATTCTTTCACTGTAAAGCATCTGCATGGGCTTCAACTTTCAACTGAAGCTGTTTTGTGGTACAACGTTTAAGAATTTTAAACCTATTCTAGATGCCAAAAAATTGTTTTGTTTTAAAAATATGAAACCCCTCACCCAGACAGAATAAGACTGAGTTTGAAATGCACTCTAATTTGTAAGAAATGCTTCTGATAGATTATTACATTTCACCACAGCAAGTGATTATAGTGCAACATAAATTAACCACTTTGAGAGACACAAAAAATACAGATTCTTATACGGCTGTGCCTTAAATGAATTCCACGGTCATGCCGGTGCTGATGTTGAGCAAGTTGTCACTGAGTGTGACTGTGGGGTACTGAGCCTGCTCTGAGATACAGGACTGTTCTGTGATTAATGGTAGGGGACGCGCCCCACTAATTGTGGTTCCTGACACAGGCACACGTCCCCAGACAAAGCAGGACAGGGCTGGAGCAGGGTGCCATGCTCAATCACTTTCCAGCAGAAAGCCTGTTCACTACTCTGGGGGTTTCAGAGGAAATAGAGGTCACAGGATATCTGGTGATGACAGTAGAGGAGACCTCAGAAGAGTATCTAACCAACTGTGAGAAGCACAGGGAATGTTCAAAGTCTGGCCGTGAGGCTGGGACGGGGATTTAGTAGAGACAGGGAAGACAGAGTAACAGAAACTAGAGAGGTAGACCATCCTGACAAGGAAGAGGGAGATTTACTAAGCCTTACTTTATCCTCACTGGATTATCCTCTTTGGATTTGAATTTAAGTCTTCTTCTGGTCTGTGTAACTACATGCACCTGTTGCATTGATATTGTATCGTTACAACTCTTTTGTTTAATTGTGATGTGTTTTGGGATTTCTCAGACGTATATATATGGAATCTATCTTAGAAACAGAAATAAAAAGCTTGTTATCTTCTCTGCCACCTGCATGCCCCATCTCAGTGCTTTTAATATACTTTAACTTTATAATTTCACAACACGGGTAAACATTTTATTTGACTGACCAATAGAAATGGTCCTAACTTGCAAATGCTTTGTGCTTGTCTTCCACCTGCTGGCATCTTTCAAAAATGAGGACAGATGGAAGTCATGAATTGGCCGCAGTGAAAGACACTCAACTCTATCAAAAAATCCCTTTACAGGGATTCATATGTCAGTGTTTTTATGTTTTCAAGTGTTTGACTAGATTTGTGTAGATGTATTTATATGTGCGTCCATGAACATTTCTTAATTGTACCTTGGTGTCTCCACAGTTCTGGCGTCCTAGGTCCGAGTTTTTCAGGCAGAGCCCCCCTTAGTACCTCTTTGGCCCCCAAGGCCCCCCAGGCCCCTGTGAGCTTCCCACAAAAAGTCCACAATGCTATTCAAACAATAGGCCAAGGGACAAAGAGCACATTTACACAAGTGGAGCTTTCTTTGAAAGCAAAAAGGCACTCTTTGGAAGATTTCCAACCTCCCACCCCCACCCTCCCACCCCTCCAAAAAAGAAAAAAAAACCAGAACCCCTTTTGCCCCTCCACACCCCAGCTCTCCATTCCCTAGCTTAAAAAAAGTTCACCATTCCAGTGATGGAGACGTGGGAGCCAAATATACTACACCAAGCCCAATCCCACCCGCCAATCCACAAGCACCCCCAATTTAGCCAAACCCCCTCTTTACAGGACAAAAGCCCTTTAGAGGCAGAGTGTATGTGAGGGCTCTGGTGGATACCATAGTGGCTTAAAGACCGTGGAGGCCTCTAAGAGACACTTCTTTTACTCCTAGTCTCCCTCCATTTCTTTTTCGTTTTCTCTGTCTCTCTCTCTCTCTCAAGCAGTGAAAGGTTCAGCAGGGGTAGAAAGAGAGAGGAGAGGGGCCAGTAAGATGGAGGAGGGGGTGTAGAGGGTGCTCTTATGTCAACATTGTGGTATTTTCCCAAAGATGCATATCGCCTCTATACAAATAGGAGATGTATTTATGGGAGCACATAGAAAGCTGCATGAGAGGAGAGTGTTTGGCCGAGCTTCCTGGCCACAGCCCCCATGGCTTCATGGATGGTCTTCATGGCTAGTGAAATTGTTATTCTTTAGATGCACGTTGGCTGGGAAACACACAAGTTCTCAGGCGACCACACAAAACTCCCAATATGGCTGCCACGCAGAGGAGCCCATTGAAGGAAAAGGTCCAGCACCATACATCTTGACTAGAGCCAATATCCCAAGGTCTCTTTGTCACTATATACCGCATGTCATGTGGCTAGGTCACAGGCATGTTTGGGAAAACAGGATAACATGTATTTCCATAGCTTCTATGACACACACCAGACAATTAACGTGCAAGTTAAAATCTAGGGTAACTGTTACATTTAGATGTATTACGGCAATGATAGGGTTGATCCATTACAACGATTTTAGATTTTTACTCATTCAAAAAAGCAGAAGTAGTTACCACAGTTTTGAGTAGAAAACAATAACCTTTACAAACTGCCTGTGCACATCAGAAACTTGTGAGTACAAGCCCTTGTCCTATATTAAAGGACATGTCAGCCAAACCAGCCAGGCAGGTAGTGCGTTACCACAGAAGTCTACTGGCAAACACAGACTGTGGTTGCGGTCTAAACTTAGCACCAGGTTCTTGAGAATCACGTTTTTAGTAGTCACCGACCAACCTCTAAAAGACATACTTTGCGTTGTATCACTGTGCTTTATAATCTATTAAATTTAATTATGTTTCCACTATCACCAGGTCAAACCAGTCTCATCAGTGACTGTGAACCTGTTTCCCTTTTGTACAATCCAGTACAATGAGTACAGTACAATACAACATTAGAAACATGACACATCTGATTATTGCATGGAACTGTGGCCAAATGTATCACGTTTGCAAGGATGAAGAGCTTAGAAATATCCAGTAAACACTGGCACATAAACACAAGAATAACTTTTTACTGATTGAGTGATTAAATCTAACTGAGGATCTCTGGCTTCAGTTTTACAGTCAGCAGTGTATTCAGCATCTATTCCCCAGCCTTTCTCCCTCATTCTCCCTTCTTAAACAGACTCTCCCTTGTGACATGACAGTCTCTCATATAACCAGTCTCTGCTGTTTGCTAACGCTGCAGCTCTCTGTGCATCACATTGACAACAGGCTCTGCAGTCCTGCACAGCAGGAACAGGGTACAGCAGCGAGCACAAACACACCTGAATAACACAGACAGGATCCTGCAGGGAGCTTGAGTTTGTGTGTGTATATACTAGACAGCAGTGATGCAGGTTGATCACTACCCCTGTTAGGTAGCATTGACGTCTCCACCTCAGAGCTGGCACACAGGGGAGTTATTGATTAGCATTAAGCATCCATGCAGATGGCCAATAAAGAGCAGGTGAGCCAAAGAGGGCCTGGGGAGTGGGAAGAGGAGTGTGTGTGTGTGTGTGTGTGTGTGTGCGCGCGCGTGCATGTGTGTGTGCGTGCATGCGTGTACGCAAACGCACGCATAGGGCTGCAGAAGAAGGCTGTGGGAGTAGTAAGACGGTGTTGGGTAGCCAAAAACAACTGAGATGATGAGGAAAACAGGAAAGTAAAATCAGTCTTTACATAAGATTGAACAAGACACTGCAAAATGTATTGGTAATATCCATTGTGTTTAAACCATTATTATCTCCATTTTAAAGTTACATTTTATTGTTGCTTATTTTTTAGACACAAGGAGGGAGCGGATGTCAGGAAAGATGGGTGGATAAAATGCAATGCAATGTGTGCAGGTGTACATGGTATTAATCGTCTTGGCTGCCTAATCCACCAGGAAGCCACATTTTTATGTATTCCTTATGTTATGCTTCTGGCTTTAATATGGTGCAGGTTTCTGCATGCTTGTCAGGTAGCATGCATCACTTCACAACATCCCTGTCATATCTGTCACTTGGAATATACTGTAGACACCTCTATAATTCAGTGATGATCCTCAGGGTACACACTATTCTATATTGAATATTCCTTGAATAGAAAAGCTTTAAGCATATGTTACACTGTGCACAGATTACCAATTTTTGATTGACTATTTTTGATTTCATGTTTGCTACTATGACAAATATTTTTCTTGGGGTACAAAAGAATAAAACCAACTGCCACCTTTAACGTCATATTTATTGTTATTTAGTTACTCAATAAAACATATACAGATATATACAATATGCAGGAAAACAGACGACTGCACTTTACATATTATTAAAAAAGAAAACAAAAAAACAAAAATCAGTTCGTAAATTGCCGTCACAGTCCTCCATCTATTGTTTCAGAGATTCAAAGTCAACAGAAGCTTTATTTAAAGATTACAAGATTGCCTAACACACAGCAAATTTTCTCTTATTATACATGTGCAATACCAAAAGTCTTTTTTTTTCAATTCCCTTATTAAACGAACAATCTCTTGACCTTCACTTTCAGTTCCCATTGGCTGAATTGTATACAAGTGGTTGAGCTCATGAGGTCAACTGCAGAGAAGAGAAGAGAAGAGAAGAGAAGAGAAGAGAAGAGAAGAGAAGAGAAGAGAAGAGAAGAGAAGAGAAGAGA
>JAUBNQ010000028.1:8017123-8031596 GCA_032353495.1 Ctenopoma kingsleyae | reverse complement strand
GCGCCCCCGCCCCTCCGCACTCGCACCGATCAGAACAAAGAGGCGCTCCAGACGCGTTAGGTACTATCCGTAAATATATACCGTGTATACACACACACACACACACACACACACACACATATATAAATATATCCACGTTATGATATATATCTATACATTAACAGCTTTCGGCAGCTAAACCCTGACAGTGAGGCGATTCTTTTTAATGCAGTAATAATGTCAGCTATTACTGTCTAAGCTTGTTTCTTTTTTTAAATAGTCAGCGTAAAAAATTAAACCTATATCCTTACAAAACAATTCAAAAATAAGATATACATAAATATAACGATGATATTATAACACATACAAGCTCCCAAATTCTGCGATTAGATTACATGATAATGCATTCGATTAGTTTTCTGTTTCGAGCACACAACATAACATTAAAACAATATAAAACATGACATAATAATATAATTCATTAATAATAATAATTATTAATATTATTAATATCATAGAAGGAAAAAATACAAAATAAACTAATAAGCAGCTTAGCAACGTAACAATAAACGAGTTATTTGCATTTAGATTTAGAGCCAGTATAAAAGCATTAGACACTTGAACACTGAAAAACAATGAATCTGTATGTGTACACAGTAATAATATCTACATCTAACTCAAAAACAGCTTCTGAAAGTTTCTGCTTGAGAAACTTTTAAGGAACTTTTAAAATGTTTTCCTCTAATTGAGTTAGATAATAACAACAGCAAAAATAGTAATAATAATAATAATAATAATAGTAATTTATCTTTTTTTTATTAAGAATAAATAATATATTATATGTATTATTATAATACACAAATTTAAATACCCTAATAAATACAATCCTATTAAAAGATTTCTACATGATCTATTTGCCATGGAAAATAAAACCAAAATTAAATGGCTGTGTTAATTTCACCATGATATCTAACCCTTGAAATCCTGCCCCGCAAATCTGAAATCAATCTACTTTCACCAGCTCTGTATTATCCCATGGTAATAACAAAAACAAACACGCAACAAGACGAGGGAAACCCCGCTGCGCAAACGCATATCCTCAAAAAGCTATTAATCTTCTCAATGTAGTTGTTCACCCTGAAAACCGAGATAAAGAACCACAGGAAATGTTTACTTTTCTTGAGCTGTTCTTTTGAAGTACCTCTACATTGAAGAAACCTATAAACATTTGTTGTAGAGAAGTACCAGGTTTACTTTGTTCAGTGTGATGGCATTTAAAACTGCTCCATTCTGATAAAATAAATTACATTTTTGTACATGGTGTCAATTTAAAAAGGAAAATGCCATATAATCTTTTCTTCTTTGCAAGCACTTAAATGGCACTACCATTACATTTATTATATTTCTATGTCACTAAAATTCAAAGACCCTATTTAAATAGCTCAGCGCTTTTTGCCTGAACCATATGGACATGAGGTCCCTTATTACCAGCCTTACCACAGCAAGTGTGCAAATAAATATATACTGCAGCATATTTGGGATAAAAACACTATTTTAAAAGCTAAATTAATCAGTTAATGAAGTCTGACTTGCATGTGTGTGAGTGATAGGATGAGAGAAAGAGAGAAAGGAAAGTGACTATTTAATTTGACTACATGACTGAAACAGTTTTATTTACCTTCTTTACTGTTGTTTTGGCTCTTATTTTTTTCCCAGGGTCCCATGGTCTTGTCATCCTCTGACCCCTCCATCATGGCCTTGTCACTGGGCACGTACCAGGTGGCGTGCTGCTCTGCCATGAGGGTGTCAAGGTCAATAGTGCCCATTGAGCCCTTCCCAGCATCCGGGCTGCAGCTTGCCAGCTCATTGTCTCCGTTCTGTGTGGGACAGTCGCCATTCTTTTTGCCATTCTTCATGGCCAGAGGCTGGTCCTCAGAGATGCTGAACTGCTGCCGCTGTAGCTGAATCTGGGCCTGCAGAATCTCCAGAGGATGAATTTCTTCCTGGCCAGAGGTGCTAGATGGAGTGCGTACCTGATCCACCCCAGGAGTGCCCGGGTGGCTCACCCCACTGGCCCCTGTGCCCCCACCAGCATTCAGTCCATAGCTGTCTGGTGTCGAGGTAGTATGATTGTTAACGCCCATGCCTAGGGGCTTCTGTCCATTTATCAACCCATGATCACTCCTCTGCATTTTGGGTGAGCCGGTGATCATGGGGCTGCGATTAGGCTTGGTGGCAGATGCCCCTCCTGCATCTGAGCTGGAGGACACCTCATCCTCGTTGCCATAGTGGGTGCTGACATCGTCAGGAAAGTCAACTCGTGGTGAGCTACCATCAGACTTGGCGACACTTTGAATACCACTGTCCAAAGAAGACATCAGGTCAGCCTGGTCCCCCAACATTAGGTCGCCTCCTTTTCCCCAAGAGGGTGATTGGAGGTGTTTCTCATGGGGTGTGCCCCCACCCCTCTCCCCAATGCCAGCTGAGGGGGTCTGCTGGCCTGGACTTACAACAGGGTTACCATTGTCAGAGGAAAAAAAAATTCCAGGGCTCACATGTCCACTGTCTCTTTTTCTCCTCCCTCTCCCTCTCCCACTCCCTGTTGTTGCCTTCCCCTCACTGCACGGGGTAGCGTCCATGTTGTAGTTTGGGGAGAGGGCACTGGCTTCCCCCTGCACCGTCTGGCTTTGACTTGCAGGCTTAGAGTTGCTATTCCCGGTGCCAGACATCTGGCTGTTCTGGGAAGTGCTGCTCTGAAAATATTCAGGACCAGCACTGCCAGTCCCATTAGATGTGCTGCTATTAATGTCCTGCTCTGTCTGGCTCAGTTTTCGCTTGCCCTCATTTTGGTTCTTCTTGTTGAATGTTACGTTAAGGCTGGGGGCCCCTAGGCTAGCGATCATGTTCTGGCAGGCTGTGGAAAGGGCCGCCAGGCAGCTCTGGCCGAACATACTGTCTTTAGTGTTGGTTTTGCTGAAGTTCCCCAGGGACAAAGCTCCAAGTTTACTAACAGACGACCGCTGACCTGGGGGGAACTCAGACTGAGGAGGATAGCTCCCCGGTGAGGTGCTCACCCCCTGGGGAGCATTATGGGCCGGCCCCTGACGGTTAGCCCCCCCATAGGGAAACGGTGGTTGTGCTCCCATTGGAGGTGCAGGGAAGTCAGCTGGCCGCCTCTCTGCTGGTGCATTTGGATGCCCTGTTCCTGCTCCTGGAGACTGCATTTGTGAGAGGTTGCCCATGTTGTTGCTAAATTGTGAGTGCATGCCTGGGGAATGGAGAGCCTGTACATGCCCATCTCCTGGTATTCTCATGGGCTCCTGCATGCCCATGCCTGGCCTAAACATCATGCCAGCCCCATTCTGCTGTAGCCCCATATCATGGGGCCCTGATTCATTACCTGCTCCACCCATACGCCGTGACATCATCTCCCCTGGTGGGTGGGACCCCTGGAACCAGGAGTTCTCCTGAGTTACATGAGGATTTTGTCCATCAATGCTGGGCATCCTGCCAGCATTCTCCCTGTCAAAGTTGGGCATACTCCCAACTGGACCTCCATGTGCCATTGGGCCAGGAGGTACATCACCATGGTGACCCAGCTGCTGCAAACTGGGCTGCCTCATCCTCTGCTGCTGGTTGCGAGAGGCCATCTGTTTTATCATCATGGCTGCATTTTGACGCTGCTGCAGAGACTGCTGCTCAGGCCCCGGATGTTGCAGGGGACCTGGAGGGAAACCTTCACTCACGGGCGGAGTGAACTCTCCAGGCAGACCAGTGTAGGCAGAGGGAGAGAGGTGGTTATCCATACCACCACACCAGCCTTCACCACCATGTGCATTAGGAAAGTCAAATCTAGGCCTTTTCGCCATGTTCATATAAGGAGAGTCAAAGTGTTGCAGCCTCTGATTTGGGGGCTGTTGGGAGGGAGGAGGAGCTGGCTGTTGCATATTAAACATGGGGTCCCCATAGGGGTGCAGACCCCTATTTTCCAGTCTGTGAATGGGATATTCAAACTGGTTGTGTTGGCCAGGCATCATAACCCCTCCATCCAGAATGTTAGGGTTAGAAGAGCTGGGCTCAGCCTGAGGGGGTCGGGGGAGGCCAGGGGGGCATGAGTTCTGTCTAGCTATCAAGCCAGCCTGTTGTTGCTGCTGCATGAGAGGATGTCTTGCATTGACCCCGGGCTCCATTCCCACGGGCACCTTCCGGCCATTTCCAAAACGCTCAAAAAACACTCCATGCTGAGGCTGCTGGGGCTGTGGCGGCGGCGGCGGCTGGTGTCCCTTAGAAATGCCCTGCATACCTGGTGTCCGTGGCATTCCGGGGTTCCCTGGGAAATTTCCACTTGGAACTGGCCTTCCTGGCCCGAAATGGGGTAACTGAGATTCTGATTCTGATGGGGAAAACACAGGTACATCAAAATGTCCAGATGGAGGCTCACTTGGGAAATTATACTCTAATCCCTCTACAGGCCCCTGGTTGGGCATCCGCCGAGGCTCCAAGCCATGAGACTCAGAGGAGGAGGAAGAAGGGAGACCATGGAAGGATGCTGCTCTGTTAGGTGACTGGTCCAGGGGTAGACAGGGGGCAGGGACAGCATGACTAGCGCTGGGAGGTCCATGATGCTGAAAATCTGGCATGTTACCAGGCCGCTGCTGCTGCTGCTGTTGCTGCTGAGGAAAGCCATCCCCTGCCTGTCCCTCAGCTAGAGGATCAAATCCTTCTGCAAAGCCCTGCTGTGGTCCCATGCCATTATTGTTGTAGCCCATTAGCCTGCCACCATGCAGGCATGATGACCCTGGCTCTGGGCCTCCAAAATTCCCACTGAATTGAGGGTGATGTTGGTGGGGGTGAGGTTGGTGACCATGGGCATGTCCTTGATGAGGTTGCTGGTTGTTAAAAAATCCATGCATGGGTCCTTGCTGCTGCTGCTGCAGTCCACTGCCTGCATGCATGTCCGAGTGGCCCCGCGGGTGAAAGCCCCCATATTGCTCTCCGTTCATGTTCATATTGAGCCCGAGCATTTGCTGCTCACTCAAAGGGCCCATGCCTGGTTCCACTGCTCCCGGCGGGCCTGCCGCGTGAAAACCTGGGCTTTTATAATGGGAGCCCATGTTCAGCCTAGGTTGGTTTATGTTTCTCTCTGACTGGCCAGGGTTTCTGCTATTAATCTGAGAACCAAACTGCTCCAGCCCAAACATACTCCCCTGCAATCAATCCCACATGACGGCGAGTTTGCCAGACATCGGCACACAGTCTGTTTTCCGTCTGTCCCCAAAAGCAAAAAGAAAAAAAAAAGATATACAAGAAACTATTCGAATATTTCTATTATACTACTACTTAAATTGCTTTAGCTAATTTGAATGTTAAAACTCACCAAATGAGTGATCATTGTTGTGGATCAATTGTTTTTGTTTTTCAACTTCTCCAAGAACGCGGAGAAAAAAAAGAGACAAACTGTGTCCAAATGCGCACGTAAACGGCGTCCCTGTTCCCTTATTTACGCGCGCACTGCGCTGCTTTTGTTATTGTCTCTGATTAAGCAAACAAATATAAAATAGTGTTACTTAACGTGCTGCATGAGTGGCCTATTATATTCCAAAGTTTTTATGTGCGCTTTTCTTTGAGGCGATCATCACTCTAAAAGGAGAGCGCAGACGAACTGGAGCAATCAAACAGGGAATATAACAATTATTGTCAGTTAATTCATTTTATAGTCCAACATTAAATGTCCCAGGGTGACTTTTTGTATAACGTTCCATACTGGAAACAAGGAAACGGTCCAACTGGAGCCGTATAGTTAAAACTACCTCTGTGGTTTTGAAAAAAAAAAACTTTAAATGAATACTGCCCAACAATGTCATTTAAAGTCTTGCTTCTAAGCAGGCATGTAGCCAAAAGTCCAATGTGATGGAAAGTCCACAAACACGCGTCTCCAAACCGAGCACCGGAGAACCGGAGCGTCCGTTTACGCGACCTGAACCCGGGGCAGCGCGGTGTGCACTACCCGCACTCCACAACTACGGAGCGGATTGACAGCATCCTTCACCCGCTGCCGACCATGCGCTTTGCAGCAGAGCACCGTCCCTTAAGTCCTTTCGGTGCGTTTCGTGCCTAATGTGTGCGTCCCTCCGTTTAGCGAGTCTTGCCTGGTGTGGTCTGAGTGCACTTGGGAGCGATTCACAGATACACTCACACTCCGATCTGCCGCTTGGCGCTGTGTGAGATCAACGCCTCCAGACGAGCCAGCAACAAGTTTTGCATTTCTACAGCCTCTTCCATCCATGAGGTCTCAGCCAATCACAGCGACGAAGGAAAGCTTTGAGGGCGGGACAAATGCTTTTAAGGTGGTCCGCAGAGTCAATGAGATAGTAAACTCTTCTGTTTAAATCAGATCTTAGAAATAGCTAAGTCCATCATAAATACATCAATAGATTTGAGCTGCACGCGGTCTCGCAGATAGTAATTTGTTCCCCCCTAAATTGTCCAACATTTTTGTTCCACACAACTGTAGTCCACAGCAGTTTAGGTGAGGAAACGCTCCTGCAGTTGTCATATAATCCAGTAGAATAACATGAGCCACACTACTGTTTTACCATATTACTTCAGACTGGAAGAAGGTTTTGTATCCACTGCACCTGACGAGCAATCATTTTGTTATTTGGTCTAAAAACAATCATTTCCGATGGATCGGTTCTGTCACTAATGATGAGGTCACAAGCTGGATGTTAAAAATGTTCCCATGTTTAAGCAGCTGCGGATATCACAGCTTTAAATATGAAATCCTACTGAAAATCTATATTTAATAATGAAATTGTCCAGTATAGTCGATTGCTTTACAGCTGGTGCTGGCTGAGAAATGTAGCCTAACTAGCTCAGATGATACTGATGTTGAGATAAAGGGAGATTTTAGACCAATATTAGGTATAAAGTGAGTCGCTCAAACCCCTGTGGCCAATCAAACCCGTGTGACTCAGGGTCCCAACGGGAAAAATCCTCCTTAAAAGACCATCTGAACTACATAGTATGGATGATATTGGGCCTAGAGTGCGATAATCAATAGCATTCTGTCTGTAAAGTAGAAGATTTTAAAGCCAAATTAGGATAATTTACTGCGTATGTTAATTAGCTGTAAAATCACAATAATCAAGATTATCTGTGTGTAGTTAAGCAGAGCTGTGAGATACAACAATAGATTATCTAATGATCTATCTTAATGTTTCCCCAAAGAAGTAATACCCAAAATATACCTAGCTTTTGATGTATTTTACGTGTATAGCCATGTGTTTTGACTCTTATGTAGTTTAATATGTGTCTTAATGTTGTCTGTAGCTTCTATCTCCGACTTTGTGTTTTGATGTCAGTTTCAAATTTCTAGGGGGATTCTTGTGAATGTTTACACGGTCGAGTTGGCATTTATTTCCCTGTGCCGTCTGACTACTTAACAAGAAGAAGAAAAAATAGTGTTTAAAAAGATTTCAAATGCACATAGTAATTTAAACAGAGGATTGTGTGAAGCCTGTAGGGTTCTTCTTCCCCCATAAGATTAACAACTACGTAGTTATTTGAAATAAAGGAAACGTGGGACTAAATGGATATTTTCTTTGGAGAAATCAGAGCACTGTATTATATCTTTCCGGCACTATGGACAGTGGGCATTTAGAGAATGTAGTGTCACACAGCTCTGTACCTTTGAGGACAACCAGGACGGCTTTTACCAAACAGACACAGTGCCACCTAGCGGCTGGTGTCAGTGAGAGTACAGCGAGTTTGTCCACCTCGACGGTGAAGCTTTAATTAAGAAGTTTCATAAATGAGACATCTGGACTGAAACTAGTTCATGCATATATAAATTTTGGAAATAATAAATAAGGTAACAAGTATTACACTTTGTTTTATACATTATATGAAATGGTTGCAATAAAAGTGCACTAATCACTTATATCTGATAATGACATCTGATCTATTTTCTTAAACAGTCATTATGTATTTAAACAAATCAGATAAAATATTTTTTTACCAATGTTCATCTATACTGAATAAGTCCCGTGACTTAATGGAACTGTAGGAATTCAATGAAAGCTCAGATTTCTTTCTGCAGTTTAGGTGAATAGGAAGAAATAAGTTTCACAATAAATGTCTTACATATACTAATTTAATCAGATAATTATTTTATGGCATTTATATTATTAATGTCTGACCAGATCACGAGATATTTTTAGCTACATATGTAAAGAAACAACCAGCTCTGTACTAATACAAACTGCAGGTTTGTGATGCAGACTATATGCCCAGCTTTGCACCTATGCACCTAAAGGAGGCTTTAAGTCAGAGCTGAGACTGAAAACAAGTCAGGACAAAGCATTGAATGCACTGAAAAGTGCTGGGAAGTGTGTATATTTGGAATTTTGTGCAGTCTTTACAGATAGCTGAGAGGACAGCAGCTCACACTAGGAGACAGGGATAGACAGCGACTGTGTAGACATGGTATAAAGTGCCTGTCTATTTGAGAAGGAAAAAGAAGCATGTTGAGCTGGTGAGATGTTCTGAATGCTGGTGTGGTTGTGGGATGTGTTGCTATTAAAAAAAAAAAAAAAAAAAAAAAAAAATCACATGCTTTCTCAGTATCACCTTGCTGGAGGACTGGCTCCATATCCAAGAGTTTTACCCAGACAAACACAAAAGTGTCAGTATAGCAAACTGTTTTAGCCACGACTGCCGTCACTGCTCTATGAAGCCCCTTAGATAGAACAGTATTCATGTTCATTTCAACATACATGGTCAACATATAAAGGTCTGTTGTATCATAAAAACCTAACCAAACATGCATTCTTAATAATGGTCTAGCTGACTGTAATACTAATAACCCTGTGATACAGTTCCTGCTATCTCCATCTACAGTCTTCTCAAATAGAGATAGACAAGTTAAGGATGACAAACCGATGGCATGGTCTCTTTCCTCCTGAGTCCACAGTGATGATAAATGCAGCTCAGAGCTGCTGTTGAAGTGAATTCATGACAATGGACAGTCTACAGGCTTTCAAGCACTGTCACAATACCAGTCTTCTCTGCAGTGATTTAGTACTCAATTTGTCTCAATATTTTACTCAAGAGACAAGATGGCAGAAGTGGGTGCCCTTCTCTACCCTTAATTCACAGTGTTAAGCTTTTTCTCAGATAGACATATATTACCATTAGGGTTGCCCAAAGAGACAGTTCTTTCCCTTGTTGGCACGGGGGCGTCCTGTGCAGTTGCAGCAGTGCGGCGCAGAGCCTGTCACTCAGCTGAGCCATCACAACCCTACGGGTCAGGATGGGTTAAGCAGCATCTGTCATCTAGAGAAGCACTATTGTATTATGGGGAGGGATGCAACAGAGAACTCGCCACCACCCTCCCCTCCTCGTTTGTTGGCTCCACACTTCTTCCAGCTCGCACAGAACAACAGGAAAGAGTGAGAGAATCTCCGGGCCTAAACCTGACCTGAGTCCGGACGATGAGGAAACACTCGTGACATCACTGCCAACCCATGGAAGCCAGAAATACTTTTCCTCTCCAAGAAAACCTGCAGTTCCTGAGTAAATCTGGCCCCAGGGGAAGGTCACATACACAAACATGTTGGGGAGGACCAAACTGTGAGTTTATTCTTCACTTCCTCCAAAAACAGAAGCTCTCGTCACACAGTTGTCTAGTGGAAGGAAATGCAGCATGTGGTGCAAGTAACACAAGACAGCTTTTTTTTACTCTGTGGCATTTACAATTCAATTGGACACGTTTAGGAATATTGTGCGTTCTGACCATCGGTGTTTTCAGTTTTGAACATCGTCTTTCTTCGGCAACATGCCTGGGTATCCTGCTGTGTCAAGTCTCGAGTCGCCTTTTGAGATTAATTTCTTCTCTTCATCTTTTGCCTCATCTATTTAAACGACAGGGGGCTCACACAAAACATGTCCCTTCTTCTTGTCTGCAAGCGAGAAACATGGATGGATGCCTACTGTAGACTACTGTGAGCTGCCACTTAACAGGAGGTGTGTGGGCGAGTCTGCCCATCTCCCCTTTTAGAAACAGCATTATTTGCTTGTTCTGGGACATTATGACTGGTTTCCTTGCAGCAGGCACATGTGACCATTCCACCACAAACAATAAAAAAGGCAGATATCTCAGCCAGCAGACCGGCAGTTCTTCCTGCTCTTTAGCAAGGATTCCGCTGCTATTGTGTGACTGCTGTGACCCGCAGGTCACTGAATGTCTAGTCCATAATGGAGTCACCAATAACTTTGCTGAAGGAATGTTTATTCTATCTCATGGGCATTTTATAGTACAGAATTTACATCCATTGATCTACGGAAACATGAATACATAAAAGGAAATTACCACATCCCCCCCTGAGGGCCCTGTCTCCTACAACCACCTGTTTACAAATCAGGCAAAAGTAGCATAATCTGAACTTTTCCAGATGAAATTTATTTGAGCTTTAGATACAATATGTAGACTTAAGGCACACAAAAAGACAGAAAAGAAAAGGCACAAATGTTGTACATTCACTAGCATGTCCCCTGAAATTAAAAAGCTGATCAGAAACATTTAAAAGCAAGCCGTTCAGAAATTAAACAGTTAGGGATTTCATAAATTAGGGTAAGACTGTACAGTTGCTTTGTGAATACGTCCCGTCTCCCATGTTACTGTCTTGACAGATGGTGAGCCACTGATTTAAGTTATTCTCTTTAGCCAGTGGGTTATCTTTTCAACAGAGCAAGAATCATTAACATAGACTTAGAAACACTGATTACACTGAAGACAAATTGTTTGACACTTTTTGCTCTTTGAAACACGTGCATACAATTTCAGTACAGTAACAAAGGTCAACTGGCTGTCTCAACAGGCTGTATTGTGACCACCTAATCTGATTAAATGGTAATACCATATTTACCAACAAAAAACACACATTGTGGTGAAAGGAAGTCAGCCGTTTGGGACAACTGATTAGCAACAATATCAAAAAGAAGTGTACTGATCACCTGAGATTTTGTTGTTACGGAAACTGTTGCCTCAGACAGTTGCTTCCTGATTTTCCTATATTAACAACCTACCGTTGTTGAGTGCATGTAAACATATCAGAAATCCATTCACGCACTTTGGACAAGCCAATAAACCATTACCGAGGAAGTGATCGCATTCCCTCATTAGATTAAAACCAAAAAAACAAACATCAGAACTCAAAAAATTTGTGTCCTAGAAATATGGAAAAAAAACAGACATCGCATTTGAGAAGTCTATTCTCCCCCATTCCTGTCGCACAACTTTAAGACACTGACACAACACAAAATAAAACAGAGAAACTCAAACACCAGTAAAATCAGATGCAAAACCACTGGTATGGTATATGCAAGTAACACTAGTGATGATCAACAGTGTAGGCCAGTGCCACATGATTCCCAAGCCTAAGGGGAGAAAGTGCACTATGAGCTGAAAAGCCAAGAGTGATGGCGATGACATATCAAACTGGCTGGTCTGAGAAAGTGATGACAATCTGCAGCCTTTTGCAGCAACAACAGTGCATACTGGCCATTACAGCTACAATGCACATTTTTGCTTGCTGAAGGAATTGCACTTGCTCAGGCGATGCAACACATTGGGAAACAGTGGGAATCAAAAGGAGTTCTACACCCTGAAGTCACAACAAACATCTTTGCTCATGTCTGCCATGATTTACTATCTAACAAGTAGCAGCGAATAGCTAGCTCTAACCTTTAGGTGTCGAGAATAACCAGTCAAGTGAGGGAGGTAGCTAGAGCAATAGCTGGTAGCAGACACACAACAGGTACTGTATAACAGGTCAGATAGGCATGAACGTCCAGAGATTAAGGCAAGCAGTGTGTGGTGCTGGTGTCGACTGGGCACTGATAAGGTAGTTAAGCATCTGTAAACACACCTAAAACAAAGCAGAAGGAGAGGCCTTTTGGAAACTGTCTACCTTGGAGAACCAGACGAATGAAACAGGCCTCCAGGGTGGGCTGTGTGAGGTGGGGTGAGCAGTGTGGTGCAGTTTGGCTTGTGACAGAGGCTGGAGGGGTGTAGCACCATCTGTGGCTGTTTTTCAGTGCAGTTTTTCTCTGGGGACATCTGTTAGGGAGGTGAATACTGTGTTGTTGTACGTTACGTGTGAATGAATGTCTTCAAAACAGGGAGTGTGTGGGGAGACCAAAAAAAAAAAAAAAAAAAAAAAAAAAAGAAACAAGTGAGAGCTGTAAACACTTCCAAAGTAACATCTTTTAGCTGAACAAGCTTGCATGGATCTGCCCAGCTTGAGCTTTTAAGAGATCAGTCACCGCAATGGCATCCACATCTGTGTGTGTGTTAAGTGTGAATTCACGTTTACCCTCATGTGCACGATGTATGTATATGTGTCGTGTGTAAGACTGTGTGGGCTTCTACTGAATCTGTACAGGTGTGAGAGTGAATACCTGTACGGGCATGATTGTCAGTGTTAATAAGATGCAGTGCTTTGGGTAAGGTGGTTTGATGGGGGGAAAGGATTACAATGGGACAAGGCGCCAAGGGTGTTAGTAATCTCTTAATGGAGGCTGTGGCAGGAAGGAACATGAGTATGACAAACAGACTCATGCTGGGGAATGCAAACCACTGAGCCACAGTGTGTACAGTTAAAACCGTGGAGAAGACAAAGAGGTCAGACAGGGCATAATTTTCGAGGGAAACATCAACAAAACAAAACAAAGGAACACTGAAATAATAGAGGAAATATTTGGTCCAACACCTGCCACGGCAGAGTCAAGCCAATGAATTTGCTTTTGTAAGAAATCACCTCTACTGCAGGTTGCTCCTCTTTATAGCTCTCCAGACAGCTAGATGTTGTCAATAATATGATGCCAATAGCTGGCCTTTCTCTGCTCAGGAGATCAAAATTAACCAGAGTCTTATCAGCTAGGGTCGCATTGGTTTCTAGAAATCAATTCCTCAGTGGAGAGAATGCCTGTGATTGGGTGGAAGTCAGGGATCTGCCATATTGATTGCAGGTAGCAGCGCTCCCTCCTCCACAGCCTAATTCAGTTATGGTTTAAAAAGGAAAAAAAATGGCACCGAAGGAGCACTATTCATCTCCATTGCTGCCGTCATAGTGGGTGTTTAAAAATCCTTTGCCTTTTCATTCGTCTGCAGCAGTGGTTCCTCGAACTTCACCCTGTTTGCGAAGCTGTGGGGAAAAGGAGGGAAATAAATACACACATCAGATTTATGTAAGATAAACAGATGAGGGCAGGTTTAGTGGGTGCTTGCATACAGTGGAACCCTTTATGAAAGGTTGCTGTACAAACGGTTTAGATTCATTTTTTTTATTACAAATCTTTAGGTTTACTTCTTGCATCAAACCATTAAAAATACAACAAATTTCTTCTTGCAAACTATAATCTTCAGATTTTCCTTAAAAATCTGCTCCAGCAATCCTTATCAAGCACCTTGTTTGTCTGCTAGGTAGATAAAAGCATCACTTTCAAATTCTCCCACCCTGAGGCTGATGGCTTTGGAAAGTCAATTAGTGTTAGAATCTGATAGCCGAACACCTTAATGGAACAGTTCAAACTAACAGTGGCTCTAAACAGAGGAATAGACAGATCTGATGAAATGGATTCACCCCTCCCACTTCTCCACCCCTACCCCCACCACTTTTTTTTTTTTCCTCTCAATCACAGCACAGACTCTTTCTCAACTGCAGAATTCCATTTGTATGTTAATGAGGAAAAAAGGAGCCATCTTGAAGCCATTTTTGCCCTTTTCTTCTCATGCTTCCCTTTTCTGCACAAACAGCATCCAACCAGTTTACAGTACACAAACACAAAAAACAGAGTGGCATAACTGTCTGAGAATCATCTTCATAATGTTGAGTTTCTCTTTTCACCCAGTGCACAAAAACCTGTGTGACCAGTGTCTGTATATGTTTGACCACCACCACCACAATGTGCCATCCCGTACAGTCCAGCTGTGAGCCTGATGACCCTTGAGCCCAGAGACAGAGGCCTTGTCAGCATCCTCACCACAGTCTCTCTTTGATGGCACCCGCCTGTTTACTTACTCCAAAGAAAAATGGGAAACATGTGCTGCTTTGGGCGTGATATGAGAGGAGGAGCAGGCCAACTACAAATGCTTTATGTTGGTAGTATGCCAAGAATGTTTGAGTCTGGCCCACTTTAGCCAGTCCAGCCCTGATTCCTCTCTTATTCTCCTTGTACGGCCAAAAGCTCCCAGACTGAAATTTCAAGTAGGTCCAAGACCAAGCTAGTGGTAAGGTTTTACAGAGACTTTGATTCACAGATATGAAAGCCTATGATTTAAGAGAGGGCTGTTTTCCCTCTTTGCCCTATTCCTCTGTGGGGAGGGCTCTGGATTGCAGGTACCAGGCCTTCTGTGCATGTTTTCAACTGCTGGCCACCTCTTCAAAATGCCATGTGTGATCCTTAGAAAAGTTTGCCCAGATGTCTGGCA
>JAUBNQ010000028.1:7983677-7998096 GCA_032353495.1 Ctenopoma kingsleyae | reverse complement strand
TATATTGGTATTGGTTTATATCGGTATCGGAAATTAAGAGTTAGACAATATCGGTATATCGGATATCGGTAAAAAAGACAATATCGAACATCCCTACTAGAAATGATTTAATGAAGATAAGACTTCAAGTATACTTACCAAACAGAGCCAGCAGAGACTGGAGAGCAAAGTGCAAGGTGCGGCGGTTGGCTAGCTTGCCTGTCTTCAGCACCACTTCTTCTTGGCCTACCTCACATAGGTCAAAACCTGCACAAACACAAAAAGTTGTAACTGACATATTAGACGATGTGTCTGTGAGTAAACAAGGATACATTGATGTACGATGAGTGGTAAGTCAGAAGGCACATGAATCAAAAGTTTTCTTACTCAACATTTGACTCACCAAGGGCAGCCAGAAATTCATGGCATCCTGGCAGTCTCCATAGCTGCACACTAATGGACACCTGAATGGGAAGGAGGGAGAAATCCTGCTCTTTCTCTCCTGTCTGAAGTTGAACTAGCACCTGGTGGAGCTGGAGAGGATGGAAAAGATAAATAAGAGGCAGTGAATATTAGTTTTTCATATAATACATATTCATATTTCATATAAGTTCCCTAATAAAATAACAACCACATTGTATTGTAGAAATACTGCGAAAATGTTTTCTGGAGAGGGTATGAATCTTTCTCCTAAAATGTTCGAGTACTATGTATGAGCACTTAGAGAAGCAGAACATCTGCAGGGAAGCAGAGCTGAAATGGTTTCAGTTCAGTGAGGGTTTACATGTGCCCCGCAAGCACACTTGCCTGCTTTATCTGGGGATTACTTGCTTCGAACAGAGACACCTTTGTCAACTTGACATAACTGTGCAGAAAGTAGAAAAATGCCTGTCTTACTCACTTCACTTTTCATGGTTTAGTGAGGTTTGTTTTTACATCATAGCCTTATCCCTTCTACCACAATCAAACATTGTTCTGAACTGTAATGAACCATGGCTGCAAATCTTTAAATACTCAAAATCCCTGAGATCTGACTGCAGGACCAGTGGAAAAATGATGAACAAGAAAACACAATAAATGTTTGTCCATGTAATCACTATGCATGCAAATGATAAACAACTTGAAAACAACAAACCAAAATTCCAACAACTCAAATGCAACGTTTTCATAACAAAGCAATGTTAACTAACATGTAACAGAACAGAAAGTGGAGAGTGGGTAGAATAGGATAGAGTGCAGGTAGGTGAAGGCACACTTACCATTGCCACCATATTTTTAACAGCCTTCAGACCACATGTTAGGGGCAGGAGAGAGAAAATAGGCTTTTAATTGCATGCACACAGGCCATTCACAAAGAGAACAAGGAGTACAAGTGTTTAGGTCAACAAGAAGGACAAGAACAACAGGTACAATAGGTTCTTAATATCTCATTTTTAATGCAAGTATATATATATTAGGTGAGCATGTTTCATGTTCTTTGCGGTGAGACCAGTATTTGCGTAGTATTTGAGTCTTTTGAAAACCATGCTACATGTAAAAAGAAATAAACCTGCAATGTACGATTAAACTTCTGGTGTCTAGTTTTGCACAAGGGAAAGGATTGTTTGTACTGCAAGGGCTGCTAGTTATGCAAATCTATGCAGCATTTTACCAGATTAAGAGTTGCGAGAGTGTGTAACCAGTACTACAAGTTATGCAATGATAGATATACTGTTCTAGCAACACCCTCATGGTACAAATGCGTACCAGAGAAAAGAGAGGGACTTCCTCAATAGTATGAATAGTATTTCTCATTTGAGCCAAAGAGCAATTTCTGTGTGGTATGTTAGATTTTAGCAGTATTTGTTTAAAACTACAAAAGCATACCCGGTTGATGAGCTGCTCTCCTGCTTCCGAAGCTGTAATGAGTTTGCACAAAGCCTGGAGAGCTGGTGGCGGAAGACCTGAGGGATGGATCAAAGGAAGTTTTATGTTATTTATACACAGTGTATGGTCATTATAGTTCTAACTAAGCAGCACTGTGACTAAGCAGGTAATATCACATGGAATGCTATGAGACACTGTTGCAAACATAACAGAAATGGAAAGAACCGGCCATGGCTCGTCTTAGGCACATACCCAGTAGTGATTGTAAAGTGGTGCTGCATTGCTGGAGCCTGTCTCCTGGGTCAGCAGTGGGAAAAAAGACAGCAGCAGGGATACCGGTGCCTGCAGAGTCAAGACGAAAACCCACCGCTGTTAAAAGGGCCTGCCAGCCAGGGACGCCCCCCACCTTGTTCTCCACACTCTGCTGGGATGTATACATGGAATTACGCTGGCCGTTCTGTATTCTCTGAAGAGACTTCTCCACCTGCAAGGAGCAGACAGTATAGCATCAGTATTTTTGTGTCTTTGGTTGTGACATTTTCTGGTGTAAGCCTAAGCTCTATAGGTTTTGTGTGTCCATATCCCACCAGGTGGAGCAAAACTCTTAGTGCATCACGGGCTCGGTCTGGATACTGCAGAATCTCCGCCAAAGCTTGGCCAATGAGGGAAGATGGGCTGTTAAGCTTCACATCGTTGCCAATCAGCATGTAGCCTGGAGAGAAAAATTGTCATCTTTTTTATTATGGGAATGTATTATTAACATGTGTGTAACAGGTGAAGAACAAAAAGTGACATCTCTAACCTGCCCAGTTAGAGGGGTGTGAGTACTGCTTGCTGCTCTGGACAGTCTTCATGGCATCTGCCAATGCTGCACTAGCCTTGGTCCCATTAAGCAGAGCAGTGTAGAAGGCATGAACAAAAACCTTGGAGGCTGCGACAGGCACAGGCCACAAGGACACAAGAACACACTGAGCCCCAGCAGCCAGGAAAGCCCTGGTCAATCCCACAACACCATCTGCTGTAACCTTGCTGCTAGACTCCTGGTACGATCTGTAGCCACAGTGGCACACACAACATTTGTATCAGTTGCATTACACTGTCTTTTTTATTTCGTATTTAGTAGCTTTCATATCTGTCAATCAATTCAGATTTCACGTCTATCATATAATTTATATAATATCTATTTATATATAGATATTATATATAATATCCTATAATAATAATAATAATAATAATAAGTTTATTCTTATTTTTTCATTTTATTTGATAAAATAACCTTTTACTACCTCAGAACTTACATAAAACTATATGCACATAGTGCATAGTTACATAAACTACTAAGTAACACAGACACGACAAGTCAACCTACCCTAGCACCACCAGCTTGACAGGCAACCTCAGATCCAGTATATCTGCAGCTGTAAGAAGGAACTCCTGAAGGGGCGGACTGTCACAGATGCTCTCAACGTCACTGCTGTCATCTTGCATGTGGAGAGACTCCGGGATGGTGTAGCCGCTTCCAATTGATCCCTTCCTGCCACGACCACTGCTTCCTCTCCTTCCTCCTGCTCCTCTACCTATTGTTCCTACCCCTACGCTGGCACTTGCACCTCCAGGCACACTCTCGGGGTTTGGAGTGAGCACTAGAGCTGCCAATTTCCAGGATATGTGAGTGGCAAAGTGGGCACATTCTGCTTGTGAGAGGGCACTCATTACTCTCTCCTTGGTGGCTGAAGAGCCTGCCAGGGGCTGGCATCCTAGCAGCTCAGCCACCATTAAGGCCTCCTCCTCTGCAGAGGGCATGGGTCCCCACAGCCAGCGGTCCATCACAGGTGAAGGCAGACGAGGGTTTCCCACCACTGCTGCCATTGAAACACCACCACATGGAGCTGGTCCCAGGCGGCGAGAGTGGGCCTAAGAACATAGAAACAAGGGTTACATTCATGGGTACAATCAAAGGACATAAGGATCTTATAATATTTGTGGCCATAAACATCCAAATCAGTTTTATAAGAATTTTAAATAGAAGCATGAAATTATTTGTTAGTAATATGAATGAGAAGCTCAACCTTTGCATTAGATCCAAGGCCATGGATTGAGGGAACAGCGATAAGGCTAAATCGCTCATATAGGTATTCATTTGAAGAGCTTCCTTTAAGCAGGGCGAAGGGAATGAGGTACAGTTCTCCCTCCAGCACCATCACTAGTTGTCTGTGTCTGCCAACAGGCCCACTGGAATGCATCAAGCCCTGCCAGACAAAATGATCAGTATGAAAATACAAACATACCAAATGATATTTCATATGTAGTGCATTTGACTTGTAGTTTCCACTAAATGTGTATTAGGCTGTTCTTTCTATATACAGCTACATCAATAGGCAGACGATGACCCATGCAGGTACTTACCCCCTCCATAGGTGCAATAAGCAAATCATAAAGTGCCCGGAGCGGAGGCTTGCTGAGGTTGCTAGAGCGACGGGGCAGGGAAGAGTTTCCATCTTTGGCAGGTGACATGGTGTTACTGAACAGGCTGGTCATACTCTGGCAGCTCCTGCATAAGCACAATACAAAAACAATGCTATTTGTTTGTTTGGCACATTATATTTTTGTGCTGATAACCAAAGACAGGTTTATGCAGTTTGCAGCAAAGTTTGCCACATTGTGCATTTACAGTAAATATATTTACAATAAATTTGAATTTGCCTGTGAGATTGCACCATTTGACATTTTAATATATGATGCAACTTACTAAAAACATTTTAACTTAAAAATGCTGAAATAAAAGCATAAACTCATTACATATTGCTATTCAGCTCTGGCTGGCCAGTTCTTCCAATTCCAATTAGCCCAGTTATGTAAAAGCCCTGCTTGGAAATATGGATCTTATGCAAACTGTCATTTAACATCAAACTATGCTGTTGCTCTTAATAGGCTTGGAGGTGGGAAATGTGCCTGATAAGGTCCATGTCTAACTTGAGATGTTTACTCAGAGCTTCTGTAGCTTCTGTAAGTGTGGTCGCACTACAGAGCTTCAGCAGAATGCAAAAAATGCTTCAACACTCTTAATCATAAACTCATCTTTCTTCTTCTGATATGTTCACGTTCAAGTCAGTTAATAAGAGTTAGATGAAGCCAGGCCGTACTCTATCTCCATTGTGATGTGCAATAAACTGAACAAAGACATTTCACAAGACAAAGTCACTTAGAATATGTCAAAGATCCACTAGATGGCAGTGCTGCACTGTGAGAACCTAGAGCTTACAGAAACATGAAATTGTGTAAAGCATGGTCAGCTTGCCAGAATTGTTAAAGGAGAAAGAGGAAAGCACATCCTCTCTTTTCAGAAGCCTGCTCTACATATAATAAAACTCTGAGCTTCCAGTTGAGATTGTGAGTGTCTTCATTGCACTGCCAATATGTCTCAGTATTTTGAGTTTTTGAAAGAAACCAAAATAAGGTTCAGTGTCTGAAGCGTGTGCTGTGTGATGGGATTGACAGCTCTCTGCTAAAGCACACTAAGAACTGTGCTAATGGTGGCCGTGGGGTTAGATGCCTTTTGGTGCTGTAGGCACAAAGGGCCAGGCTTTATGGCTGTACTCCTCACTACTCTCCATCTGTTCCACCAGACATTGCTTCTTCTGGGTTCAAGTCAACAGACAACTCTGGTGCCCTTTTGGTAGCCCCAGGCCACTGGCTTCCCTCCAGCCTCCAAACACTCTGTTGCTCTCCCAGGCCTTGGCATGAGCCTTCATGGGAAAGCAAACAATCGTTTGTTAGCCTGACAGGAAGAATGAGAGAGGAGGCAAAGTATAAGCCAGGAGAAGGTGAGTGTCAAGTATAGAGGGAAAAAGACTAAAGAGCAGTGGAGCTGAAGGTGAAGACTGCATTCAGTGGCTGCTTAGTTTGATGTGCTTTAAGTGTGATCTGGGAGATGATCCAAAGGCAGACAAGTTTGCCTCTTTACACAGTTACAGTTTTTATACTGACCTAAATTCTAATTTGTATACAAATATTAATTAAACTATAGGGGCCACTCAGCTCGTTTGATTCAGCCGGTGGTGTTGGTCAGTCTTCACTGACAATTTCATCAAGATCATCAATCTCAGTATGTTATCAATGTGCATAAAAACGTTTTCAATTACACACTGAGGAGATTAGACCCAAGTTTCATTATCACCTTCTCGTACTAATCCCTCCAAGCTCCCTTGTGATTATTAGATCTCAGTGTTTAAACAGGGCAATCGATGATAATGCCAAATTAAGATATCACACCAAGATCAGATCTTTTAATGACTGTTATTGCGTCTATTTTCATGCATTATGTTTCTCCTTTGGCTTAGTCATGAGCAACTGTGGAAATACAACAGTCTTTGTCTTCCACTACCATTATTGGAATTTAAATCTTTGCAGCAGTGATGATGGGGGGGAAGTGAAGTCAAACAGCCCATGAAAAGCACATACATGTACATCATCTGACATCAAATCCCAAGATGTATGACTTAAAATGACAATGAGGTTTTCTTCCTTTTCTCATGCTTTGGCATTGTGATAGACGATAGGCTCCTAATCACAAGGAGCTTTATAATTTAGAGTTTTTTAGACCCACAAGAATGAGCGGATTATTACCGGCAGCCCATTAAAGGGGCTTAATGAGCACCAAGACTCAATTAAAGCTGGAATTACCCTCTCATCAAAGAGCAGCTCAACTGTGGACGAGGACACGGAAATATGACCCAGACACACAAATTTGCACACACATGCACATGATCTATTGGTATACATTACCAATCAGTGTAATGTAAATGAATACTTTGCATATGATCGTTAAATAATACTCTGAACAAGCTACTGCCAGACTCAGTGAGATCTCCATAGTCATAAATATGCACAGACAGGGTTAAAACCACGTCGGTCTCTCAATGTCTGTGTCTAGCAAGCAGACACACCCAGACACACACACGACACCCCATCACAGTAGGTATTTGATAATTCAGCAGCACAACTCTGGTCAATTTAATAGGGAGGACTCACACGCAGCCTCTGCGCTGACTAAACAATAGATGAAAGACCTTTTTCAAAGATGAGCCACACCCATGAATCTCCTTACCCAAACAGATATTTCTAATCTTTTTTTCCATGAAAAAGTGGGTGTGAGTTGGCGTCTATTTCACGATATGACTGGGGGAATGTCCACTGAACGTCCAGGTGATTTGCAACAATCTCCTACCTGTTGAACAGATTGTTTCTGGACACCATGCGTAGGAAGCCTGTTGGATCCGTGACTGAGTTAAGCTTGTTGTTGAGCTCCTCAAACTGTTGGTCCAACAAATCTCCTGCCTCGCTCTCTGTCTCACTGCTCGAACATCCTCTGAACGGGGAAGAGAGAGAGAAATGGAGTGAGCTGCTGAAATGTTGGCAAGAAAAAGGCACTTCTGCAAAGTAGACAATACACAGACTTATATTGTTTCTCCGCAGATAAACGAACTACACACACTCTTGATCTGCCCGAAATACACACTGTGCAGCCCACACACTTGGCCTAATTTCTCAGGCTTGGTCCAACACCCTGATGGTAAGCAGAGTTAAATCCTTTCATTATAATGCTGGTGATGCTGATCCAGTCAGTGGGGAGGATCCACCCCCACCAGACAATCACTAACTCAACACCACTCTCCCCCATCTCTCCTTTCATGCCCAAACCTCTCTTCTGATGTGCCCATATCATGTAACTCTTAAGTCAACTTCTGGCACTCACAGTAGCTGAATGTGAACTTCCACCATGGGATCTCTCATCATTATATGCTCCCACTCGCACCACAGACATTTTTTAAATCCTTGCAGAATGAGTCGCATTTGAGATTAAACATTGGATGCAGTATACAATGCCTTTTAAAAGTTGACAGTACATATAATCCACATGTTAATCCATAGATTATACTGTTACGAAGGCTGCGTCCTCCCTACACTTTATCATCCTTTCTTTCACATGCATATGCTCTCCCCATTCTTCTCCATCCCATTAATCTTCTCTCTCCACTCATTTCTACTGCCTCCCTTTCTCTCCACTCCACTCTGAAGAATGAATGGGCTGGTAAGTGGTGCCATATTGTGCCCATTCAGGCGCAATGGCATGTGTGCTACTTCCCATTGGAGTAGTAAATGAGCTGGTAATGGGACAGGAGGACTGGGTTGCTAGGGTGGCAAAGCCTGGCACTGGGCAGACCAGCTGGGCACTATGGATCAAACACCAACGAGAGAAACAAGGCTAACGTCAAACACGGCAAAGACTCATGGATATCAATAGGTGTTTTTTATTGTCAATATATTCTACCATATCTTCCATCTCCTTCTGTTGTTGTGTTCTGTTGTTGTTCCCTGTTGTCTGTCAGACCTTTATTCACCAGCATTTTCCTCTTTGACTTTTACCCCATTGACTTTATCAACCCTCTTTCCATTCTTCCTTACACACTCAGTAAACCCCATTTTCTGCCTTTACTTGTCAGGTTGGCTGTTTGTTAGGTGGGTTCAACAGGCTGGCTATCCAAAGTACCATTATTCCGTCTCATTTATTCCCACTAGGGAGAGAGTAGAGTACTTTAGGCAGGTAGTGGAGTCCTGTCATTGCAGGGTGCAATGGGGCAGAATAACACACAGAAATGATGTGTGTGTATGTGTATGCTGCTATCCTTGCTCAGTAAACAAACAGCCAAGTACAAGTTTAGTGCAGATTTAATGGCTGCTGAGTTGTATAATTCAGTGACAGTAAAATAATTGAACTTTTAAATCACTAAGTTGCATATTGCTGATAAAACATCAATGCATATCTGGGGTTTCCTTTTTGTTGAATGGGTGTCCAGTTAAAACAAAATGTTGAGTTTTATTGTGAAAAGTGTGTTTCCCAAATAACAGACTCCTACTGATTGCTCAAAAAGTCACCATCATATCAAGTACTGTAGATATTTCTGTCACTTCAATATTATCAAGGTAAAATAATGTTTCTGACATTACTTCTGGAAAGCCATATAATTACTTGTTTGATAGTGATAAAGAACAGAAGACGTAATACTGTTAAATAGCCATGTTACAACAGAGGTAATGAGCTAACAAAAACAAAAGCTTCCATTTCACTGTGACAGATGTAAATATCTCACCTGCTGTAATAAGACTCTACACCTAGAGCTTCACGGGCGCTGCCAATGTGCTGCTCCAGCGAGGAGCCACTGACCACGCCACTGCCACCTCCCTCCTGAAAGTCTGACCCTCCTTCTGATACACTCTCACCCAGGTACACCTCATGAAACTTCAGGATGCCTGTGAAGCGAGAAGACAAACATGACTTGTTTCTTTCAGCTGTTTATAAAATAAAAGTTTAATAACAAAAAAAAGAATCCATTTTCTACGCCTCTTTTTCCAATACGTTTGTATCACTCGCTCGTGGCAGGGAAAATATTGGATCATTTCACCTGAACGCTGTGACTGAGGCCATGTGAAGTAGTGCATCTGTGGAGCAAAATGAATAAAACAAATAATGTTCAATAAAAGATAAGAGTAGGCTGCCTGTGCCATCTGCTGCCCGCCAGGAGAGCGCTGCTGAGTTTCAAGCAGGAACATCACGGAAGAGCATAGGAGCATAGATGGAGTACACTCTGTGCATATGTGTGTTTGTGGGTGTGTCAGTGATGCATATGATTAGAGGCACGTGCGTGTATGTTTTGTATTAAATGCGTTTGTAAGGGCAGTTTATGTGATTAAGGTGTGTACACACGTATGGGTGGACATAAAAGTCTATTAAAAAAGTCAGAGTGACAGAACTAATTAGGACTTTAGCAGCCCTCTTTACTGACTGCAGAGTCTTTAGAGCATGGCATGTTTGTGTGCCAGATGGATGCCAGGGTATGCCAGGAAGTGACAGACAGGCGATTAGTGAGCAAGTGGCTCCCTCTTAGCCTGGGGCAATATTCAATGCTTTGAAGATCTGTACTGGTCCTTGTAGTGCGACGCCCCTCCGTATGACTAGTGATGGGGGGTCAAGTTCATCTGGTTGCCTGGGAGCTGGATTTGATCAAATGCTCAGGCCTGGTGGCACGGGACATGGGTCACAGCTCTCATTTCCACTCTTTAAAGCAGAGAGCAGAAGAGAGCCAAAGAACAGTGGAGTAGCTACAAGAGTCATTTGACTTGCACTGTAATTCACCCGTAGCTTTGCCTGTTCTCTTTGTGATACTGCAGTTTCACAAGTCAAGCATTTAATACCTCTGTCTATATGATATTAGCCAGTGTGTCAACAGTAGACACGAAAGGTGACAAGGTACAGCAATAGAAAAAGAAAACAAAAGATAGAAGAGGGTAAAAAAGAAGACAGGATGAAAAGAGACAAAGAAATTATGTTCTGACTTGGTGTAACAGCAAAGTGTTTTCCTGTTGGCATGTGTGAATATGTTGCTGGTGTTATTTGGCTGTGTCACTATCAATTAGAATGGTTCATTGGCAGATGCTTTCTGGGGTGAGAAGCCAGGAGGGGAGCAAATCCCCACAGTGGAGTGGCAGGTGGCACTGCCTCTTGGTGTTACAAATGGGCTTCTTAACCCTGCAGATGAAAACAAGCTACTGCCTCTAGGCCTTTCATCCGTTTTGATTTGAACAAGCAAATGTGTGTACTGTATTTGTCTGACTGCACTTTCACTTGTCTAGTTGTTACAGCTTTAAACTATTTGGAAGAAAGCTGTTTTAATACAATCAATGATAACACAATCAATCAATAATACGATCAATGACTATATATTTATCAATTATTTTTTGTAAATATTTTGTTCCATGAGCTACCATTCTTAAAGAACTGTGCACCATTTGTGTTTTAATATGTGCACAAATTGATTTAAATTACTATATATATGCTACAATAAATTTCACATATTTAATAACTCAACTTTGAAGAGGTAATATTGAAAAGGGTTCTGCAGAAAATACAAAATGCTAGAAAGACCCTGTTAAATGTGTTGACGTAGGTTCAGTAGCTAATTGCCAAGTGGAATATGGCTAACTGGTATAATTTATTTAATGTGAGTTAAAGACGAAATGTGAAACCTATGAAATATTGATTGCACAAGCACATATGGTCTTTTACAATGGAGAAATCTTTTTAAGGCAGAAAAGAATATCAGGGTGGCAAAGGTGGTAGGATTACAATAATTTACAAGCTGAGCAATAGGCCAAGCAGAGAGTGAAATCTTACCTGCCCCTGGAGCAAGCAGCCAGCTGTACAGGTAACCAGCAGCCATGGAGAAATAAAGCACCAAGGCCCTCTGGCTGTTGACAGTGTCCAAGATATGCTCCACTGTTACTGGGGTGTAGGGGTCTGAGTCCTGATGGCCTGTCTGCCTCTCCACCAAGAGGTCAGCAAAGGCTCGCGTACGACCCCGCTCTGCCACTGCCAGGGCCTCATCGTGGTGACCTGTAGTGTTTAGAGGTTAATGCTTATTCATGTGTACATTGTAAAACGTAATTTTATTTACATATAAGAGCAAAAGCAAAAACAAATTTAATCTAACAGTATGATGTAGGAAGGATATGAGAAATGCACGTAGATGTACCTAGACTGACAAGAACCCTTTGGAGTGCTTGGTAGCAGGAGGTTTGCAGATCAAACAGGGAAAGTTTATAGTCTGTGCTATGCTGGGCTTCATGCCGGATGGTCTCAAACAGTGCAGATGCCCGATAGAGCTGAGGATAAAAATACAACAGTTATTTTCAGATATCCTAGGTTATTCATTAACATAGTAATAGTAGAAGATAGAACATTGATCCAGTTCTTTGGTTTGTAGGTTCAGGGCTGATTTGATGTAGAGCAATGTATTGACATAACACCAACACTCTGACCACCGTTATAGGTTTGATTCAAAATGAGGAAAATCATTATAAAAGGTACACAGTCATGATACAGTAAGACACTGTCCACTAATTGCTATATGCCTGATTAAGGTTTTGAAAATGGAGAATGCTTTGGCCACTAGATGGTAGCATCCCACTTTACTAGTCATAGTAACAGTGTTCAGGCTCACTGTTTTCTAACTCTGTTTCTGTCTCAAGAAAGGAGAGTCCTGTAATGTAGTTTGATAAATATCCATGAAACCTCTCATTTACTTGAAATGAGGAAAGGGCAATGTGAAGCTAAACCATTACCTGGGCATCTTAGACAGACAGCATCCAATGAAAAGATGCTTTGAGAACTTAATCGGCTTGTCTGTTATTGAATCTTTGTAGTCAGTGCCAGCACTGGATTGAGAGAAGGAGAGAGACAATGGAGAGGTGGGGTAGAAAGCAGTGTTGCACATTGGCTGAGCGGAGTGCTGATTCATGAGAGCTTTTATTGATTTCCTATTTCTGCATCTGTGGCAGCCCTGTGGGGTGACTGGGACAGCTATAGAGCCACTCTCCAGGAGTCTTGGGGGCCAGCGGAGAGGCTGTTCACACTGCTTGACCATAGTTCATACAAGACAAAAAAAAAATGCAGAGGAGAAAAGGCTGTTTGTGGGTTTGGTAACAGAAAGGTGTGACAGAGAGTAAGCACATTTTCTGGGAACACACGTATATATATATATATATATACATATATGCAGCACATATATGTAGCTAATCTGGCATATCCCAAGGTCACGCAGAAAAAGTGTGTCAGAGGGAGGAGTGGAGGAGGAGAGTAGAGATCAGCAGAGAATCTGTGAGCTCTACTGCATTAGTGCTGCTAGACGAAGCTGCTGGTCTCAGGCTGATTTTGCTGATAGGGCTGTGGGCTGATTGCTGCACTGCTAGTTTAATCTGTTAGGCTTGCCGACATCCTTTTAAGAGGGAAACTCATTTCTCATAACACCTTTCTTCTGGCGTGACCCCTCCTGACACAGATGAAAGGGGAACAATCCAAAATGTGCTGCGTCTGCAGTGAGTTGCATGGAAGTGGTAGAAGCTGCTACATTCTTCAGCTGCTATGTATTCAGATAGCACTCTCATGTTTTACCATCACTGACACTAACATGGCTTTTATCTGACATGTTAAGTGAATGTCAATGTCAAACTGAATCAGTGAACTAAGCGTAGCTTGATACACACATACCTCTAATGATTTTTGTAAAGTAACCTCCCAGGGGAACTCTCATCCTCTAAGATAGTATCACAGGTGAAAGAAAGCTTAAATTACAGTAGACCTATGATATTTAAGTTAACATGAATTTATTGATCCATGCTTACTTAGATTAGCACTGCTGAAGTAACTGATTATAATCAGGACATGTCAATGTGTGTGTCGCATCGAACACCGGAGTCACAGCTAAGATGTTAAAATACAACTGGGTGTAAATGTATAAAGAATAAGAAACAAGAGCTCAGATACGCTCATTATTTTTATTCAATACTTAATTTCAATACTTGTCTTTCCAAATTAGGAGACACATGTGTTCAGAGTATTTACCAAGGTTATCTTTAGCAACAGGCCAACTCATGAATAACTATTTTATCTATACTCTGGCTGATTTGGGGGTTAATATAGGGAAAATGATCTTGAACATTGCTGTGGTAAATGTGGGCAAAGCACTGGATCACTGTGAGTTGCAACAAGGACAACACAATGTTAACATGACCTACAAAGATCTTATGGTCAAGTGTTAAACTGGAAACCAAACATGCAGTGGAAAATATGTTGCACTGGCTTGTTAGAATAATATTTTGCCATAATTGAACACAAATACCTCAGTATGACTCATGAGCCTCTGCTCTAGTCACCACCTTGGTTCAGTGTTTCTTTCCCAACTCTTGTTACAGATAATTGCAAACAGACAAAGTTACTTTTTTTATTTCTTAAATATGATGCAGGACCAAAAAACAAAGCTATGTGGGTCACATAGATGTACGAAGAGTGTGTGTATCATAACAGAAATGTTTTGGACTAGATTCTGAAAATGAAAGCAGCTGAATAACAACCCTACAGACACATGTGACAGCAACTGCTGCTGGATGACGGTTCACAGACTTGTACGTAGATACACAAGCTAAAGAAAATACATCAAATCTTGAGCTGTGGTGTGTGGACAGACTGTAAAGAGAGATGTTAAGGGGATATTCCATGCTTGCCAGGTGGGCAGTGGGCTGAAGAGGAGCGAATGTGTGTGTTAGGTAGAGGCTTGGGGCTCCTGAGACCATGCACACAGATACAAAAAATCTTCAGTCATCTGTCGCCTGTCTGTTGAGATGACAGCATTTACCAGCTCAACAGACTCACCAGCATATTGCCAGCAGCTGTGTTCAAGCTCTATAGATACCTCTCCTTTTTCCTCCCCTGTTGTTCTTTCACTTTCACTTTAAAGGCATTACTAAAAACTTAGATTCCACACGCCCTGTCTTTGCACATGTACTTCATCCTCTCATTTGTAATCTTTGCCAACCAACAGATGTGTGCTTATTAGAGGTCAATTTTAACTACAAAAGGTGGACTTGCTGGAATGAGTCCAGATGCAGGAGAGGAGAGGAGAGGAGAGGAGAGGAGAGGAGAGGAGAGGAGAGGAGAGGAGAGGAGAGGAGAGGAGAGGAG
>JAUBNQ010000028.1:7964948-7983577 GCA_032353495.1 Ctenopoma kingsleyae | reverse complement strand
GAGGAGAGGAGAGGAGAGGAGAGGAGAGGAGAGGAGAGGAGAGGAGAGGAGAGGAGAGGAGAGGAGAGGAGAGGACTAGAATTGAGACAGAACTGAGTCAAGGTGAGTCGAGGTAAGTAGATACAGGAGAAACTTTACCTGATGTTGGGCCTCCTCCAGATTCCCACTGGCCCACAGGGAGAGCCCCAGACGATGGCGGATCTTTGCCTCGTCTTCACGTCGAGCCAGCTGCTCTGCAAGCCGCAGGCCTGTCATAGGGGGAGGAAACCAGAGCAGATGAGAGAGGAGAGTGAGAGGAGAGTAAAAATTATTCAGAGCAAGCAGACTCCTAGGTATCTTTCGGAGTAACAGATGTAAGCATAGCATGGTACTGATGTTCTGACAGCGAACAGGTTTGGATATTTGGCCTCCGTTGTAAGATAGTGCTCACTGGACTACACAGTAATCAATGCTATGAATCGACTGGCTGAACAAACACAAACACATGCTTGATGCTTGCATAAAAGAAGTCACACAGTATCATGAAGACATGTACAAATATTTGCAAATACATTCATATGCTAATAATAGAGTCGATGCCAACGCACAGAGCATGGTCTACTTTGTGATATTTTGTTTGCGATACTTTCAGAGCTGTACAGGGAAACCTGTAGAGATTTGAATGTGCATGTACACATGCGCGTGTGTATCTAGATGTGCATTCGGTAAGTGTGTCTGTGTCAGATCACCTGGCGCGCACCCAGTTTGTTTTTCGCTTCTAATCCCTCAAGCAGTGAGGTGTATGTCACATCTTTGCATGTGTCCTCAGTCTGCCTGGCGAGCACTTCTGCCCAATTACTGAGATGAAAATGCCACTCCACAGAGGACAATAATACAAAAAAAAAAAAAAAACGACAGCTGCTGGGCTACATATCACCCACAAGGTGCTAAATGCATAGCAAGCAGTCTGCACTGTGCAATAGGCTAGTGCTCACCCACAGTCTCACTTAACACCAGCTCTGTATTTATTCTCTATTCTTTCCACTTGCTTGTGTGATGGAGGGGTCTTAAAATGTTTTTGGTAAAAGAAAGAACAAAATGGTCCAAGCCACCCTCGTCCGAGTCTGCTTTTCTCTGCATTCCTGGAAAACTGTCTATGGCTGAGCCAGATAAGCCAAGAACAGAGAGTGTGACTTGAAATAGCCAGGCGATTCTGCGAGACCCAGCACACCACGCAACCATAGACTCCGTGGCTCTGCCATGGCTATGTTAGCCGGCAGCCTTTGAAGCCTGCAACAGTCTCCCCTCTCTCCTTATCTTTCCACACACCATTCCCTCTGTCTGCCCGCCTGCCCTCTTCCCCCATGTACTATCTACTGTGCTTTTCTCTCTCTCTCACTACTTCCCTTATTCATTTTCTCATCTCTGTATCTGTGTCTTTGGTTCCCCTCTGCTCTCTACCTGTTTCATCTTGACTGTGGTGGCACTGCTTGCAGAGACTCGGCACTGCTTAGGGCTCATTAGGCACTGGAGCAAGAGAGAGGAAACAGATCTAAATTATCCTTTTCATTCTCTGACAGCCTCACCCCTCACTCATCTCAACTCCAGCTCTGAGTCTTTCATCTGCATGCACACACACACAGACACGCGCACACACACAAAACCCCTTCTTTCTGCTGCTCTGTGATAGTTCTTTATGATCACGCCTGAATGTCAACCAACTCTATGTTTTCTTTATTCTCCAGTTGACAGTGAAATAATACATGTGAATTATGACTTATGCCGATCTCTGTCTTTCCCTCTGCTCGCCTGCCATCCTCTTCCTTTCTCTCCATCCCTCCTTTCCTCCCAAACTCTTTCATTCCCTCTGTTCTCCCGCTCTGTATCATTCAGTGTCTGTCACTGTCACTGTGCGTGCCTTTGGTGCACCCTGCAGGCACAGTCACGTAGCAGTGGATGACATGAGGATGTGGCCGTGGCTGGCTGCACCCTGAAGAGCAACTAGAGAACACTTTAAAGGCTGCTTGACAGCTGGGTGAGAGATTCTCTGCAGCCCCTGAGGCCCATGCACCTCCGCCTTCAGACACAAGCTCAACATGCAGACACGACATACACGTGTGTTGGAACATAAAATCATAAAATCTCATGCATGGCAGAAGTGCAACTGCATTGTGCTGCAAACAGAATACCCTGGCATATACACACACCTGACAAAACACCATGACCAGATGTGCATTATACTGTATTAAGATGAGTTTCTAATGTTTTTGCCACCCTATTTACAAAAAACATTTATAAAAATTAATAAATATTTTGTGTATTTGTGAATGGCTGCTTAATGATTTATGAGATAATGGAAAGCTAAGCTAATTTCCTTTTTTCAGCTATTCAGTTAATAATAACATAAAATACGCGGGCCAGAAATGAAAGATTCTAAAGAACTAAAATGGCAGCAAAGATCTAAAAAAGCTGAAAGCGAACATGTTTATCAGTAGCTCAACATACCACCTGTCACACTCCTACTGCCACTGTAACTGTAACCAACAGAGCATGGCATAGAAATAGTAATATTGCAAACTGTGACGGGTCCACATGTGATGATGAAAAGCTCAGACATATCATGCCAAGATGCATACAAATCATCCAGCTGCATTTTTATATGTGTCTATATATATGTGTTTTATCAGCACTCCCAAGTCAGTTCTATCACAGTGTTTAACATAGACACAATATATAACACCGTATTAAATAGTATGTTATAAAATGCACTATATACTTTGTATATGAATCTGTTTAGTCTCACACATACTAAGGTAAATAGGCAGGTCAAAACGTTAGAAACAACTCTTAATATAATGAACTCCAGTGTGACTCAACCACCCACTATAACCTCAATAATAAATATATAGCAGAATTTTCTGCTAGACCTTTCTGACACATTTCAACAAAAAGTAAGAAACTGTAACCTTATACAAGAGTTCACAGCAGAGCAGCCGTATTGGATTGCATTCGATTGTACAGGTGTACCTAATAAAGAGGCCAGTGAGTGTATAAATACATGCGAACGGAGTTGGATGTCAACAGTATCTGTGCTAGTCTGGAGCTGCCTTTCTATCCCTCCTTCCGATTAATCTTTTTTGGGAAAAGAAAAGAAAAAAACAAGCAGTGCAGCATGAAGGAAAAAAACAAAACTAGCAGTAGGAGGAGAAAAAAAATTAAAAACTAAAGGGGAAAAAAAACTCGCCAACTTTTCAGTCTGGGTAGGTTGGCCAGAAATAATTGGCTGTCAAAGACAGTGAAGGCACTGTTCTTTTTCACAGCCAGACGGAGGAACAATGCAAGGACAATCCAGGGGACATCAGGAGGACAGAATGGAGGCCAAATAGGAAGAGAGATAGAGGAGATGTATTCTTGTCCTCTTGCATTTACTCCCTGCATGGTGAAATATTTAACTGTCCCCTTACGCAAGCTGCAATTTTCCAGGATTCAAACAGGGTTTTGGTCTTAACACAGTGGGTGTGCCTGAGCGTGAGGTCCATCAATGGCCATGGGCAAGGCTAGTGGTATGTACATTCAGCTCACATCCATGGAGACTTCCACTATCACATCCTTTGTGACAAACACTTCCTGCACTGTCACTGACATAATGAATTTTTGAGGGGCCTAGCTGCAGGTTTTTATTTCATAATAATCTGTAGGGGACAAATGAAGCGTGAGAGGCAGGAGTCTGTCAGCCACTGTGTGAAAAGATCCTTTGGCAGCTCACTGCAAAGAACCCTCTGAGAAAAGTAGATATAGAGGTGTGAAGAACAGCTAGCAGTAAACAGGAAAATGCCTTGGCGTGCATCCTGATAGGTTTGCACAGACATACACACACAAATGCAGGTATACCTATACAGCACACAAGACAACACAGACGCATAATACACACACAAAATTCCCCTGTGCACTTATAACACATAAGCACAAAAGCCCAAACGCACACAAAATGCACACACATGCACACAGACTAATAAAAATGAGGCAAATACTTAGCAACAAATAAGCTCTGAATTTCATATTCATGAATTCACAAACTCTAAGCCTATCAGCTCAGGCAACAAAGGAAATCCTCTTTCCTGTTCCCCCTGATTCACTCACCTTCCTGCAGGTACATGACAGCTTGTGAGTAGTTTTGCAGTGCATGATGCGTTCTCCCCAGGCTGCCATAGGCCAATGTCTTGGCAGCCAAGTCATTAGTCTGCGCTGCCACGCTTAGGTGTTGTTCTTGGAACACAACTGCCCGCTCGTAGTTTCCAAGGGACTCGTAGGTAAGGCCCAAGTTGCCATAGGCACGGGCCTGCCGTGTGGGGCTGCCTGCTTCTTCTGCAATCTCCAGATCACTTTGGTGGCATCGCAGGGCTGTCTCATACTCTCCCATAGCTTGATATACAGCACCCAAACCGCAGCTGGCATCACCCTCCAGTAGTCTGTCCTGGGTGTCACGGGCAATGGCCAGCTGACGCTCTAGACAGGAGATGGCCTGCTCATAATTGCCCAGTTGGCTGTGGAGTGCACCCAGTTCACCATAAGCCTGAGCCTTGCCTCCACACTCTCCTAACTCATGAGCCACTACTAATCGCTTCTCAAAGCACACCAGCGACTGCTGCAGGTTTCCCATGGCCCTGTATAAGAAGACAGAAAACCAATGAGTGTCAGAGCGAGGCAGATTAGGAGTGAGATGTGTGAGATAAAAAGCTAACAAGACAACCTAAAAAAAGATTGTTCAGATTTAACAAAAACTGACATCTTTCAAGCCCACAATATTCAAACAAATATATTTATTTATCTGCTCATTTCATATCTCTGAGAAGCAATATAATTTATTTGTGCAGATACATATCTATTCTTCTGTAACAGAGCATTATCAGAAAGCAGTGCACATTGCACACGTTCATTTGTAAGACACGACACAATTTCAGGTTTACTGTTAACTAAATACAGATCTAGAGGTAGTTTGGTAGGTTTTGCATAAAATGTTATTGTTATGATTATTAAACTTTAAATTTAGGCTTTTAAAGGGTAACGCTGTTTACAATCCTCTAATATGAAATGGGTCATCTGTCAAAAGGATCCTTCTTGTGTTTGTGTGTGTTGACAAAGTGGCATTCATCCTATCTAAACATTTTATTCGCCTTCAGACTTCAAACAGAATTTATTCACATACTCAAGCATAACAACAATGGCCAGATACCGGTTCAAATGGAGCATTAAGAGAATAAAAGCCTTCAGCTTAATTAATGTTGTGTGATAATGTATGTGCCTGACTAAGAGCTGTTGGAAGATGAGAAGGGTTTCTGTCTGATGTCTATTATTCCCCTTGGAACTTGTGCATGGCTTATACTGCTGTGTGTGACTGCTGTGATGCCATGTTGATGGGGAACAATGCAAAGAAGAAAATCATCTCCAAAATGAGGATTTCAGCAAGCCTTTCGTGTTTTATTTTGCGGTGCAGTCTCATAGGATGCTATCAGCTCTGTGACGCATAGGGAGAAATAGAAGCAGGAAAAGACGCAAGCTGTAAGAGGTTGCCTCGAAATAACTGTGTTTCCCCCAGTTTCAGACGTCTGTGTGCCAAAGCCTCTTTGCATACAGATAAGGCCAGGGCCACAAGCACCAGGCTCATATCCAAGCATTGCTCAACACCACGTGTCTCTAAACCATGGTGGTCTTTGATAGTGAGTGCAAAAAGAAAAATAACATGCAGAGTAGGATTACTGTGATTACTAGTAATACCCAGTCAATACAATTATCTGCTACTGCAAAAGCTAAGGGAAATTGATAGTGATGAATTATACACAGCCTGAACCATATTTTTCTAGCAACATACAACTGAGAATGAGAAACATGATGCCAGACTCACCTGTGTCCATTGCCTAAGCCTCTGTAGGCTTTCTCCTGGTCCTGCATGCGGTTCAGGCTCTGGGCGACTGACAGATACTGATCATAGTACTTGATGGCTTCCTCAAAATCTCCAAGTGCCTCATAACAGTCTCCGAGGTTTCCATAGGCCCTGCCCCTGTCCATTACTGCTTCGTTGCCACTCAGCTGCTGTAAAGTGGCCAACTGCTGCTCCAGGTAGCCAATAGCTTCTTCCATTACACCTACATTCATTTTAGTGATGCCCATGTTCCCATAGACCTGAGCCTCCACAACAGGATCCTTAAGCCTCCGACCAAGCTCCAACTGCTCTTCATAGCTCTTGAATGCCATGGCGTACTTCCCCAGGGCCATGTAGACAGCTGCCAGGTGACCATGAGCTTTGCACTCTCCTGACACATCGCCCAGCTCTTGGTACACCTCCAGCTCCTGTGTGTGGTATCCCAGAGCTTTGTCATATTTCTGCACAAGTCTGTAGGTGGCCCCAAGGGCAGCATAGGCACAGGCCTCCATTCTACGCTCCTTAACCTGAAACAAGAAAGAAATTTGCAATATCAGCATGAGGGGCATGTATAAATGATTTCCACAAATGACCAAAATTACACTCCACATGACATTTCCTATTTATATGATGAAATGTTCTAGTATACACTTTCATTCATCCATACCTGGTGAGCTAATGCCAGTTGCTGCTCATAAAACTGAATGGCTCCAGCCACGTCCTTTTTACAGACAAAAATGTCTCCCAGATTTCCCAGAGCTCTAAAGCGAGCCTGTGCATTGTTCAGGGACTGGGCCAGTGAAAGCAGGTATTTCTGACACTCTTCTGCCTTAGTGAAGTCTCCTAGGGCCTTGAATGCCAAACCAAGGTTACAGTATGCCTTGGCTTGACTCAGTTTGTCATGAAGGTCCTTGGCCAGGGCTAGATCCTGCTCATAATATTTGACAGCATCCTGGTAGTTGCCCAGACAGTAGTGGGCGTAACCCAGATTGTGACAAACTTTCCCTTCACTCTCCATGTCCTGCAGGTCAGGGGACAGCCGGAGGTACTGCTCGTAATAGGGTACAGCCTGAGGGAACTCTCCTCGAGAGCAGTGAAAGTTGCCGAGGTTGCCCAGAGCCCGCGCCTCACTCTGGACATCTCTGAGCTCACGAGCTATGTTGAGGTGGTTCTGGTAATGCTGTAGAGCGCGGTCATGGGCTCCTAGAGCTTGGTAAGCCACAGCCAGGTTGCCATGGGTGGAAGCCTGCGAGGCGCGGTCATTTACCTCCATGGATATCTGTAGCTCCTGGCGGTGGTAGCGCACAGCCTGGTCAAAGGCTCCGAGGGCATTGTAAGCATTACCCATGTTACCATAGGCACGGCCCTGAGCAGCATAGTCATTCAGCTCCTGAGCAATGGCCAGGTGTGTTTTGTGCAGTTTCAGTGCAGTCTCATAGTCCCCCTTCATCTGGTGGATGATGCCTGTGAAGAGAGGAGAGAGGAGCAAGAGGATGAAGTTAAAGACCTATTCAGGGGAAAATTGTAATTGAGTAAAATTCAAGTGCCTCGTCAGCTTTTCATGCACAAAACAAGTCATTTGGTTGTTAAAATATGCTCTCCGGGCCATCTGTTCTCTGCTTACACAACACACTCTCCCACAGAATTATAGTCATTAAAATGTAGTGCAATCAAACAGAGTTATTATAACACCAAAATAGAATATTTTGATTGTCTAAGCAGTCTTTGATGATTGTGTCTTAGAGGGATTTTACCAAAATCAACAACTTTTCCATAGGGTTGGAATTACTTATGGGAGAACAAGAAAAAAGACAGGAAGTAAAACTGGGGGAGAGCATAAGGAGCTGATGGAAAGCTCAGCAAACAACTTTAGAAAAACAAGTTAAGTGTGGAGAAACAATAAATAGTGGACAACCCAGTGCACTGAGCATATTATCTCTGATAAAATATCATCCTCTGAAAAATAATAGCTTCATGCCACAGCCAGGCATCTGGCTGATAATATTAAAGCTGAGAGAAATTCTACAAGGCAAATAACTCAAGTCTTTCATCCCCTATACAGCCTGGCCATCACTGCTTTGCTGCATCAGCATCAAGAATAATGGGCTAGTAGGACTGGGGTACAGCCACTGATGGGACAACGGGGATGGAAATGGTTCTGAAGCCAGAGTGGGTGGGGACAAGTGTCGGAGAAAGGCTCTGTGGCTTGTGGTAAGAATGTGATGGTGTTGCAGGGATTACTTGCTGCCAAGTGTGTTTCCCCACTTATTTCATCCGAGACCTGCCACATCATGAGCCTAAACAGAGGCTACATAAACAGTGGGACTAAAACTAAACAGATGGTTAGGTTATACGGTAGATATGCATATGCATTTACATGCTGGTTCAATTAAAACAAGCACATAATGACAACAACAATGGTAAAAGCTTTGGTGTATGTACGTAGGAGCTACTGGGCTGCATATTTGTTTAACACCCTACCAGATACTGTATGTGCAACAAGCTGTATGCAGGACTAAATCCGATGGAATTGGGTTTCTGAAAATGAAATGCATCAAATGTTTTTTGCTCGACAGATGAGATTTCTCTGGGAAAACAAATGTTTTCTACCTACCTAATTCAGGCCATAATCCAGTATGTGGTGGAGACCTACTGACAAATCAGACGTGATTTGCTTTGTGTGCTTGTGATTTAAATGGTACAAACTGAAAAAACTCTTAAGTTCACTGCCCTGAGGAAGCTGTATGCATATAGTACAAGTACTTGCCTAACAAGTACCCCAATGCAAGTAGAAGTTCACAATCTAAAACTCACTTTACGAACAAAAGTATTTTTCAGGACTTGTTGTTTAATCCATGTACAGATTCAAGGAGAGGCCTTGAAAATCTTATTTCTGAGAATTTACTTTGAAAAGTCCTCAACATTCATGTAATTTCTTCCATTCAGACATAAGTTAGTAGCAATAAAACAGCAAATGTTGGGTGTGAATATTTGTTAACTCATTTCACATGTTTTAGTTTGAGAAGTGGCAAAAAAAAAGTCCAATACTAAATAAAAAAGGTCAAAGAACTAGTAGTAGTAACAGAGAATTGTGAGTAGCAGCAGCTGGTAAAAATTCAGCCAGTTTTAACCACTTTATATGTTTGGTTGATCCATAATGATAAATCATCATTTATTAGTGCTATATATTTATATTTAGTTTTAAGTATCTGCATCTGCAAATGGTAACTGAAGCAGCTCTTGGGTAAATGTACTTGTGTGTGTATCATAGAATAGAAATCTGAGAGTAGCAGTGCTACCAAATTATACCAGAAGAATTTAGATTGTGAATGGCATCTGGCATTACAAAATACTAAATACAGACTAAATACAGTACAACAGCAGCAAAAGTGTTTTTTTTTTTTTGTTTGTTTTTATATTTTCTTAAGGCAAAACAAATGAATGAGGTGTAGATGATAAGGATTTTGGATCTTAAGACTCTTCTAGCACTTCAGCTTTTCCCGTCTTGGGAGCCTTCCCTCCAAGTGGAAGCATGTTAAGATTCACAGCAAGCTAGTTGGAAGAGCACTGACAGCTCTAGCCACAAAGTCACTCCCAAGGTTACACTTTCCCCAGTGGAGGCTGATCTTACTGAGGATATAATGCCTACTGATGTATTACCAGCAAACATGCTCTGTGCTGCAGGCTAAAAATGGATCTGGGGCTGGGTGATGGACGGAGGGGTAAAGGAGACAGCCGGGACACAGGGCTGGGGGTTTATGGCCAGGTTTGAGGTTGGACTTGAAGCAAAAATTGCCATAAGCCTTAGGCTATGCCTGGAGCCACACTTGAAGGAAGGAAATATTTTCTGGGCCCCCCATATGTTAAGGGGATTGCAGAGTCCTCTGGGAATAGTATCCAGCAGGATAGTAAATATAACCATACCAAACATGCTGGCAAGAATTGGGAATTAGTCGGGGTAGGGGTGGGGATTGTAGCTGAAGTGATGGCATGGTCGATGCGACATGTCCAAATCAAAATGACTTCAATAAAGCATTAGTCTTAGGATTCAATTTAACCTCAAATTTTAACAACACTGTAAACCAGTCACACACATTAAATGCACTTGAATATGACATATAATTAAGCTATATTAAGCTATATATTACGTTTCTCTTTTGCACACAGTCTGAGACATTGACAGTGAAAAACCAGGACAAAGTATATAGCATATCATTCAAATACTTTTATACAGGACCATATCAATCCCCCATAACCAGACATTAAAAGTGTGGCAATGTGTTGTCACTTTTCATTACACAGTTGGTTGTACTATGCTGCAGTGATGACTTTGAGGGATGGTGTTGTGTTCTGAGTAAATCACTGTGTCATTCTCCCAGGAGCTGCAGAAGTCCAGCGCGTTGCTGCCTACATTTAGCTAAGAGGATTTCACCAACAATCGCACTGCTGCCAGTGGGTCAAGATGATAGCAAGAACAGTGGAGAGATGTCCAGCCTGAGCTCTAAATCATGACATGGGTGTGCTGCTCATTCATATTTTTGAATGAGGTCAACATTATAATTTACATTCATGTGTAAGAAGTAAAAACCAGAGCTAATGAAAGTCTCGTCTCAAGAGGCAAATGTAAAATATCAAAAATAGGGAAACCAGTCTTTAAAGGAAATTTCAATTAGGTTGAAAAGTACTCTGAAAAGACTTTTATCCTACCAGACCTGATACTTTAATACACCAGAATACGTTTTATAATTTATAATTTGAGGGGTTTTACCGACAGTATCTGATGGAAAATTCCAAATTATAATGTTTTAAAATGCAGAATAATTGAAATGTTTGAAAATAAAACTATTGAAAATCCCTCAGTAATAAAGAAAGATAGAACACCTAAGGAAGGAGGGGTGGAGTTGGGGGTCTGGGCTTAAGGTCTCAGATCCTCAGTCACAGATACAGATGTCTCCTACAGTCTTACTGACAGTGAGACAGGAAGGTAGAACGATAAAGAAGGACAAGATACGGATAGGTGCATGCATGATGAGTAGATGGTCAGTGAACAAAAACATACAGAGTACTGTAATCACTCCTTTCCTCTGCTGCTGCAACCCTCACCCCTCTTTCAACACACAAAACCAACAGTTGCTATACTGTCCATGTGCATGATATCTGATTCCTCAACCACTTAACCAAAAATGTCTCTTTTTGCACTGCACAATAATCTCAATTTAGGAACAGAACACATTTTATGCTGAATGGACACAGTTTGCTTAATGCAGAAGAATGCTGCAGCTCTTTTGTTTCATTTAATAGCTCTGCAGTGAGCAGAATAAAAACTGCATACAGTGAGCTAAACTTTAGTGTAAGCACACGGTTTCACAGGGGCCTCTAGTCCAGTTTCTGGCATGAGCCTCTGTCAGGAGATTGAATGGGGCCATGCAGGGGGAGGCAGGGTGCGTCTGCTGCTTCTCCAACAAACAGAAATTTAGGGCCAGGCAGCAAAGATTAGCTTGCTAGTGAGGATCTCTCCAGGAGAGTAAAAAACATTGGCAGCGTCACAACCTCACTTGTTCCCTGTGGCTCTCTCCGTTTCCAGGTCTGCTAATATTTACTCAAGATATTTACTTGGGCATTAATGAAGAGTTGAAAATGTCACTGTTCTCAGATAAATGCACTTTTTATGTATTTGCTCTGCTCTTTTCCTGTCTTCCTCCTTACAATGTTCTTTCATTCATCCTGTCTGGGCCATTAGGCTCACTAAATTCCTCTGCAAATTCAGCAGTCTCTTGCTCCCTTTCCTTGTCAGACTAATAATTTGTCTACAACCACTGCTGTTTCCAAATACTTAGGTACAAAGTGAAATAACCTCTATGACTCAGTGCCCCAGGTATATCTGATCCCTGTCTGTTGTTTGTTTCTGTACTGAAAATGTACTGAATGTACTCTATGTCATTGATGTTATGATAATAATAATAACACAGTTGTGGTAAAATCATTCATGATACGAGATATTTCCCTTCTTCTTTAATTATCTGACTGTTCTGCCTATTTATATGCCATTTGCTTAAAAGGCTAGACAAACACAATTATTTTAATAAATTTCAGATGCTAAAGAGCTGTCATGCTCAGGGTCAGCGTCATTATATTTCAACACACCTAACACAGTCCATAAAAATGACAAAAACACAATGCTTAAACTACTGATGTGGCAGCGTTACTGTCAAACATGTTACAAAACCTGGCAATCAGATAATCTGGATGAAGCAGATTTCCACAGCTGATTTTCTGGAGTGTAGATTCCAGTAGTCATTCTCACAAGGCACGTAAATAGAAAAGGTTGTATGTGCAAAAGGGGTTTATGGTAAAAGAAACAAATTCTGTCCTGTTTTATATATATATCAGAGACAGGATCTGAATATGGAGCATCACAGTGCGTATAGTCTGATGCTGTGTTGTTTTGTGAACTCTACTTCCTGTTGTTCTGCTTTCTGTTGCTTTGTTTTTGCGAACATCAGCAGGAAGCATTCCTCCGGGGATGCTGGATAAAAAGAGGGGAAAACATGCTTAATCAGAAATTTCACTTCCGGCCTTTCTAAGTGACAGAGTCGACATTTCAAGTGACTTCTTGGAGACATATGGTCAAACGGGGAGGTGTGAATTGAGAAAAAGCAAGGACAAGACAGACAAGGCATGGATAACACACAAATGCTTTCAAACAAACTCATTTACAGTCTGTTTGAAGTGAAATACAAGGAAAAATAATACAATTTAATACAATCTGTTTCATGAATACCAGAACTACATGGGAACGCACTGCTTCAGTCCTCTCTCTGATATTAAATATTGCTGACTAGGGGGTAAGTTAGCCAATTAATGAATAATAAATGGGGCAGGAATGCAACATTTTCAAATCCTTTATAGGTCAGTGTGTGCTGAGCCAGGGCTGCTGCTACCGCTGGGCATCATGGTTAGATATTAAACCATGGCGTTCTCTATACAACTGTACCTCAGAGCCATGTCAGCTGCTGCTCCACCCACACTACACGCAACATTAATGACAAGCTGGGAGGGCATAATAAAAGTTTGTTCTTTCTGCAACTTCTTCTTCCCATATCTTGCACAGTGTTTTTTTGCTTTTATCGCTGCTCATTAATCTTCACTTGATCATCCTTCCCCTCTTTGAGCAGCATAAAGGCTGCATTTTTTGAAGTCTGAAACAACATCCAGTTAGTTTTAGCCCATATCTTCTTGTGCTAAGCAGGCTTGGGGGCGGCGATGACGAAATAACAACGCACGCCCCACTGCCGCAAACAAAAACAACAACAACAGCATCAACAATGGAGCAATTACAGACTGATGCTTCACAACCTCCACTTCATTCTCTGTTATCTTCATTATTCAGCTCCTCTTGAATCAGCTATTAAAGGTAATTAAGCGATTCATCAAGTCAGTTTCAATTACTAGGAGCTTGACAGCTGCAGATTACAATCAGTAGGGGTGAGGGGAGAGAGTGAGAGATGGAGGCATCAAAAAGTGAGAAAAAGGAGAGAAAGAAGATAGACAAGAAGTACCGACAGAGCAGGCAGGGTTAAGATATGAAGTAAGCTTCCTTGGGTGTCAAGAGTTACTGTATCTACATGATGGTTCAGCTGGTCCAGGCTGTCTCCATGGAGCAAAAGGCTTCATTGGTACCACCCACACATTTAACTTCTGCTCTGTCACCAGCTGGTGGTCTTTGTCACTGTGTCGACTACACTATTATTACTCTTTCATAGACTGGGAGAACTAAAATGTTGCAACTAATATATTAAATAAGAGCCCTCTAGCTGTGGTTACAGTAATCACACTACAGATAGGAATACATTTGCTGTCAGACTACTCCTAATTTATGACTATCTGTTCACTTTTAAAATCAGGTATATGTTGGAACTAAGAGCAACCCAGATATGAGACCATTAGGCTGGTCAAAGGACGACTTCAATTTATGTTGATGCTGATTAACCTCGCTCCCTGCCTGCACTCTTTTACACATCAGGTTAAAGAATGAATCTAGGAAGAACTATTATACCTCTTAGTTTTCCATTAGAGTCTGGTTTACTACTGTCTTGATGGCTATCATATCTCATCCAGCAAGTTGTAATTGCTGGACTAAATACAGAAGAGTCGGCCATAGCATATATCTGATAGGGTCTTGAATATATAAATGGACACCTTTATCCTGAAGCTCCTTTCATCACTATATTAGCAGAGTCCAAAAGGTTACCTTGCAATTAAATTCATTTTAGCAGGATTTGGCTGTAAAATACAGAATTATAAAGGGGACTCATACAACAATTACATTTTAAGTATTAATAAAAAGAATTGATCATATATTTAATTTCCACTGTAACTGTGTGAAAATGAGAGCAGTGCACATTAATGTCGAGGAATCAGGCAAGAATTTTTTTTTTTCTTTCTAACCCTAACCAATACTCAGGTCTTATTTGCCATAAATATCACTGAAAATAACATTAAGCAAACAGACAATTTATATAAAGTCAAACAAAAGAATGCAGTCAGTATATGCATACTGTATCCCCAAAACAATAACAGGGCAAGCAGGACATTTGCTCCATTTCAACCTGGGACAGCACTGTTACTAAACAATGACATTTGGTCATGTCCACTGTGTTGTCTTATTTCAACAGGTCCAATGCAGCTAAAATAACACTTAAAGGTTACCACTCAGTAAACAACACTTCCAGAGAGTAATATTTCTTGCTATCTAACAGGTGCTTCCTTGGTCATCTCTGGCAATGTGAAAAACAGATTTAACATATGTGCTGCTGGACACTATAACCTTCATTTTCTTGAATCGCAAGTGTAAAAAAGGAAACTCAAAGGAAGAGAGGTTATTGCGCTTCATGTTTTTGTTTTGGCTCGTCACTGATCAAACTCACCTTATCATAATTAGGTCAAGTCAAATGAAAATTATATAGTCCAATATCCCAATAAAAATAAATAATAATGCCACAAGCATTACTATTGAGCACATCCGGCATACAGTGAAACCCACACAACATGAGGAGAACATGCAAGCTTCACACAGAAAATGTATGAATAGGGACCTTCTAGCTGTGAGGCAGCAGTGAAAACCATCTTTGTGTTGTCCTTATTCTGCACACTATGTTAAATTGTTACCCTAGAGAGTAAATGATCTACCAGGATCATAAGGACGATTTTCTCTCTGTTATTATTGCATAACAGCTAAGTCTTTTAGTAATTTGCATACATACCCAGATTGGAGGAGGCCCTTCCCTCTGCAGCCCTGTCCTTCAAACCCTCAGCTATAGAAAGCTGCTGTTCGTGGTATTGTTTGGCCCTCTCCAAGTCCTGCATGCAGCGAGCAGCATGACCAAGTCCGGCGTAGGCTCTCATCTCAATGGACTTTTCCTCCAACTCCTGGGCAAGCTCCAGAACATGAGTGTGATAGGACATGGCCTTGTCAAAGTTACGGTGGTAGTGGTAGGCACTGCCCAGATTACTATAGGCCCGAGCTTCCTCTCGTTTGTTTTCTAGGGCTTTGGCAATGCCCAGGTGCTGCTCATGGCATTGGACAGCATTGTCAAAATCTCCCATAGCAATATAGACGGCTCCCATGTTTCCCAGCTCACGAGCCTCAGACAGCTGATCCTTGGACTGCTTAGCTAGCAGGACACACTGCTTGTGGCTGGCTAGGGCGTTTGGATAGTCCCCTATGGCTGTATATACATGGCCCAAACTGCTCAGTGCCATTGAAGCAGCCTATGAACAGAGAGACAGAGAGAAATATAGACAGTAAGTAAGAAAAATAGCAAGATAATAAATTGTAGTCAAATAAAAATAATTCAAAAATCCCATTAATTATATCTGATCCCACCAACACATCACAGATTAACTACCCGTACAATGTCCCTTTAGCTGGAGAAAATTGTTAAGAAAAAATCATAATCAAAATTTCTCAAAGCTCACTACACAGAAACCAAACAACAAACAAAACCTGATTTGATTCATTCTTTGCTGAGCATGGAGGGGGGTAAAGTGTGATGCAGATCAACGCAGCAGCGGACTAGTTTTAAAACTGTCAATTTGCCCACTGCAATCATGAGTCATGGCGTGCCACGACTAACAGAACAAAAACACGGCTAATCAGGAAGGTGGGAGAAGATGGACTTTAGCTTCAGACCAGAGATATTGGGAATCATCTAAATACATAGAGTACAATGTTTTATGTATACTAATCTACTCTTTTGTCCCTTTTATCTTTTGTCCACCTGTAAAAATAAACCTACAGAGAGAAATGGTTACAACTGCAAAATAAGAGGAGAGTTGTGAAATGGAGTGGTTTCAAAAAATGCATTCTTGACCTCCTGTGTGACACATTCACTGCAGACTTATTAACTGCTTATACAAAGGGTAAACAGCTGGGAATTGGGGTCAGCTGTCTTTGTGAGAACAGATGTTCAATTAATCATGCAGGGCCAGCTAATAAAGCATCTCCTTCCTCAGCATCCTCTAGCCAGGATTGGAGGGGGGGTTGGCTCTAGGCCAGATGAGAGGACAGACACCCTGACAGTGAAGGCCACAGTGCTGCCCATCTTGCCTCGCTTCAGCAACAGAGATGAGCTGATGCATCCTGGAAGCAAATTCAGAAGTCAGCTACAGTTAAAGGCCAAACTACTGAATGTAGCTTCTGTTGTAAGGTTGTTAGTTTTCATAGCCATATGTTGCAAAACTTGAATTCAAAATTTACATAGATATTATTGCACAAATACATCAAGATGTAATTTAAAGAAATGCGCCCACAGAGAGACGGAGATATTTTTTCTTTGCTCTGGTGCCACATAATAAAAATATTGAATTCCTATGAAAAAATGAAAAGCAAAGCACATTGTTGAGGGAAAAAATCAATATAACAGAACGCTTATAAAAAAAACACTTTGCTTTGAATCTTTCATACATTCTTTTTCTAAACGCACACATACACCCCACCTACCTATCTTTGCTTCATTTCACATGGCTGCTGATGCCTGGAACCAATTACCTGCTGACATAAGGACTTCCAGCAGTTTGCTCAAGTTTAAAGACTCGACAAGGCATTATACAGGCCCAGGGAGGCAATTACCCTCCGTCACAACTGTTGCTGTTTCATGTTCCCAGATAGCCTATCTAGGGCTGCTCAATTACATGTGCCTTTTGAAGCTTCGCTCCATCTCTCCGACTCAAACTTCCACTTTTCTGAGCAGAAAACAGAGGATTCCTCATCTCTGTCTGCCTTCAACTGAGTGCAGTGGGAGACATGGGGAGACAAAGTGAGAGGGGGAGTGCAATCTTTCTCCGGTTGAGATGAGTAGCTCTTGTGATCAGTGTCCCCCTAAAGTGAGACTGCAACGCTGCATTTTCTACTCAGATGGAAGTCAAGATAGGCTGATAATGAGGAACCAGCCTTGCCAGTCACAGAGGACGCACAGTGTTTGGCTCAGGGATAGACACTAAGGACCATATCTCACTCACTTTTGAATGCAGCCCTCTCCTACCACTGCTCATTTTAACTCCCCAGCAGTATCGCAAAATAACTTCCCGTCTGTGCGAGAAATAATTGCCCGAAATACATAATTTCTGCCAAATCGACTTCATTCTAATTTGATTCCATTTCTTTTCTGCACTTATCTGTTCTCCCTCCTTGTTGAGTCACCCACCCCAACCCCACTTCTCTCAATCCATCTACTCTCTGCAGAGTCAGATCTGATTGTGTTTACAGAGTCCAGCACTTCTCCAGGATGCGTGCTGATTTGATTAATCCTAACGCCGTCCTTTATAAACTGTTGATAAACTGTTAGCTCTTATCAGCAAACACATTTTGCACCACGGGTCTCCTAATGAAAGGTAAACTAGTTCTGCCTAGGAGAGAGGAGAAAAGGAGAAGCAAGGCATCAGGGGAGGGCTAAGATGACATGTTAATCAGAGATTCTTGGCTCCAACAACATTATTCCATTTCATTTCCTCCTACAAGGACAGTGGTTTAAGATTCCTTGCTGATTCTCCTCTGTCAGCCTCCTCCACTAAGTATGTTTATATTCTGCAGCACATTAGATATATGGGTTTCACAGCACATGCTAGAGGTAATGTATTGTACTTAGCATAATTAGCCCCTTATGTCATGCAACAGAACTGTTGCCTTGATGGCTGGGTTTGGTGGTATGCATGTTTTGTGAATTTGAACCCCTGATGTGTTTTATTTCTTACCCTGAAACAGCAGAGTGCTGCCCACTACTTCACTGCTGTTTTGAGCTATGTGGTTATGCCTCACCTTGCATCTGTGTGAATATACTTTTTCACTTAAGACTATGAGTTTTGATATAGTCCAAACAACCAAAGCTAATGTCATAGACTGGCAGAGCGTATGGGACAAACATGGTTACCAAGATGTAAATCAAAAAAAGGTATCACTCCTTTGCTCCAAGTGTACAAGTGTTCAAAGACTATTTCTGAGCAGGCAGGAATAGGCAAACAAAGAAATGGTCAAGCATACGAACAAGTATCCCCTTCTGTGACATCAACCACTGTCCACTGCTTGTTCAACTGTATTTGCTAGTTATATTTACTTAGAGCTACACTTCTGACATAGTGTTACACATTTGACCTAGACAGAGATCACCAAGGTTTGGAAGTCTAACAGAGTCTTAACTTGGTAATACCCAATATTGACCCCAAGATGGAGTTC